>JARBWK010000001.1:57469546-57790881 GCA_030556195.1 Anolis apletophallus
TGGTCTATTTGAGGGAGCACTGTTTCCATTGACTTTTCTCAACAGTGATCTTTTCAGTAGTTCTACTGTCTTCCTTCTCTGTTTTTTTATTTATATGCATGATATAAACCAGGGTTCCCAAACTTTTTAAGCCGAGGACCTGTTCATGGTCCACAGACTGTTGAGGGGCTGGATTATTGTTTGGAAAACAACGTGAATGCACACTATACACACTGCACATGTCTTATTTGTAGTGCAAACAAACCTGAAAGAAGACAATATATTAAATTTAAGAAGAAATTTAAACAACATACTGTAAATGTACCAATATTTGAATGGGAAGTGTGGGCCTGCTTTTGACTGATGTTAATTAGTCAAGTTAATTGGGATTGTTGTTTGTGCAAAGGGGGCAGGATGGTGTAAAAGGGATGGGGCCGCACGAAGGAGACAGGATAATAACAACAACAACAACAACAACTTTATTTCTATCCCTCCCTATCTCCTGAAAGGGACTCAGGATGGCATTAAAGTTTGAGGATGCCTGATATTAATCACTGTTATCCTTTCCTTCAGATTTCTAACATTATTATTTCCTCTGGAATCTTTGCAGTCATATACAGTTGTCCCTCCACACTTGCAGTTTTGACTTTTGTGGATTTTATTATTTATGGATTTGATTTAGAATGTTCTCTCTAGATATCTCTACACATGACTCTGTGCTCAACCCCCTCCAGTCATGTTGGAGGATGTAGAGATTTCAGGAGAGAACACGTTTTTAAGAAATTCTAGGTCCTCCAATGTGATTCTCAGGTTGACTTCCATTGGAAATCGACTATAGAACCATGCTGGAAGATCTAGACATTTCTAGAGAGCTGTTCTCTCAGGTAAGGGAAATAACAATTTCTTCATTTGTGGTCTTTCGCTTTCATAGGGATCCTGTGCCCCCACCCCCAGGGAATGTGAAGAGTTGACTATTATAGTTAATTTAAAAACCATCTAAAGACCTATATCTTCCAACAGGCCTACCCAGCCAAATTTAACCATACATTTTAAACTCATGCCCTTTGTTTAATTTCTGCTTTGTGTACTTTAATATATATTTTAAAGAAATATGTATTTTAATAGAAATCAATTTAAATATATGTGTTTATTGTATTTTTACAATGTTTACATGTTTTAATGATTCTGTAACCCATCTCGAGCCACGGGGAGCAGTGGGTAAGAAATAAAATAATAATAAATAAATAAATAAATAAACCACACTGGTTCTCCACTGTGAACCATTCAGGGACTTGTCTTCTTTCATGCTTGCTGCATTGTACCTCCAAGACCATATGGTGGACAATTGTTTTCTCCTTTCTGATCTTTTTCTCAAAGGTATCTGAGTCTGGAGCAATTATTCTCCTGTTTGTTTGACAATAACCAAGGAATCCCCTTAACATTTTGGATTCATGTCTTCCCCTTGTCCAGAATACCATGTCACTCTGAGATGGCATCTCTTCAGCCACCATAGAAGATCAGAGGGAACTATTCAGTCTCATCAGACAAAACCTTCTCTTGGAGATGAGAATGTAGCCCAGTTGCTGGTGTTTCAAATTCACTTGATAGTTGTAATTGCAATTAAAAAAATACCAATTAGGTGTGAGATGTATTTGGAGAAGAATGCAAGCAGGGC
Source organism: Anolis apletophallus (assembly GCA_030556195.1). Taxonomy (NCBI): domain Eukaryota; kingdom Metazoa; phylum Chordata; class Lepidosauria; order Squamata; family Anolidae; genus Anolis; species Anolis apletophallus. Next base: position 57,471,201 of record JARBWK010000001.1, read on the forward strand.
AGTGTTATCTGAATGCTTATGTCTAATGCCTGTCTTGGCATTTTTATTCATGTAAAAATTAAGTGGTTGGAAGAAAGGAAAAAGCTTTTAAGCAATCAGATGAGCATTTTTTTAGTCTGTGGCTCACAGTAATTACTGGCCCTGTATCTGTATGGCAATGTTGGTTGGATCTCTGGTGCTGGCCAAGCCTGGCAGGAACCTAGCTCTCAAAATACTTGGAGTTTGCAAATAGCACACTCCAGTTTTTCAAGAGATGTGTTGGAACAAGAAATATACTATGTGGAGAAGGGAGTCAGATGCCAGCCAAATTACCCTGGAAAGCTCTCTGCCTCACAGAGCAGATTGCCATAAAGCAGAAACCATGGACAGGGAAATGGCTAAGAAGCAAGTGATACCTTTTCTCAGAACAAACATGAGAAGTCTGAATTCTTCCTGTCATCTCTCAAGTCTCTATTGTGACACAGCTTTAGGATGGTCAAGAACAACCTAGTCCAACCTCTCTCTAAAAAGCAAATCTAATGCAAATCTAACAAAAATGGGATTCCAGATTTTGTTTTTGTTTTTTCAAGGTTAGCATTTAGGATGAAGCATGTCTCTGTCCTCCATAGTCATATTTACAGAGCTAAATTTAGCTTTTGCTTCTAAACCAGATGATATCTTTTATTATTTCAGTATAAATCTAGCAGCATCAATAGATGTGATGTTTGAATTAGCCTGGCTTTCTGTCAGAAAAGAAGGCTTTTGAACATCTTATTATAAAATAATCATCATCTAATGTTTGCTGGAGTGTCTAACACAGGGCTGTCCAAGGGGCGGGCACAGTTGTAAAAACTGGATGGTAAAGAAAGTGGATAGAAAGAGAATCAACATTTAAAGAGTTATACAGATACTGTAAATTGCTAAAAATAGATCATCAGGTGTTAGGGCAAATTAAGCTTGCCCATTCTCTAGAAGTCAAGACTAACCTCATCAATCAAAGAAACCATGACCAGAATCTGCAAGACCTGAGCAAAACTGCTGGTGACAGAGTAACTTGGGGGCTCTTATTCATAGTTACCGTAAGTCAAATATGACTTGATAAAAGTATAAAAAGCCAGCAATATTAAAAGCAAGCTTGGTGTAGTGGTTTGAATGTTGGGCTTGGATCTGGAGATCAGGGTTCAACACCCACTCCCGCAAGTCTTAGCCTTGTGTGAATCACAGCATCTGGAGGGGATTTTAGCACAGTTTTGCCCTTCCCTTTCTGTGAGAGGCTGAGAGAGTGTGACTTGCCTAAAGACACTCCCTTCCTACTTTACTGATCATTATTTCAAATGAGTCATATCATATCATATCATGATATGCCAGGATATAATTGCTTCAGCGTAGTCATTATGACTTCTAAAGATCATTTAGACTTGATATGTTCTAAGACCCATTTAATTGTCATTGTGGTAGCCCACGGTATGTGCAGAATTTCATAATAATAATAATAATAATAATAATAATAATAATCTCTATTTATACCCTGCCACCATCTCCCCAAAGGGGATCGGGGTGGCTTACATGAGGCCAAGCCCAGAAATACAATTACAGCAAAATACATAATAAAACCAAAACAACTTAGGAATACAATAAAACAAAGCAAAATAAAACAAAACAAAATAATGCAATGAAAAATCAATCACAATGAGCAGGCCACGTGTGCAACATTAAAATGATAAAACCCTGGATGAGAAAATGAAAAAGAGATGTTTGTAAGGGATAAACTCATGGGAGATGGAGAAGTGAGGACAGGCCTTCACACAGGCAGAAGGAAATACAGTAAAAGGACAGCATTGTGGGAGGAACAACAAAAGGAAGTATATGGTCACGCTTCGAAAGCGCAAGCCAGGTTTTTATATCCTTCTTGAAGGCTGCTAAGGTAGAATCCTCCTCCAATACAATCTTTCAAATGAGTTGGTTCTTTTCATGCTCTCTTTCTTTCCTATCCAGTTTTCACAACTATAAATAAAAATCACAATCATTATGCCATAGATGATGTTGATCTTTACACTTGAGGATCTTATCCAGTTCCTTCATGGCTACCCTTACAAGTCTAAAAGTGTATCTGCAGGAGCTGTAATTTTGCAATGCCTTCAGTCTTCTCTCCCAAAAAGAACTGGCACCCCATCAAAGTACACCTCTTCAAATTCTGTGGTACTGAGCTATGGTAGTTAAAGTGGGGTCAAACTGCATTGCTTCTACAGTATAGATACACCTGTAGTCTTTGACTGATTTCTCAAGTTTAAAACCTTGCTATTGTTTTGATATTGTCACTATCCACTTTAAAATTATGTGAGGTAGAACCTGGGAAAGACTTCTGTCTGACCTTTACATTACTAAATCATTACAGGAGAGCACATATCACGTAGTCACCCATAAGGTTCAAGGACCAATATTTTGATGGAAAATTGGGGCGTACTTTTGACTTTGGAAAATTGTAAAGGTTTCTTTTAATATTAACATAGCAGCAATCTTTTAAAGAGTGAGGCTTTCAGAAGAGGCAATCTGTTCTTCTTAGTGAAAAAGAACCATCTAGAAAAGTTGAGATCTATGTGTTGCCAACTCATCGGCATTAGGCAACTAATGGATAATATTAAGCCGGATGGAAAGTGGCTTTATACAGTATAAGCCATTAGTCTTGTTAATAGTATGATGTTTGTAGACAGGGCAAATGACTCTCGTGATCCATTGGTTAACAGTTATGCATTATCCTTCGCACCCCATAATACCAGCTGCAGCGTTTTTGACCTCTGGTTTTCAGAACATATTCAGGAATTTATTCGGTGCAGAATAAATTTTCCTTTTTAAAATAATGCCTATGAAGAACTGAACCTTCTTTCTAAAAAAAGTATTGATATGATATGCAATCATAGCATCATTGTACTTCTCCAGCCTAAGCCTTGAACTTCCATACAAAAAAGGCAAGTTTCCATGCATGCCCTAACTCCCATGAGTTATCTTTTCTAAAATCCTAGCTACTAGTTCTATTAAATGGAGGTCTTTAGTAGATAACATCTGCATTTTTGTGTTACAAAATGCCCCTTGCAATAAGGAGATTTTGGTCCATAAATTGTTATTCTATGTCTTCAATATCACAGATAAAAGCCTTCTGCTATAAATAAAGAGGAAGTACCAGAAATATGAAGAAGGGAAGAAAATGCTGAAAAGGAGCCATTGCTTAGCAAGTTAAACAGCAACACCATAACTACCTAAATAAATATTCATCTCAGATTTTAAGGACTGCAAAGAGTCTAAAAGTATCCTAGCTTGAATCAATCCATGAAATGAAGCTATTAAAGTCAGGAAAAATACATTTAAAAGAGGCATGACACTTAGACAAGAATTGGTATTGGACAAAACTTTGGCAGGATTTATCCATAGATATTCCACTGCCAAAGTTGCCCTTTCCATCATTCTTACTTAGATTCTGTAGTAAGAGTCAACAGAGGCCGAAAACATTTCAGGAAAAGCTATCAAAGCCCCTTCTGTTTTTCTCCCCGTGATAGCTTCTGAGAGTAGATCAGAAACAGAAAGTCTGCTAGAAAATGACTAAAGCCATTAGACCATTTCCCAGTAAAAATCACATTAAACAAAGTTATGGCCAAAGCAGAGAACCTCTGGTACAGGAAATCTTTGCATCAATCTTCACTGCGCATGGCATCAGGGAGATACTAGCAGCAGAGAAAGTGTCATAAATTGATGTGTCAGAAAAAGCATTTTAGAGCAAATAAATGAAAGAGTAATATGTCACCAGCACCAGATGGCATTCATCTGAGAGCTCTGAAGGAACTCAGATATGAAATTGCAAAACAACTAACTGCACTATGAAGCCTTCTCACTATATTTGGCATCTGTACAAAGAAGCCTGGGAGAAGATCATGTAATAGCAGTTTTTGAAAAAGAACTAGAGAGGTGAAACTTCAAGCTACATACAAAACTGAAACAAATCAGTAAAATCTCTAATAAAAAATAAACAAATGGCCACTTTGTTACATGCCATATGTTACAGTAGAAGCATGGGATTTTTTTCCAGATGGAAGACATTTCTTGTACAGTCATTTGAAGGGGATATTATTTGCAAAACGGTGCATGGGTTTTGCACACAAAACAGCATTTTTTGCAGAAAAAACCCTTTCTGCTCAGAAATGTAAGGATTTTCTGCTCGAAAATGTATGGATATTCATCTCATCAGGGTGGGAACCTCTTTGATCATTTTCATAGTTTCAAATATTCTTTCTCTTATTATTTATTTGTCAGAATACACCAAATTTTAAATTTTACAAAACACAGGGGTGAGCAATGTTGTTTGTTCCTCCAGAGGTTACTGGATTGCAACACAACCTGAGCATTGCTAATGTTGAGGGATTGTACGAATTCTAGTTTAAGAGTGTTTTGATCTAAAAAGACTGGAAAAGAGATTTGCTTCCTAGGTGAGGCAGCACTTTCTACATTCCCAGTAGCAATCATCTTCTTGTCGGACACATCCACCTCCATCATAAGACTTGAGGATTAAGTGGGTGTGTTGGGTTTTTTTATTTAAAAATGAATTTTCAACTCTTATGTATCTTTGTAAGAATTAACATATCAAGCATGTGTACCAACAAGAGCTTCCGTTACAGGAAAGAGTGTAACTTCAGGAGCAAAAGCTTTCTGCAGAAAAGTGGCAGGAGAAGTTCTGAACAATTTCTAAACCACCCTTATTTACAAGCCATTAACTCACCTCCATACCCACAGGACTCATTTTTCTATGAGACAACATCTATGATTCCGCTTTAAGTGCCTTGCCAATATCTTGTGGAACCTGGGAGTTGAAAGCATAGGGAGGAGAGATAAGAGTCCTTACCCAGAGAACTAGAGCTGTATTTCCCTTCTGGGTTTTAGATTTCAACTCCCGGAGGCCTCAGCTGCCTTGACACATGAGCAGTGATTCTAGGACCCAAAGTCCACCTGTAAGGGCAGGGTTTGGGGAACGCTGCTCTGGGGCCTCATCAGACCACAAATTCCAGGATTCAATGAGATGAAACAGTGGCAATTAAAATGGAATAAAGTGTTGTAACTGTGTGGTATGCATGGGCCCCTGGATCCAAACTTGATATCCCCACTCTTCTCACTAGCACCAATATGAGAAGATTGAGATTTCTCAGTTCAGAAACCACTCCCAATAGGTTAAATCTCCTTGCAAAGAACATATGAGCCTTTCTTTCAGTGTCTGCCAAATCTGTGGCAATCCGTACAGGGAAAGGAGAGAGAAGTCGGGTGTGAAAAAGCAGGCACATTTTTCCATCTCAGCTACAAGGAGTTTGCCATCTTTTTCGCTACCATAATTAAATATTGTTTGCATTGCTTATTGACAAAGTACTAAGCTCCACTTCGTTTTAATTTGTTCTTTGATAGTCGCCTTTCGCTGCTAATTGATTTTTTTGGGGGGAGGGGGGTCTGATTTAATACTTACTGTGATTCTGAAAACAGAAAGCCAAGATTAAACAGAGCCAAGAAATGAGCCCAGAATCAGTTCATCTTCTTAGCCAGTTTGCTTTACAAGCCATCTCTGGCTGATGCAGAAAATCTGCATTTATAAGAGATTTAGCAGCCAGCTATTCTACTCCCAACCTTTTCCAACCACAGCTCCTGCGGCTCCTGCAGCTCTTGCTGTTGCTATGGAATTTACTAGAGGAGGGCTCAGAGAAGTACAAATGTCCTGGTTTCCCAGCAACATACACTATAGGGAACAAGATGGGACCATTGACTGCGAGGAATACACTGGTGGTGACAATGGACAGCAGAAATTAGGAATATGTAGCAAGAGCAAAATAGCTTGAGTGTAAAACCTAACTCAACCAATAGCTTCATCACACTAGAGAAAATATCCACTTAAAATCTGCTTTCTGCCTCTTGCAGAATTCTGGGGTCTGTAGTTTAGTGAGGCTGTTAAAGGCTCCTCCTTAGACTACAAATCCCAGAATTCTGTAGGAGGTGGAAGCCAGAATTTAAGTGGATTTTTTTCCTCAAGTGTGATGAGAGCCCAAATACATGTTTGATTACCCTAAGCATGCTCTTGTGTTTCCATTTTATCACTAACAGCAACAAGACCAGCAATAGGACCCATCTGCAGGATTATTAAAAGAATAATTTAAAGTCTCTCAGTAAAAAGATGCATTAAGAATAATGTTGACATTTTCAGAAAGATTAATTGCCTGTGGTTCTTTCTGTACCACTGAAATAAAATAAAATTCTGTGAAAGTCCAGAACCTGTGTGTTTTGGCTAATGGACGAGGCAAGTAATACAACCAGCCATTACCTCTGTAGCTGAATATCCATTTGACACTGCAGTCTGAGTGGCTGGATGCCTGTGACTCATTCCATCCTCAGTCCCAATCTTGGGACTGAATTTTCTAGAAGACCTCAGAGCCCTAAAAACAAGTAGCCAACATTTTGGATCTCTCTGCTTCTTGTCTACTCTTTTGGGCTGAGAAGGGCAGGATATAAATATGGTAAATAGATAAATAATTTTTAAAAAGTCTAGCTCCTTTCTCCTTTTTTTTTGTTTTGACTAGTCTGATGAAGAGTTCTAGAGAACTTCAAAGCTTGCCCATTTATGCATTTTGACACTATCTTTAAACAATCATGTCAAACTGGTGATTCTTGTTTTATGGGGGAAGGGTTGTGGGTTCTCTTGACAATATTCTCAAGATATCTAAAATCAACTTGTCTTGCCCCTTCCATCATTTTGTTCTATATAGTTTAATGAAACATTCTTGAGAGCTTGGAAGGTTGTCTGTTGATTTTTCTGGCTTGCCCACTCCTGTGGTTGCAGGTTGCACTGCAGTGACTGTTAATAAGCAGTGACTGGGAGAAAGAAACCTTTTACTTTTACAAGTTACAAAACAGTATCGTCTAGATAAAGTGGCTAGAGTGGAACTATTCAAGCATTCACCTACTCATCGTTCAGCTTCATCCTATGGAAGTATGAGACGGTGATGTCAGTAGTCTTTGCTTAGCCTTGGCAACAAATCAACTTTTATGCATTTGTTATTTGCTTGTTACACCCTCAATGAAATGTTGTAACTTCTACAGGGAGAGCACCGGGTTTCTCTTTTCCCTCCTCACTCAGCATCTGCTAGCAATCAGATATTATCTTTCATTATTTCCTTTATTGGCTAGTATTGTAGAAAACTGACTTGAATTTTCATGGCATGTCCTCTTTTCTTTCTCCAGGATGATCCAGATGGAGAAGAAATTGAAAAGGATACTTCTAACTCTTTGAAGCTGGATTTCACAGAAGATCAACATTTTAAAACCAAGGTTAACTACTCTTATGCTGCTGTGCAGATACCGACAGACATCTATAAAGGCTGTGAGTTCCACAAAACTTTTCAACAATACTCTTCATATTTAGACTGGTGGCAACCCCATAGTAGGGCAGAAGAACTGTAGATCTGATGTCCACAGATTCAAGCTTCCTATATAAGACAGAGAGGATTAATGGACTAATTTATCTTTGGAATTAATAGAAATCATTTTTCCCTACCTAGGTGATTGATGCCAGGGTATCTTGGAAGTCTCTCATAAATAGGTTCACCTACTTGCTGATGATGGATAGGCTCCCCATTCTCCAGCAACAAAATGGGGGAAATGCACTCATTGATCAATAACTTGTATCATAAGAGATTGTCTCTTGGTGCCTACAAATGATGATTTGGCTGCTTATGGTGTTCTCCTCCTTGTGGTCAGTTTTTATTCCTGCACTCTCCTTGCTCTCCCGTTGTTTGTGACTATAGTTCCCATCACCCATAGCCAACATGGTCAACTGTCAGAGACTTTGTTATCCAGAACACCAGGAGCAACTTGCAGTTTCTCAAGTCACTCCTGACACAGAAAAAAAATCAGGAAAGTATAGGGCTTCGGCAGGTAATGAAAACCTAGTCCCCAATTGCATGATGGGGATTTACATTTCAAGAAGACATGTTATGCATGATTATGGCGCCATTTCCATGTGCTTCCAAAACGGGAGACTATGGGAATCCCATGGAGGCCGTCACATGATGCAAGGACACTAATGGTGGGACTCTGAGAGAGTCAATTTTCACAGTGCATGGAAATGGAGCCCTAAATCCATCTTCAGGAATTTACGCAACTCTAAATGGTAGCAGAGGAAAGATGGACATCAATGCAGAAGATGGGGAAAGATGGCAGGGAACAGGGTGAGATAGTTCCCTCTGCTTTTCCCCACTTCCCCCCTGCTTGAGGGATGAAGTTCTCAGACAGACTTAAGAGCACCAAAATTAATGGCTTTGAAACCTGCCTTACTCTGTTCTCAGTTATTGTAAGCACAGGCTGAGATTCTGTCGGTCCAGCATGTAGGCTAGTGAATGGGGGGAAAGCTGTGTGCATCAGCTATAAAGTAAGAATTTGCCTGCAGCACAATTCTTTATATGGATACAAGAGCTTTTAAAGCCCACAATTACTAAAAATAATTAAACATTGCACAAAAATTCTTGTAATATAACCTGGGGAGAAGAAAACTTTTGAGATATTTCCATTTGCATATAGCAAACCACACACAAACATTGCAGTGATATGTTTTTAGGCCAACTAAAATTTTTAAACATACCACATGAACTTTCAAAGCTAGCAAGCTTTTTCACCAGGCTTTGTTGTTTATATTCGTTTTAGGGGAAGAAATGTTAACAGAATGCAACAGAGATGCACCTTTCTTGAGATGCTGAAGCTTTTGCTTACCAAACCTCCCTATACTACCATTTTAAATTGAGAGTCAGTAAAATAAAGCCTAATAAAACTATCACTGCAATGTGGAGCTGTTTTTAATGTTGTTATATTTTGCTACATGACACACATTGGCAACCCCTGGATGTCCATCTTTCAATTCCACATAGGAAAATGAAATAAGGAAAAATTTACATCCCTACTCTGGAGCTCTTTCTTTCCAGATTAAGAGGACCCCATGTGCATGTTTGTGTTTTTATTTTTGAAAACTACAGCTACTTTGCATTCTATATAACAGAGTCACAAATGAGGATGTCTAGCTACAGCTTACATTATAAGCACTGCGAGAATCAAGAGAAGTATCCCTTCCGCCACAGGTTGAGTAGCTGCCTGGGGTTGCTTGGCTTCTACATTCTTGTTATGCACATATTCCTACATGAAATGTTGTCTAGCAAAAGCTATTCGTTCTGAGAAGGAAAGGGTCATACATTCATTTGTTGTCCTTGTATACCATCAAGTTGACTTTGATTTCTGATGACACTATGAATGACATATCTCCAAGAGCCTCGGTCATCAAATGTTCTGCTGAGGTCTTCCAAACTCAAGGCTATGGCTTTCTTGGGTGAATCAATCCACCTGCACTATGGTCTCTCTGTTTTCCTACTGTCCCCCAGCATTATAGGCACATAATCTCTAATTTCCCACTTCCACACCACACACTATCGAGAAGAGATTATCTATTAGTCCCATGTCTCTGACTGGACCATGCTGTTGTTTGTATCCATGAGTTGTTATAAATGAAAGATTATGTAGCTCCCTTCCTTCAGTCCTCCAGTTCACCTTTCCAACAGCCACACACTGATGGCATGGGTCACATTACTTTGTAGCTGATGTTTGTATCTGGCTACAGAACAGAGAAGCAGAAAAAAGAGCAGCAGGTGGTAATGTGTATATGGAAGAGTAGCCTGGTGGAGCTCCCCTGGCATTGGCATCTCAAATTTTCTCTGACAAATGACTATTGAATGAAGTTCTCACACCCCTCCTTTCTCACTATAGTCCAGGCAAGTGGAGAAGGTGAGTGTAACACATTTTGGAGACATAACGCATTCTAGAAAGTACAGCTCTTGATCTCTCTTTAATGGAAGCTTTGAAAATCAAAATGGTTAAGTCTTCTGTACCTGCTAGATTTGAGACTGTAATGTGCTTTGAAAAATTCCCCATTCAGTCAGTTAGAAATCTAATCAAAAGCGAGATAGAAGGCTTTTTCTGCCTTTCGGCTAGATTGGAAGCTTGGGAGGAGGGTGTTTTCGTTTAAGACTCAAGTAATATCTTTGTCTGAGAAGCTAATTCCACCCAACATAACCTTGATGGCAGAAAGCATTCTGTTAACTTTGGTTAGTTGAGTCAAACTAACTGCCAGTACCTCACTCAAATGTGAAAGTGTTCATCTTTTTTAATATAAAGAGGCATCAGGATAGCTTGGAGAAGATAATGATGCTGGGGAAAATGGAAGGGAAAAGGAAAAGGGGTCGTCCAATGGCAGAATGGATGGATGTCATCCTTGAAGTGACTGGTTTGATCTTAAAAGACCTGGGGTGACAACGACCAATAGGGAACTCTGGCGTGGACTGGTCCATGAGGTCATGAAGAGTCAGAAATGACTGAACAAATTAACAACAACAACAACAACAAAGGAATTCCAGATCCACTAAATTGTAGTGGTTTGTACTATGACTCTGGACACAAGGGTTCAATTCCCATATCAGCAATGAAAACCAGAAGGTTACATTAGGTGAATCATTCACTCTCAGCCCCAGAAAACCTCACAATAGAGTCAGTATAACTTGGAAACAAGCTGAAGTCACACAACAACAACAAAAAAGAATCAAACTGCACATTTGAGACTACATAAATTTCTAATATATGTGTTTGTGAGCCACAGTCTGTCATCAGGTTCAGCATCTGATGAGATAGATTATAGTCCTTGGCACTTAATGTTAGACATTCATTCTTCCCAGTTAGTCACAAAGGTGATTCTGGATCCGTTTGTGAAGGTCAGTCTGTTGCATTCAGTAAACAACTGTGAGTAGCTGGGAGAAGGGTGCATTTCTAAGCTCACCCCTCCACTTAGATTTGGGGTGGGGAGGAGGGGGGTTAAAACAACATTTTTTTTAAAAAAAGAATGCAAACATCTTCCACCCCCTTTAGCATTTGGGAGATTTCAAGATTATTTTTAAAAACAAAATTTGGGGGTGAGAGCTGGAGGGATCTGTGGAAACCTAAAAAAGGACTCTAGGCCAAACATGTTTTGCCCATAATGATTGTAAATGATTGCTCATTGTCTGTTTAAAAATAGCATTAATCACTATAGTTCTGTCTCATGTTTATGACTTACTTTTGAACAAGGATAGGAAGTGAATTCAGGAACACCTCATATGAATCATAGAGTTGGAAGAGACTTATCTTCCAACTTTAATCATAGAATCATAGAGTTGGAAGAGACTTTGTGGGTCATCCAGTCCAACCCCCTGCCAAGAAGCAGGAAACCCTCATTCCTCTGTCTCTTTCTCTCTAGTCATTCTTATTGTGGTATTTCAAGTTGTTGTGTTTGCCATAGCAAGGCTGTTCCTCAGAACTACACATTGAAGCATCTACTTATACAAACCTGTAACTGGCACAAATGTATGGAAATTGAATGATTTTGGAATGATTGCACTGCATTGGTGTCAGTGGATTAGAAAGGGTAATTCATTTTATTGCCTGCCTAATCCAGGCTCAGCAGCTAATGAAACAAGTCATGAGACTAGGAGGAGACCTCGGGGTGGGTAGCAGAATGAAATATTCATGATTTCCAGCCTCCAGTTCTTAATACTGAGCAAGTGTTGTTACCGTGCCAAAGTCATGTAAATCAACATAGTCCCATTGAATAAAATTGAATGAGAAATTAGCTCACTGTGGAGATTTATGGCTTACTTAAAACATCACGGTTGTCCTGATTGTCAGAATATGATGGAGGTCAGTAAAGGAATGAAGAAGGATTTCCATGAGAAAACATCTCACTAACTAGAAACAGTTGGTTCAGGGCCATTTTGAAAGAGCACTTGATTTCACATGACTTCTACCACACATCAGGCATTTCAAATTTTTCACATATAAGAATCTTAGTGAGCAGATTTATTTATTTATTTATTTATTTATTCGTATTTGTCTGCCACCCTTCCCAATGGCTCGGGGTGACTCACAACATGTTATAAAAACAGCCAATACAGCAAAAGTTAAAACCACAATAAAACCACAGATAAAAAGGCACACTAGGTCGCACATTAAGCACTGTGACAACAGAAGATAATACAAGATCTGTTTCAGCTATACCTTTCAGCTAAAACAACGTAAACAAAGAGGTAGGCACAGTTTCAGCATTACTGATTCTAGTTTGCTTTCATTGTTCTGTTGTTCTGTGCTGAATATATGCTTTGCCAACTGACCTAAGCAACCCCCAAAAAAAACCTTTCACCATCTGTAGTCCATCTACACCAACCTTTTAAATCAGTTCAAAACTAGCTTCAAACTGCCCTGGCTAGACAACAAACTCCCATAAAAGCACATGAAATACAGCCTTTTATGTGCAGCAGTGCTCTGTAGTTTGTGTAATCACCATCTGGGCTTCATCCTGGTTCCAGGATTTCCTGTGTAATCATCTGCACAGCAAAACCACTTTCTTCAGTGCCATTTTGAAATTGCATTACATTGTGAGTGTAGATGGGGCCTTACTGGTTCGTAGATGCTATTCTAAGCTAAATAGCATCTAGCCATTTCCCTCACCCATGCTCTACTTGTTAGTCGATCTAGTTTTGAAACTAGATTCAAACCAGAATGCCTGAATGTGGTCTCTACATGACATAGTAACAAAGCTTGATTTGATAACCCAAAGACCTCTCTTCTTGTGTCATCTTCACATCCTGTCATTGGAAAACCCTCCTGCTGTTATGCCTAGTTAGTGCAATGAAGTGGATACAATGGTGCTAAATAGTCAGGTATCCACTTGGGTGATATTGCCCCAAGCCTAATTAAAAATGGAAATATCCTTGAAGTACACTTATTTTTGTACCCCAGGACTGTTTGTGTTCCTTTTTCTCCAATCAGTGGAAAACAGCTGGCCTAGAGTCCCACTCTGTATATTACTTTTTAAAAGGCTCTATTGACTGCAATACAAAATGAACCAGTTTCAGGTTTTCAGCTGAGACGTGTTTATCAAGCACTCTGAAAAGAAGAGGCTCCTAGTTTTTGTTTGACTGATGAAGGTTGTCTGATGAAGCAACAACAGTGGCCTGTGCTCTAGTGCAGGGCTGTCCAACTGCCGGCCCTGCAGGTGTTTTGGACTTCAACTCCCAGAAATCCTAAGAGGTGGTAAACTGGCTAAGATTTCTGGGAGTTGAAGTCCAAAACTCCTGCAGGGCCGGCAGTTGGACAGCCCTGCTCTAGTGTGTCACTGAGTTGGGATTCGCATTGGCGCAGGAGTTATTGGCTTATCCTTCTAGCCAATGAACTAAGGCAAATTTCATAAAAGATAAAAACTACTGGCTGCTTTGAAGAAACTGCCTGCAAGACATAAAATATGCAAAGCACAAAAGAATAAACATTGTGTTCATTTCGTTTGGGTTTTTTGTTTTGTTTTGTTTAAGTCTGGTGTCTGATGAGAAGTTTTTGCAGTGAGATATTTATTTTATAAAATATTCTTTGGAATCTATGGAAAATTATTTAAACCTTTGAAAATTAGTAATAATTCATTACTAAGTAAAATTTCATCACTGCGTTGCATTGTTCCATCTGATGACAAATAGAGTATTGGAGTGTTTTTCACCTCTGCTTTGTGTTAATGGGGAGACACATAATCTGGAGAGTCATAAGAGAGATTTTGTGCCCTCCCCCCATGCAGCCTGTTGATCTTAAAGTTCTTGCTAAACTTTCCACAGGAGTTACAGACTACTATTTGTTATATGATTATCCCTTAAGCACGCAAAAGTCAAGTGCCCTAAACAGAAAAGCACTACTTTCTGGTGCCACGTATTACTCTGTCCCCATCATCTTCTCAGCAGGAAACTGTCAGAGAAATAACTCTATTGCAAGATCAATTGTTGATGTCTTGATCTTCCACATATATAGCTTTTTTCTGAGCCTCAAGGTCTCAAGAATACAGCTGTTCTTAGTAAAATTGTTTCTAATGCACCTACTTGTATAGGGCTTGGTAAAAACCCTAAAAAGTATGCTGCACTGATAAATTCTAGAAAGTAAATTTAGAAAACAAGCAGGAAAATAAGTGTTAAAAATATAACTGTAGTAAATAATGCATTATACTCAATTTCCACCTCTTTGAATATTATTTCTGAGTAATAGCCCAGAACCCACTACCAGGTAATGTAAAACTTACAGGAAATGTGCTCTGGATAAACAGAAACATTTCATTGATTACAAGGGGGGGGGGAATATATCAGCCCACAAAAGTCTTGGTTTAGGGCTTAAACCAAACATAGACTGCCCTCACTTCATTTTATACTCTGTGAGATTGTTTATAAGATTGATTAATGGGGGGTGAATAGTTTGATAGGAAAGAAGGGGTTTAGTATTTCCCCCATTTTTAAAAGGGGGGGGGATCTATGAGTTGGACTTGAAAAGAGGTTTTGTATTTCTATATCACAACATGACTTGTATATCACAACCAATGTTGTGATATTTTCAGTATGTCTTCTTTGAAAAGGAATAACATTGGGCTTAGCCCTTTGTTTAAATGCTAGCAATCATAACATGGAAATAAGATGATTCTGATCTCCTAATGTAGGAAGGTAACAACTTAATAGTCATATGAGATAATACCCATGACTTGGAAGAGAGTTGGTAGGTAGCAAATATACTTGTACTATTGTATTCTGCAAACACACTGAGAATAACATTGCATATATCTTGGAAAGTGGGACAAAGTTCATGTTTCCCAAGAACTTTGTGTAGATATACGTTCATACATGTGATGCAGATTAATTTTCTTCAGGAAAGGTTTGTGGATTCGACACAACCACCGAGTAATAAATATACTTTGTTTCACTGTAAACAGCGGGTACTTCTAGAATGCTCTTATTTTCAGTTCCCTGGAATGTCCCATTTACCATGGTTTGGGAAGGATCTTGGCAACTAATTCTTCACACTACTGTGTTCCCTCGCTACTTCGTGGTTTGCTTTTAGCAGACTCGCTGTTTCTCTGTTTTCAAAAAATATTAATTTAAAATATATATCATGGTATTTTTGCTGTTTCGTGGGTTTTTGCCGCCCCTGCTCTCTGAGGCGCTTTCCCTCCTCCGTCCTCTCTCCCTCCAGCCTTTCCTTCTCTCGATGAGATCTGCCCCGTCCTTGTTGACCCACTACTCTTGAGGAGACCAACACACTTTTAAAACCCTGCTCTCTCCTTTCAGCGGGATCCACACTGTTTATAAAGCACTAATGGTGACAGAAGGGGCATTAGCAGACCACCCATATGAATACTCACACCAAAACTCACACCAAAACACCAAAAAATGGAGTGTCAATTGACAAATTCCAATCCCAGGGAAAAATACCAACTTTAAATTGTTTCTATACACAGAGGAAAGGAGTTGATTCCTGTCCATTCAAATCCACGCATGCTGCAGAGTTGGAATTTCATGGGGAACCCATGGAATGAGTTGTGCATCTTTTGATGGAATTAATGGGATTTTGTCATTGAAGTGTGTCTAAATGGAGGAAAACCTCAGTCTGATGAGTGCCTAAATCTGCCCAGGTGCCTTTATTTTAGGTACAGTGTGGTAGCAGATTTGTGGTGTCATATGTGGATAGTTTAGTTTTGGCTCCTCAGTTTATTTTCATATCATATTTTAAAACCAAAAAATGAGGCAGATATTTGTGGAATAGTCTGCTTCCATGGCAAATGTAATATGAATGCAAACATTGGCAAAATTCAGCTTGACTTGAAAGGTGTGCCCTCTCTTTTAGACACCTTTAGATCTAATTTCCCATAAGGAGGTCTAGTTGTTGCTACTATGTGCATATTCTTTTAACTATGGTTTTTAACTCTGGATTTGGCTTTTAACCTTGTTTTACTGTTTTAATGTGGTTTGTGTAATTGTGTTTTATTGATTTTATGATTATTTAATTTATGATTGATTGTTTATATTGCCCATTTGCTTTGTTTTTAATTTCATGTTGTTAGCCACCCTGAGTTCTCACAGGGAGAGGGGGCAGGATACAAATAAAGTTTTGATTGATTGATTGATCTGGGGGCTAAGACTGGACTAGTCAAGGCCCAATGACAGAAGGTGTTATTGGACAGCCAAATGGAGTCAACCAAATGGAGTAAGGAACTAGTATAATTATCAACCAAAGTTTGAGGTCACAAGGTTGGGTTGATTTTTTTTATTATCAGGTAGTAGCTATATAGACTGAATGATAATATGACAGGAAAGGCATATGTGTAACAGATTCCTAGATGCAGTTTATTTTTATTACAATCCAGAGTTATGATTTATTTTGGCAAAAATCAAAAGTAGAGCTTGCACAAAGGACAAATGTGTGTGACTCTTTAATTGGAAAGGACCTCAGCTGCTGCCCATCAAAAAAGCTCTACTGATTTTTGCTGAACTGTATGAACTGCTGTTAAGACAGAGGTCATAATGCCTTTAGCTTTCACCAGGACCCTATGGTGACACTGTAATAGCATAATAGTCCATTACACTAGCAGTTTTCCATATCTGTACACTTCACTAGGAGGCACCCAAGGCTGTGGCTTAATGTTTCCTGTTTCTTTTATACTTTGGTTCTTGGGAGGAGAGTCCATGGAGGAGTGACTTGCCATGGGAGAGGCAATTGCCCAAGCAATAACTGCATTGCCTTATCTTTCAAGGAAGAAGCTGCCATTACTTTTTTCTTATTTTGCCTGTAGCCTTTATCTCTGCTGGAATAATTACATTGTTGGTGGTGCCAAAAAGATCCCAGACTGTCTTCTAGGAACTGACTCAGAAAAGTATGAATTTGGCTAAGGTTATCACAATCAACATGCTTGAATATTTAGATCTTCTGTACTAGATTTCATGCTCTTACCACAAAATGCAGAATAAGTGAGCTAATCGGCCACATTGGATATGGAGTTTATAGGCTGAGCTGGCACTGTCTACTCAAGGGAAGGGAAAGAGGACTGCTGGTCCAAATTACACTAACCTTGTGGCGGTTGCAGTAGCAGTTCCTTTATTCATTTATGAGATTTCTCACATGTGCCACTGGAATACTTTCCTGTGAATCTAAAATTGAACTGCCAGATCTCTCTAGAAAGAAGCAAAATTCTCTCTTGTTTTCCAACTGTCTGTACTGAGGCGAAGAAAATGCTTTCTGGATGAATGTTTTTGTGTAAATCACGTATCCTTTCAAATGTCACTGTAACTGAAAATGTTGATGCAAAGCTTTAACTCCAAATGCACTTTTTAAACCTTCAAATCAGGCTGGCTTGTCTGCTAAAAATACCCATCCCTTCTACATATCACTTAATGGAGACAAAATGGTTAATTCTGGATCTGTCTTCATCTGGGTGTAAAGTTTTTCCCCCCAAATGAAAAAGTTCCAAAGAAGAGGGAACATGTTTATTTTGGCACCTGTCATCCCCATGTACTGGATTCTTATTGCGATGACAAAAATGTTGTCATGCATATTTGTAACGATTGTACTGAAGATTCAGCTGAAGTTTATGCATGACATTTTGCAAAGATCAACAAGAACATTACCCACATAATCCACTGGTAGTAGTTTATGTTAGAATATGATGTATTGTTCTGTGCTACACTACAATACGTTACCTTGTACTACACTGTACTATAAATTATTAGCCTTTGGTGGCAACATTTTTTTCAATATTGTAACTGTTTTTAATATATTTTTGAGTGCAGGATTTAAAACACATAAAATGCCTCACCACACACCATTTTATCAAAAATTCAATATTTTCTTAATCCCATTGTTACTGGATTTATGTTAAGTATGAACATTGATGTTCCCACACAATTTCTTTTTGTGCTTTTGAATGGATTTTTGTGTTTTATATCAGTTTTGAATGTTTATTGGTAGCCTTTAACACTTTTCTTATTGTTTCCTCTTGATTCCCCAAAAAATCACATATTACAAATAAACAAAAACAAAAAAAACATCAAGGCAAGTAGTGAAACCACTGTATGTGGTGAAGCAGATCTGAGGTCACTTTTTGAATTAGAAGGCCCAATAAAAAACTGAACATATTATTAAAAGTGTTTTTATGATCCTCAGTTTTGCTGGCCTGCTTTTTCATCCCTCCTTTCCTCCAATGGCTCCTCCTTCTCCCCACTTTTCACCATCACAATAACAACTTTGGGGTGTAGGTGAACCTCACAAAGTAAATGGCCCTTTAAATGTTGTGGCTCAGTGGGGTCTTGAGCCTAGCTCTTCTAAGGCCAAATCTAGCATTTTTAATCATTACACCATATTAGCTAAGAGTTGTGGATCAGAGTGAATGTTTTTAAGCTTATTGGGGTTTTTTTCCTTTTAACAGCAGCCTCCTGGGTGTGCTTGGATAGTTCTCAAGGCAAGACCTCCCTGAGATACTTGCTACTAGGCATGGTTTCGAACCCTAAAATCGCGAATCTAAAATCAAAAAGAAAGACTTACAAAAAAATTTCCAAAAAGTTCTAAAAAGTAACTTGATTACTAACGAAATTTGTTAGTAGTTCATATGCCAGCGCATGCGCATTCCAGATGGTTTTGGCCTACAACTCCCAGAAATCGTAATAGCTGGTAAATTGGCTGGGATTTCTGGGAGTTGTAGGCCAAAACTTGAATAAATCACACTGAATTCTAGATGGGACTCTCCAAATAGGAAGGAGGGAGGGAGGGAGGGGTATTCTATTCTTGGAAGCAGCAAAAAAAGGAGGAGGAGCCCCCCTCGCTCCTCGCTGCCTCTCTCTCACCCCGATCCTGAGGGAGCGAGGGCCCAAGTTTGCCCAGGCTGAGAGGAAAAGGAAGAGGCCTGAGGCTGTTAGGAATTGTGGGAGTTGGAGTCCAAAACACCTGGAGGGCTGAAGTTGGCCCTCATGAAGCCTCTTCAAGGCTTTAGATCCTGGCAGGCAGAAGGGGCAGGGAGAGCCGTCCACTCCTCCTGCCCTGCCAGGATCTAAAGCATCAAAGAGTATTGGGGTGAGAAACCAACCTAATGTATAATAGAATGAATGATACTGTAAGTGCCTAATATTATAAGTAATCCAACTGGTCATATACCTACATTCCATGCACATGCAATAATACAGCAGTAATAACAATGGGTATAAGAAGTAAAATTCAAACCGAAGTATTCTGACTGTGGTCCCTCCTCAAGCGGTGCAAACTGCAAAGCCCTCTGAGCCCGGGAAAAGCCAAAACCCCGGGCACAGTGTTTGCTACCTGGGTGCACACACATACATATTCTTGGGGGATTTGCTGTAGAATCCCGGGCTCATAGAGAAGTTGGCTGATTATTGTCTCTGTGTGTGTGATTAAGGGGCCGGCCAAGGTCTTGCATCGTGACAATTTCTTACGAATCATTTCATTTTCATAACTTTTTTCTCATGTCTACTTGCTACATTACATGTGCATAAAACCAAAAGTAAATTCTCTTAACAGCTGGCTCCAAAATAATAAAGAGGTATGCTGAAACCCTCCCAACTCCTTAAATCGGCATTTTGTCCCCCTCCAAAAAA
The DNA here is from genome assembly GCA_030556195.1 of Anolis apletophallus. Taxonomy (NCBI): domain Eukaryota; kingdom Metazoa; phylum Chordata; class Lepidosauria; order Squamata; family Anolidae; genus Anolis; species Anolis apletophallus. The sequence goes on from JARBWK010000001.1 coordinate 57,490,721, forward strand.
AGAAGACTTGCTAGTTTTGAAAGAGTATCAATTCATCTTTTAAATAGGTTGCAAGCCACTCCCCATATTGTGAAACTTCAATAATCACTTGTTTTTCAAAGCTGGATTTGAAGTACTGACCACTCTAATTTTGCATATTTTTATTTAGCATTTTAGCATAAAGCCTCCTAAATTCAGAAATCTATCTCTGGATACATTGTAGTTGCTTGTAGTAACTTAATGTACATTCAAAGCTGCTCCTTTCTTCCCCTGGCTTGATATAGAAGGAGAGATGGCAAATAGGAATATGTGGATACACCACATTGCTTATGTCAAGGATGAGCTATTTGCAGCCCTCTGGATGTTGTTGGACTGCAACTCCAATCATCCCTAGCCAGGAAAGGTAATGATGCAGAAAATTGGGAGCTGGCATCCGTCAACATCTAGAGTCTTCCCTGACTGGCATTCATGAATGGAATCAGACCACAAGGACAGTGTCAACATAATACAGATAATTCAAAATAAGTAAAAAGAGATGTGCTTCAGGAGTTAAGCACTTACTCGTGACCAATTCCACATATATCCATAATGACATTTAAAGTGAGCCATTAGTAGCAACATAATTTAATTCTAATAGTATTGACTCATTAGTTGTAAATTTATTTATTTTTCAGATAAATATGTCAAATTAAATGAGCAGGTTGTGCAAAATGTTAATTTCATTGTTGGGGTGGGGTAGGAAGAGAAGATGAGAAAAACGACCTATATGCCTTGCCATTTCAGCATTTATTTCATTAGCACTCAATTTCTTAATCCTGCAACTTGGCATTTATTTGGATGACCTTTGTAGTCAATCTAAGAAATGTAATTTTCTGCTTCTCTGTCTTGTACGATAGGAATGCGCAGCCACCACCAAACAAAAGTTGCTTTAAAAACAATTGCACTCCCCATTTTAATGGCTCAGTGTTTAGACCACCATAACATTAAATAAATATACACATCTCCAGGTAGACTTTGAATTTTTTGTGAGAACCATAATGACTGGCTTCTGGCAGCCAGTAAGTTTTTAAACATCTGGAAAGTAGCAATCTCCTTCCATTCAAATAAAGCCACAATATAAGTATTCACAAAAGACATCTAAAGAATTTGCACCATTGTTTTAGCACATAAAACAAAAGTTCATATATTGATATTTTTTGACCCTTAAAAATCCATACCCCCCACAAATCCTCATCCTGTTAGAAAAGCTGTCGTAATCAGACCCCCTTTTTTTTAAAAAAAACTAGGAGCTTTCTTTGAGAATTCTTCCAGGATACACTTCAGCAAGAGTTAGGACATATTTCTCGTCATTCAAGAAGGCAGCACATGCCCCTTAACATTCAAATGCTGTAAACCATAACTGTTTAGAAAATTGAAAAGTCCTTGGAACTAACCCCCTAGAAAGTTTCATTAAGATTGATCGTGCATTTTTTGAGATATTAAATGTTTTAGCCTCCATTATATTCTTGATGCAACCTTAATTATTCTGGTGCTACTACGCCTGAATAATAATGTGAAATTTATACATTTTGACAGCAACACATTTTGAATGATAGTGCTTAGAGGAATGCAGTCTGGGGGTTTTCCCCTTCTTTGACAAGAGCTGAAAAATACAAATTCTGTTACAGACTTTTACAAAGAAAAGCATGAATAAAAATTCTTGATTTGGGAATAGTCATAGGCACATATTTCAGTCAACATTTTTGTCCTTAAATGTTTTTGAGGGGAAAATACTGCAGGGGGAGTTGGATCTGGGAGAAGTTTTCCTCCAAAAACTCAAAGATTGTGCTTTTCTAAGTTGCTGTTTGCAGTAGTTTGCTATTAGATCTCTTAGTTTTGCTCAGTTTATCTGCTTTGTTTTTGTCCATTTTAAGCCTGACTTTTCCCAGTTGTCTGGACCAAGGAGAAGTCATGAAGGGAATGCAATGATCACATGATTAAGTGTAGCTAATTCTATTTGGGGACGTGATAGTGATGTCACTAAATGGAAGTGAGGAAACAGATTACTTCCCTGTTGTTGTCAAACCACAGAGTCAACTATCCATGCTGTGCTGTGCAGTTGCACCATAGACTCATTCCTTGCATTTGCAGTGCAACACAAGCAAACCAGACTATTCCCCTGGGTGCCTTTCAACAGAGATGTCCTCTGCAAACCTTTCAGTTACCTTTTAAGCCCCTGATACCAAAATTCACTGACATGGGACTCCTCTATGGGAAGTGGAGAAGTGGCCTTTCCACTTCCCATTGCACAATTTGGTTTCCCACCTTTTCCTCAAGTTGAAAACACCCGTTCCACTCCCTTTGTCGTCAGAGTAAGTTTGCTTCCATTATCCACCTAGAAGCTGTTGGTTTTCTAGCCCTTGAAAACTGGGTCAGCCAGCCAGACAACATTAAGGCTGCACTCTTCATTTATCTAGAAAGACTATCTAAGTAGTAGGATTAAATGAGGCTGAAAATCATGGGTATATCATTCCATGCTGATGCTGTTCCTCATTAAACTTCATCTTGTTTCAGAAGGAAGGCACTTTTCCATCTGACTCTTTTCAGGACCAAGGACAGCTCCTGCCTTCTCCCTCTCTCTACCAAGCAGTGATACCTTTATTGGACAAACTTTGAAACATAACATACATCATGCAGGCCTTTTATGCTTCACTAACTTCTTCATCAGGCAAATATGTTAAAAACCATACGGGATTTGTCTATCAGGCAAAGATTTTTCAAATCATACAGAAGGAATCTATGGTTTTTAATATCATTGCCTGATGAAAAAGCTAGTAAAGCTTCCAGGTGCTTGTATGGTATGCCCGTATTTATTCGGATCTATTGTAATGCACACTCAATTTTGAGGTGCTCATTACCAAAAAAAAATGGATTTCCAACCATGTTGTGCCTCTTCCCAGCTGGGTGCAAGCAGAAGCTATGCCCTTCTGCTTACAGCCTTGGCTTGGTAGGGGGCATTGCTTCTCCTTGCATCTTAGCTGATAACAAAAAAACATTTCCACTTTCTGTTTCCTGATATTGTTCTTCTCCATTGGCTTTAGAACTCACCTTGTCTTTTGTTCAAACCCACAGGAACCCAATTTGTACTGTACCTTTTATTTTCCTTTTGCTTGAAATATATCACAATGCACATTACAACGATGCCTTCCAACAACAAATGTCTGTCCCTATCCTAAGAGCCAATCTAAAATTATAGGGAAAGTGGCAAGCACTCTATCTCATCTGTGAAAAGTTTATCTCCATTGGGGAGAAGGTGCATGAATAAAGAGTAACAGAGCTGTGATAAGCTTAACCCATAATAGAATCTGAGTTTCTACTCCATCCTTGGTTTTTTGCCTTGCTGCATTCTAATTCTCTATCTTAAATGTCGTGTATGATCAGCTATGCTAAATTACATAGTAGAATTCTTACTTGTGCTTTCATTCTAATATGCAAAGGGGAAGAATTCTTGTGAAGAGCAGGGCTTCTCCTTCCCACTTGGAAAGAGGAGGGGCTGCCAGGGAAGAATGATGGGGGCTGAATGAGGCCAGCTGGGAAGCTGCCAATCCTCCATCAGGCCAAGGCATGCGAGTTCACTAGTCTTGGCCTGATGAAGGGGCATAAGCGAGGTTTTGGCATGCAATTGTAACATGCCATCAAATGTTATGTGCATCTTCATTTTGGCTAAGCAACTTAGCAAAAAAGATGTGCATTGCATTAGAGGAAATGCAGTATTTAATGCTTGGGAGGTGGTCCAAAAAAGTATCACTGTGTTGTGGATTTTGGGGCTTGTTGTATTTTGCTGCATGGTTATGCCCCCTCCCTGTTGTCCTTCAGGAGGCGGGTGAAGACTTGGATGTAGAACGAGGCCTTCCCAGAATAAGCTGAGATTGATTTTAATCGGAAATGGGTGATCACTTTTATAGACCGAGTTGAATGTGGTTTTAATGGCAATGTGGTTTTTATGTATCTCTGTTTTTATGTATTTTAATATGCTGTTTTCAGATGTTTTACATTTGTATGGCATTGAATTTTGCTGTAAGCCAGTCTGATTCCCTCCATGGAAATGAGAAGGTCGGGGTACAAAAATTTTAAATAAATAAATAAATTATGCAACAAAATACAACAAGCCCCAAAATCCTCTGGCTTTTTCATTCCATTTGCCAAACAGAGGGTGAAATCTAATGATCAAATTACTTGGAAGACTAGTTTATCAAAGAATAAAGATTTTGCAAACACTTCAGCTGTGAAGTGCCATTTGTAAATAAAGTTGACCCTCAGTATCCATGGATTCTACAATTAATGGATTCATGGATTCTTGTACATCTACAGATTCAATCAACCACAAATTCAACCAACCAATTTTTTTAGTAAAGGTTCCCCCTGACATTAAGTCCAGTCATGTCCAACTCTAGGGGTTGGTGCTCATCTCTATTTCTAAGCGGAAGAGCCAGCATTGTCTGTAGACACCTCCAAGGTCATGTGGCCAGGATGACTTCATGGAGCACTGTTAACTTCCCACCGGAGCGGTACATATTGATCTACTCAGATTTGCATGTTTTTGAACTCCTAGGTTGGCAGAAGCTGGGGCTAACAGCAGGAGTTCACACTACTCCCCAGATTTGAACCTATGACCTTTTGGTCAGCAAGTTCAGCATCTCAGCTCTTTAACCCACGGTGACACCGGGGGCTCCCTGCCATTAAAAAAAAATATCCAAAAAGCAAACATTATATAATAGATGTCATTTAATTATACCATAATATGTAATAGGACTTGAGCATCCATGGGTTTTGATAGCTATTGGCGGGGAGGGTCGTGGAACCAAATCCCAGTGGATATCTATTGTACTTTTAGTGCCATGATTCCCAACCTTTTGGCTTCAGCTTCGGGATTTCTGACCTTTGGTCTTCCTGACTAGGAAGTCTGAGAGTTGAGATCCAAAATATCTGGAGAGCCAAAGGTAAAGAACCACTGTGTTAATAGCATGGGAGGTTTTTTGCTATGTTACCATTGTAGCCATTAGACTGAAGGCCACAAGTTTGACATCTCCAATTTAAACACTGGGCTCTTATGGAAGGAGTTGCCTTGACATTTTCAGCTACTGCATCACACTGACTTCTTTCTGAAACACCCATATTGATTCTTAGTAATCACAGCCTCCCTTTCAAACTGTTGAATTATGTTTTCAGTAGTTATATTGCTAGGTTGAAGTAAAGCATCTAAGTAGGCCCTGAATGAGAAAAGCTTCAAGGTGTTGAAAGTACTATTCAGGTGTTATGTATTATTTATTATTTGTCAAGGATGGACAATCATGGTGCGTTCAGTGAGGAAGATGATTTATGCTCCTGAGCCCCCACAGTAGAATCCATGATATTATTTTGAACTGCTGCATCACCTGGAAATTGCAACTGGAAGTCAATTTTAGTTGTGAGTGGCAAGTTTGGGAGGTTTAAGTAATTTGTAGGAGATGCAGAACTAAACTTAGTGCTCCAGGTATAAAGTGTCTGTTCCGTATTAAATTTTATTTTGACAGACAGTGGGTACCAGTGAATAATTTTTGAACTTTGCCATAATTGTAACATATCAATAAATGCATATAATGTTCTGATGTGTCCCTGTTGGTTCTGCTGGACCTCTCAGCGGCTTTCGATACCGTTGACCACGGTATCCTTCTGGGTCGCCTTGCAGACATGGGGCTTGGGGGTACTGCTCTGCAGTGGCTCCAATCCTTCCTGGAAGGGCGTACCCAGAAGGTGTCATTGGGTGACACCTGTTCGGCTCCACAGCCGTTGTCCTGTGGAGTCCCTCAGGGTTCAGTTCTGTCCCCAATGTTGTTTAACATCTACATGAAACCGCTGGGAGAGATCATTCGGAGTTTCGGAGTCAGGTGTTATCTGTACGTAGATGACGTCCAGATCTGTCACTCCTTCCCACCTGTCACCAAGGAGGCTGTCCAGACTTTGAACCGGTGCTTGGGTGCTGTGTCGGACTGGATGAGGGCTAGCAAATTGAAACTAAATCCAGACAAGACAGAGGTCCTCCTGGTCAGTCGTAAGGCCGAACAGGGCATAGGGTTACTGCCTGTGTTGGACGGGGTTACACTCCCCCTGAAGACGCAGGTTCGCAGCTTGGGAGTGATCCTGGACTCATCGCTGAGCCTGGAACCCCAGGTCTCAGCGGTGGCCAGGGGAGCTTTTGCACAGTTGAGACTCGTGCGCCAGCTGCGCCCGTACCTTGGGAAGTCTGATCTGGCTACGGTCGTCCACGCTCTGGTCACATCCCGAATAGATTACTGCAACGCACTCTACGTGGGGCTGCCTTTGAAGACAGTTCGGAAATTGCAACTAGTCCAGCGGGCGGCAGCCAGATTATTAACGGGAGCTACATACAGGGAGCATACCACCCCCCTGTTGTGTCAGCTCCACTGGCTGCCTGTCCAATTCTGGGCTCAATTCAAAGTGCTGGTTTTGACCTTTAAAGCTCTATACGGTTCTGGCCCAGCTTACTTGTCCGAACGCATCTGCCGCTACGTCCCACCTCGTACTTTAAGATCATCCGGGGAGGCCCTGCTCTCGCTCCCGCCGGCTTCCCAGGTGCAGCTGGTGGGGACGAGAGAGAGGGCCTTCTCGGTGGTGGCTCCCCGTCTGTGGAATGCGCTCCCTATGGAGGTACGGTCCACCTCATCCCTCCTGTCATTCAGGAAAAAGGTAAAATCCTGGCTTTGGGACCAGGCGTTTGCACACCAGCACTAAGCAGCATGTTAGATGGGGATTTTAATGGAATGGATGAAGAGGGTCAATGTTTTTATGGATTGAATATTGTTTTTAACTTGGAATGACTGTGTATGTTGCTGATGGAACTGTATTTTAATGTGTTTTAATGTATTTGAATTGTTGTGGGGTTTTGGGGTTTTATACTGTATGATGTGGCGTCGAATTGTGCTGTACTGTAAGCCGCTCTGAGTCCCCCCTCGGGGGTTGAGAAGAGCGGGGTAAAATCCTGACATAAATAAATAAATGTAATGTAACTTCAATTTAATGTTAATATTGAATTGGCTTCCTTTAGGAAAGCAAAAATCTTAGCCTTTTAAAAACTCCCACTTTCTACAGCCAGACCTGTTTCAGACTCACCCTTTTAAATTATCCCTTGATTCCCTGTTGTGGGTGGTAGAAAGCAGCAGTGGGTTTTTTTGTAAAAGAAACACAACAGAGGTTGTCATGGGATTGAAATAAACAAATGGTTCCTCATGACTTGCCAACCCAGAGCTTGTATGCCACATTTCTGGTCCTCCACCTTCATCCGAGGATTTCAGCACTGAAGCAATGGAGGAGCACTATCGCTAGCTGGCATGCTAATTAAAACATTTAATATAACACCCTCTATGGTCACTCGTCACTACACACACAAATTGCATTTTATTTTATTTTTTTATTTACAGTGCCAGTTTTAATTAAATCTGTAATCTTTTGCCAGGGAAGGGCGGAGAAGGAGGGTGTGGCCTGGACTCTTTGCTTTCCTTCCCGGGTGGAGCTTCTGGTTCAAGCTTTCCATACTAGATCTATTTCTTGTGAGATCCTTTTTGAGGAAAGGGGTAGAAGAATGAAAGAAAAGAGAAGGACAGTGTTATGGATAAAGACTGAAAGAAGAAGTGTGTGTCTCAGTGGAAAACAACTGTTCAACAAAAGGGCTTAGAAAGTCATTTCAGACAGGAGAGGTTAATTGTCTTGCTCTTTTCATATACTTTCAATGAAATGAGACTAAGGTAGCAGTTAACCTGTGAAATTGAAAAACTTGGTTAAAAGGGAAACAAGCAGATCAAGTGGTGTTTCCTAAGCATTCTCTTTTGTGGGGAAGGTAGGAAGGAATCTGCATCATGCACCTACATGCAAGGTTGTCTCCCCACCCAGATCTTTCCCCATCTACTCCTCTTGAGTTAACTACTGTCAAAAGCATTTCTCTGTTAGCAATTTATGTAAGTGTGGTGCTCTGGGAAGAAAATGCAGTGTCTCCCAAGTGATTGATCTTCGGGAATTAGAACTAGATTTATTCATAGGTTTTTATTACTCCCTTTAAGCTAGCAGCATTCCTAACGTATTCTGAAATTCTGGCCATATTTGACATAAATAATTTAACATGACTACCCTCCAAGTAGGCTGCACTTCCAACATTCCTAATATTTGTGGTGCTGGCTTAAGATGTTTTTTGTGGCATAAACTCAACTTTGATTTCTCTCAGAATCAAGAGACCTCCAAAAACCTTTATTATCAATTGCCCCATTAAGGTATTGCCGACTTCAGAAGATGGCTTCCCTGATTGTATCCATCCTTGTTTAATCCTTGTGTAATGTGATCTTTCTCCTTTCCTACTGCTTCCCACTTTACCAAATGATCACCTTTTCCAATGGGTGGTGTCATCTCATGTACCCAAAGTATAACAGCCTCAGTTGAGTCAACTTGGCTTCTAGTTAATGTTCAGGTTTTTCTTCTTCTTGGAGACATTCATTTGTCCTTTTGTTAGTCTGTAATTCCCTAGAAGTTATCACCAGCACCACATTTCTACTGTACTGATTTTCTTCCTGTCACCTTTTTTTACTGTCCAATTTATACAATCACAAGCCCTGGGATGACAGGCATTGTAGTCCTGCCCATGGAGCAGGTACCAAATTGGGCCGAATGGAATTAGAAGATTTTATCCAAAACACTGAGCATTGCTGGGTTGCCTTGGGGAGTTTCTTCAGGCAAAGAGTAGTCAGGGAACATTGAAACCTAATCATTGTTTCTTAACCAGCTAAATTTAAGGGTATTTAAAAGTGTGTCTATGTGTTAATAAATGTATGGCCAAATCACAAAAGAAGGCAGCAATCAAAAGCCAAACAGCAGCCAAAATATTATAAAAAACATTCAACTGCAAAATATAACATACAAAATCCAGGCTACAAGAACACTAAATGAAAACAAAAACACTAATATAATAAAAGGTATTACACAAGCATTAAAAGGTGAAATATGCAAACAATACCAAAATATATTCAATATGTTGTCACAAAACGCTGCAGCTAGTCAGTCTGAATTACAAGCCATTTGGCTGTTCGTAATCTGAATGAGTAGCATTTTCTTCTGACTCTTCATTCATTCTGCTTTAAGACAGTTGTAGAAGGGTTTTTAAGCTATCATTTACAGAAGTATTACAGAAGAAGGGTTTTCAAAATATTGCAAAATATTGCAGCTTGAGTATGAATTTATGTTTTTATATGTGCATGTGTTTTATTTTATTGTGTTTTATACTGTGTTCACTTTTAACAAGTTAATTAACAGCACTGTCTTAAATCACTAACTTGCTACATTTACAATTAACTGAACTAGACAGAATTGCAAGAAATTCCCTGCCTGACTTACTGGGCAGAGCAGTTGGGGCACGGGCTCTTCCCTCTGCCCGCCATCTTTGTCATGTGTCTAGACTCTCCTCTCTCCCGGTTGCCTCTGTGCCTTGCACCCCCAGCTTGGAGGGTGGAAAACAACAGCCAATCAAATTGAACCCTTTACTCCGGTCCCCCTGCCCTGCATAAAAACAGGTCTTGGCTGCTCTCCAGCTCAGTTGCCGTCAAGCTCTCTTACAATTGGTACTGATGTCTCCCTTTCTCTCAAGGTTGTACCATCCTTACATGAAAGATAAACATAAGTGAGAATGAAGGCCACATCAGTTAATGTTAGCTAAAACTAATGCTGTATAGGCTTCTGCGGGCAATATTTATAGCCAAAGTGGTCAGCATGATGGCTTAACTGACACATGTCAACCTAATCCTCCTAATTCAATATTCGCTTAGTGTATTGCCACTACATATGAATAGTAACAACACACAAGAGTAGACTACCTGCTAATAGTAACTGTCTAAACAACACACGGAGAAGTGGGTGTAGAACACAATAATATTTAAATTCTATAAATATAGTATAACACAATGTGTAGGTCAACACAGTATTCGTGTTGTGTGTCGCAAAATAGCGTATCGTTTACGACACGGATGACTTTCTACGATACGCTATTTTGCGACACATACTGCTTTACTGTAGCGTTTTTTTGGCATTAGCCCTTTATGTTTACATTCTAAGGAGATTGCTTCATGCTCTTTATTTTTGTGGCTACTTTCACATTAGGCCCTGACTGTGTAATACATCACCCTCGAACCAGCGGACTGTGTTAAGGGACCGTGATTAACTATAGCCCATCCCCAGGCTGTATGTAATTTGTGACGCACTGCTGCCTTATCCATTTGCTCCCACACCCTTGTGTTGATGCTCATATATTGATACCATGCGTCTGATAATATTGTGTTGAACGAATACTGTGTTGACCTACATATTGTGTTGTACTATATTTATAGAATTTAAATATTATTGTGTTCTACACTACATATGAATATCCAGACTTATTGTGTGATACCTGGATGATATTAAGTGGTGTTATTTATTTTATTTATTTATGGCATTTTACCCCGCTCTTCTCAACCCCCGAGGGGGGACTCAGAGCGGCTTCCAAAAGGCATAATTTGATGCCTGCATCACAATTGCAGTATAAAACACAATATAAAACCCTCCAGCATTTGACACTAAAATACATTAAAATATAATTATATTCACACATCCTATGCATTCACCTATGTTAAAAACAGTGTTCCATCCATAAAAGCATTGAGACCTATTCACCAACTTTCCATTAAAACTACTAAAGTGCTGTCCTGTGCTACTATGCGAATGCCTGGTCCCACATCCAGGCTTTCACTTTTTTCCTGAATGTCAGGAGGGATGGAATTGATTGTATGTCGCTAGGGAGCGCATTCCACAGACGGGGAGCCACCACCGAGAAGGCCCTCTCCCTCGTCCCCACCAGCTGCACCTGGGAAGCCGGCGGGAGCGAGAGCAGGGCCTCCCCGGATGATCTTAAAGTACGAGGTGGGACGTAGCGGCAGATGCGTTCGGACAAGTAAGCTGGGCCAGAACCGTATAGAGCTTTAAAGGTCAACACCAGCACTTTGAATTGAGCCCGGAATTGGACCGGCAGCCAGTGGAGCTGACACAACAGGGGGGTGGTATGCTCCCTGTATGTAGCTCCAGTTAGTAGTCTGGCTGCCGCCCGTTGGACTAGTTGTAATTTCCGAACTGTCTTCAAAGGCAGCCCCACGTAGAGCGCGTTGCAGTAATCTATTCAGGATGTGACCAGAGCGTGGACAACCGTAGCCAGATCAGACATCCCAAGGTACGGGCGCAACTGGCGCACGAGTCTTAACTGTGCAAAAGCTCCCCCGGCCACCGCTGAGACCTGGGGCTCCAGGCTCAGCGATGAATCCAGGATCACTCCCAAGCTGCGAACCTGCGTCTTCAGGGGGAGTGTAACCCCGTCCAACACAGGCTGTAACCCTATGCCCTGTTTGGCCTTTCGACTGACCAGGAGGACCTCTGTCTTGTCTGGATTAAGTTTCAATTTGGTAGCCCTCATCCAGTCCGACACAGCAGCCAAGCACCGGTTCAAAGTCTGGACAGCCTCCTTGGTGACAGGTGGGAAGGAGTGACAGATCTGGACGTCATCTGCGTACAGATAATACCTTACTCCGAAACTCTGAATGATCTCTCCCAGCGGTTTCATGTAGATGTTAAATAACATCGGGGACAGAACTGAACCCTGAGGGACTCCACAAGACAAACGTTGCCGAGCCGAACAGGTGTCACCCAATAACACCTTCTGGGTGCGACCTTCCAGAAAGGATTGGAGCCACTGCAATGCAGTACCCCAAGCCCCATATCTGCAAGCCCGAAGGATACCGAGGTCTACGGTATCGAACCAACATGGACACACTCCCCCTGTCGAGTTCCCGGCGTAGATCATCTACCAAGGCGACCAAGGCTGTTTCAGTATCATGTCCCGGCCTAAAGCCAGACTGTGCCGGATCAAGATAATCAGTGTCTACCAAGAATCCCTGGAGTTGCGAAGCCCCACGTTCCATGACTTTGCCCAAATAGGGGAGATTGGTTTATCACAGCTTGCTTTAAGCTGGCTGGAATTTTGCCCTCCTGTAAGGAGGCATTAACCACCACCTTCACCCACTCTGCCAAACCCCTCTGGCTTTCTTTGATCAGCCAGGATGGGCAGGGGTCTAGGATGCATGTGGTAGGCCTCGCTTCCCCAAGGATCTTGTCCACATCCTCGAGCTGAACCAATTGAAACGAATCCATTAAAACCGGACAAGCAGATGCTCGTGTCACATCCCCAGAGACCGCTGTTAGAGTGGTATCGAAATCGGAACGGATCAGCGCCACTTTGTCTGCGAAGGCTCGAGCAAACTCCTCACAGCGTACCGCCGAGCCGTCAGGGATCTCGCACTGTGGCGGATTTAGTAGTCCTCTGACGACTCGGAACAGTTCCGCTGGACGGTTTTTAGCAGCGGCCACCTTGGCCGCAATGGATGTTTTTTGTGCAGCCTTCGTTGCTGCACAAAAAACATGTTATGAAGTTGGGCTAAAACACCAAGGGTTAATCTCACTTCCTGGAGTCTTTCCTCATTTTCTGTATGCCTCAAAAGATATATGACATCCTATAAAGTCATATCATTTTGATATCTCCCATTAAACAAGCACTTAATAAAATTTGCTTCATCTCATGAAAGCAGCCATTTTGCTTTGTGATTTTCCCTGTGGAAAGCTTGTGCACAGTAAGATAGAGGTAGAGCAAGAAATCACACTAAGTACAGTTGATAACCCTAGGATGTGTGTGTATTTCACTGGGAAACAGCCTCTGAGATAGTGGCACAATAAATTATATGCTCAAAGCTGGCTCTGTCAGCAAAAAGACAATGCCCTCTTCTCAGTGTAATGCATTCGGCAAAAATTATTGAGGATCAGACCCCAAAGAGAAGGGAACTGATTGTACAAGGCAAACTCACTGTCAGCGTGAGATTCATCTGTAAGTCAATAAAAATATATGGAGGCTATTAAGGTAAAGGAAAACAGTTTTAAAAACTAGAGTCACTCATATTTCTAAAGCCAGAGAAAAAGAATTTAATGTGTAATGCTGTCTAGCATTCATGCCTCCACAGATGTCAGTTTGATGGCTCTTTGTGTGGGGGAGAAAATGTCGGGGGCAGTTGTTGCTCACTCCAAAAACTGCTGCATCTGCTGCCCTTGCCACTGATGGTACTCTAAGAGACATTTGGAGAGCTGCTACATAGTTAATTCCTTGCACCGTTATCTTCATTATAGGCTAGATACTAACACATTTCCTGGAGTTTCCTCTAACAGACAAGTTCTCCATAGGATGGTCAGGTCCAAACCTTAACAACTGTCAGCACTGTTTTCCCATGTGGCTGCTAGAGAGTGCAGCTTATCCCACAACAGGATGCTTCCCCTCCTCTGCTTGGGAGCCTTGGCATCTTACCTGCTATATATTCATTTTATATATTCAGTAGTAGAAAGTAGGACCCCCCCCCCCCCCTCAGTCATGTTACCAAAAGGCTAACAGCAAGGGATCTTTTCTCTATACATATACAGTATTTCCCCCACCCACCCACCCTATATGGGGTGTGTGTAAAGAGGGGGCTCAACACAAAGGCTTCATTGAGAAAGGACAGGGGCAGCAGGGCAAATCTGCCACCTTCCTTCATGTGCAGCTCCCTCTCAGCGACGCTTTCCCCATCACACAGGGTAAGTGTCACCCTCCTGATGAGACCCCATGCTGGCTCCATTGGAGCTCCATTGAAGCCAGCACAACACGGGAGGTTTCCCATGTTGTGGGGAAAGCATCCAGTGATGCCTTCACCCCAGTTGGGGACTGGACATCTGCCGGAAGTCACACAAAATTGTGTGATGGCTGGTGTGGGGAATTTTCCGTTAAATGGGGTGAAAGCGTCCTATTACACTAAATTCCCCCATCTGATCAGGTCCTATAAAAGGAATCTCTAAGTCTCCCAGTGCAACTCTGTGGTCAGTGTCTGCCAGAAAGTGATCATAGCCACACCTGAAAGTCTAAAGATCCATCAAGAAACCATATTATTAATCAAATCCACAAAAAAACCATAAACTGTGGAGGGGTTTCTTGTTTTTGAATATTCAACCTTTTTTTCCTCTTAAACTTCAGCTCCTTCAGACATTGTTCAAACATGAGAGTGAGCGAGAGAAAAAGTATGCACACACACATGCAGAGCCTGTCATATGCAGAAATCAAAGGCTTGTGGTTGCAAAACAAATCAAATGTGCAGTGGACAAATGGAAATGCACTCAGACAAACCATGAGATGGGATTAATTTGTCAGCAGGAGGGAACTGTTCTTTACTCCAGTGATTTAGAGAAAGAAGAGGAGATTATACGGTAGAAAAGGAGTCATGTTCAGTTGGTTGATTGGTAAGTGCTGAATTTGTCCTCCTTCAGGGAGAAGGACATGATAAGAAGAGCTGAGTTGGATCAGACCCAACATCCATTTCATTTAACCTTTATTCCTATCTAGTTGCCTGGTGTGGGAGCAATAGCCGTACACACTTTTGCCAGTGTGCTTTCTCCATACTCAATCCTGTTCTGATGATGCACAGGAACCCATGACAGCCAGAGGCTCCCATGAAGTGACAGATGACACAGAGGGGGTAAATAGTGCACCATCCCACCAGAACAGCTGCTCTCCCTGGCCATATAAACAGTGGTCCGGCATTGCTCCAGGGCACATTTACACTGGGCTAAACTCCAATATTAGATTCTATTGGGTTTAGAACTTCATTAAGCCCAGTGGCACAGTGGGTTAAAGTGCTGAGCTGTTGAACTTGCTGATTGAAAGGTCGCAGGTTCGAATCTGGGGAGCGGCGTGAGCTCCCACTGCCAGCCCCAACTTCTGCCAATCTAGCAGTTCAAAAACATGCAAATGTGAGTAGATCAATAGGTACCACTCCAGCGGGAAGGTAACAGCACTCCATGCAGTCATGCTGATCACTGATCTTGGAGGTGTCTATGGACAATGCCGGCTCTTCGGCTTAGAAATGGAGATGAGCACCAACCCCCAGAGTCAGACACGAATGGACTTAATGTCAGAGGAATACCTTTACCTTTACTAAACATGCCATCAATAAAATAAATCTTGGGCTCTCTTGAAAAGTAGTCTTCTCTGCCAGTATGCCCCTACCTGAGAAATCACGGTACTACCTGAGAAATCAGGGATATGGGTGGGAAGATATAGCAGTCCATAGACATGATGAGGTTATCTGCAACCTCTGAATGAGAGTGTTTAAATGTCAGGCAGAGGGTATTGTAAAATCGTGGTTGTAGGACCAGGCTTTTGGTCAGCAGACATAAAGCAGCACTTTGGTTGAATTGGACTGGAAAGATTATTTACATAAGGATACGGTTTTATTGGTAATTAAGGTTTTATACTGTTTAATTAATGGCTTGTGTATTTTATGTATTTTATGCATTTTAATGGTTAATGGTTAGGTTTAATGATTATTGTATTAATTGTTCATGTAACGGCATTGAATTGCTGCCTATGTAAGCCGTCCTGAGTCCCCCCTCTCGGGGTAGAGAAGAGATGGGATATAAATACCAGAAATAAATAAATAAATAATATTAATAAAATAAATTGTGGAGACTTGTGAAGAGATATAACTGCTATGGTTCAATGCCATGGAATCCTGGAATTTGTAGTTGGTGTGGCACCAGCACTCTTTGGCAGAGAATGCTAAAAATTGTGTAAAACTACAATTCCCATGATTCCATAGCATTGAACCATGGCAGTTATAGTGCTGTCAAACTGCATATAATTTAAAGAGTAAATGCACCCTTAGAGTTCCTTTTAAGTATTCTGCTCAGGATATGCTTGACGCCATCTGAACAATGGCATGGCTGCCTTCAAGGAGGATCTGGGTCTCACATCCCATACTTTTTCTCATTTTATTGGAACAAGGCAATCCTCCAAGGAGAAGGGCAACTGGTACAGGGCAAGGTAATCCTGGAAAGAGCCTTGTCCTTCTGATTTTGTCTGAATTCCCTTCTTGCAATCCTTCAAATAAAGGCTCTACAGGTTGCAAGACTGTTGTATTTGGTCAATGGAATAGGACCAAATTCCTGATTAGGAATATCCTTTGGCAGGTTACCTAGATTTACCGTTTCAGAGATGGCGAGGGATAATTCTTCACACTTGAAATACAGCAGCAGTCTGCTAATATTGGAGGTGAAAAGTGTAATCCGGGATAGGAATTCACATCAGTCCCTGTACAGGTTAAAAAAAATTGTTCAGAGTGTAGAAAACAGATAAATTAGCATTAGAATTAAATAGCAGTGGTTACAGGTATATCTATACTACATGGAAGAAATGTGCCTCTGGAAGGATGTTATTTATTTGTAGGAGTTTTAAAAGGTGCCTGACAGTGTAATGTCGGTAACCTAATATTAACAGGTTTATCACCAAATCCTGCCCATAGGCAAAACTCTACAGTTGTTAAGGGAAATGAAGCACAAAGACCACACATATTTGAGAATGCAACACAAGCTGTGCTAAGGCTCTTTTCAAAGACTGTTTGCCCCTGCAGAAGATTTCGCTTATTATTAAAGGTGCTCTTTAGACTCGAAGCCAAATGCTCCAGGGAGTTGCAATACACTTCTTACAAATCCCAATCATGTAAAAGGGAGTCTTGTACAGAGTAAATTTCCCATCAACTGTGACTTATCATTGTCAGATCCCTCTGATGTTGTCTGCTGTGTAGAGTCTGCTACAGAAATGATTACACATACATAGCTTAGCATGAAGCATCTACATTCAGTTCTAGTTCATAGAAGCAAAGCTACGTGTGCAATGTGCACATGCTGCCTCTTCAGTTGTGCAACTGGGAAGGAATCCCACTGGAGAATTGCAGCACACCAAAATACCTGGAAGTTACTCTGGACCGTGTTCTGACTTATAAGAAGCACTGCTTGAATATTAAGCAAGAAGTGGGTGCTAGAAATAATATCTCTTTTTTTAATTTTTTTATTGGTTTTTTTGACATACAGAAAAAGAAACAACATCCATACAACAACCATAACAAACAAGTGCACTGTGAAAGTGCCCCTTCCACCCTCACAAGCATCCACACCCCTCCAGCCCTTCTGAGGGTTCCATCACTATTCTTCTTTTCCTTCAAGCCTTTTGGACAGTTTACATTACAAATTAAACAGTAGATCCAACTTATTACTCGTGTCTTGATCTCGGGATCTCCAAACAATATATTGTCTTACCCGGTCCCATCGCCACAACAGTTCCTGCAATTTATTCTCATCCAACTCATTAACCCTGATCTCCATAATTTCAAATTGAATGTGTTCTACCAGGTATCGCAGCCAGTTCTTGATTGTCCTTTTGGAGGAGTCCTTCCAACCTAGAACTATGACAGACTGTGCGCTTTCAATCATGGCTTCCTTGATTCCTCCATATTCGCCCAAGTCACTCTTTTTCACCAATATCGCAATCTCCTTCGTAATTGCCCAATTTATATTCAGTGCCTTATTAATTTCCCCTTGTACCTCTTTCCAGAATTTCTGAACTACTACACATTCCCAGATCAGGTGCATATATACCCCTTTCACTTGGCACCCGTGCCAACATCGGCTACTCACGTTTTGAAAGAAGTGTGCCGATTGGGCCAGAGTCCGATACCACTTATGCAGGAGTTTCCTTCTCATTTCCCTCACTCTTGTATTTTTCATTTTTGCAATATTTCCCATTGTCCTTTCCATCTCTAATTCTGATACTTGTACTTCCCTCTCCCACAATTTGGTTAATTCTTGTACAGGGCTTTCCCCTGACACTACTAACAGCTTATATATCTTTCCCACCTGAGCCCTTTTCCCTTCCTTCCTTTCCCGACCAACTTCTCAAAAGCAGTGTCCTCTCTTTGCATTGCCTCTCTAACCTCCCTCTGCATAAGAAATTCACATACTGCCCAGATTTGCAGCCACCACCTTTGTCCCAACCCAGTCTCTAATCTGTCTCTCTAATTCTGCCCCTTCATCCACTACTTGCTCCAATCTTGTGACCCCCTTCCCTCTCAATTCCCTTATTACTCTGCTTAGATTTTCCTCCTTTTTAGGGTTCATTACCTGTAGCGAGGCTACCTTCGAGACTCCCGGTGCCATCCTCCCTTGCCACATTCTCCAACACCTCCAAAGTGGCTCTCATAGGCCCTATCAGTTTATCCACCTCACCTTTTCCCCATCTCCTAAATATCAGTTCCTCCGGTCCAATTGCATTCACTTCTTTCTCCAGTTTCACCCATTTTTTATCTTCCACCTGTAGCTCTATCAGCCTTTCTATCTGAAACGCGTCTCTATATAGCTCTAAGCTTGGGATTCCCCATCCTTCTTCCTTCTCACTCGCTATCAACCATTTCTTCCTTATCCGTGGTTTCTTATCTCCTTCCACCCAATGGTTCACTTTTCTGTCCCATTCTTTTATCTTAACTCCTGAAAGAACTCCTGGCAAAGCCTGGGCTAAATACAAGAATTTAGGCAATATCATCATTTTGACCGCTCTTATTTTTGCCATTCTCCTCAGACATTTGTGTTTCCAACTTTTAATTTGTTTCAGGACTTTTTTCCAGACCTGTCCATAGTTTGCGTCTACTATTATCTCCACATTCTTATAAATCCACACTCCCAGATATTTCATTCTCTTTATTCCTAATTTTAACCCTGTCGCTTTCCTCACCTCAATCTGTTCCCTTGGGCCTGTATTTATAAACATTATCGCCGACTTTTCCATATTCACCCTAAGCCCTGACTGCCTCTCAAACTCTCTCAAAGTTCCCTTCATTGCTTTAACCATCTCCAAGGGGTCTGGGTTAATATAATTGCATCATCCGCAAACAAATTTAGTTTCATCTCTATCCCCCTATCTTGTATCCTTCCCACGTTGTGTCTTGTCTTATCTTATTCGCTAATGTTTCTATTGCCATTACAAATAACATTTGAGATAATGGGCAACCTTGTTTAGTTCCATTCAATATCCTGATCTTTTCCGTCCTATTTCCATTAACTCTTATATACGCCTGACTCCCTATATATAAACTCCTAATCACCTCACAAAAGCTATTTCCCAAATTTAGTTCTTTGCACACCTCATACAGATAGACATGGTTCACCTTGTCAAATGCCTTATACACATCCAATTTTAATATTCCTAGCTTCCTCTTGGCTGCGGTAGCATGGTGTAGCACATTCATTGCATTCCTAATTGGTTCACTTATCCGTCTTTTTTTTAACAAACCCATATTGATCCCCCCCCCCAATAATTTTAGGTAGTATTTTCTCCAATCTATTTGCCAATACCTTTGCAAATATTTTATAATCTTGGTTTGCTAAACTTATGGGGTGATACGACTCCGGGCAGGTCTCATCTCGACCAGCCTTTGGAATTGTCACAATCTCCGATATCTTCCAAGACTGTGGGATAACCTGATTAAACAACACTTCATTAAAGAGTTCCGTCAAATATGGTGATAATTCATACATATATGTTTTATAAAATTCACCCGAATATCCATCAGGACCCGCCCTCGACGGTTTTTAACCCCTTAATCACCTTTTCCACCTCGTCTTGACTGATCTCTGCAATTAAGTAAGTTTTGTCCTCTTCACTTGCTTTCTGTTCTACTTCTATTGGTGTCCTACTAACCACTCCTTGTTTGTATAGTTTTTCATAAAAGTCTTTCATAATCTTTTCTATATCCTCCTTGCCCTCCTTTATCACTCCATTGGTGTCCTTTAATGCCCGTATACACGACTTCTCCTTATTCTTTTTCAAATATC
Source organism: Anolis apletophallus (assembly GCA_030556195.1). Classification (NCBI taxonomy): domain Eukaryota; kingdom Metazoa; phylum Chordata; class Lepidosauria; order Squamata; family Anolidae; genus Anolis; species Anolis apletophallus. The sequence goes on from JARBWK010000001.1 coordinate 57,510,527, forward strand.
TTGCCAATTGTTTGACTGATTTTGTCCCCCAAGAACTGATTTTTTGCCTCATTGCCATTCTCATCTTATTCCAGTGCATTTCATCATATTGTTCCAATTCTTTTTTTTCTGTTTTAGCAGCCTATACCACTCTCTTCCCTTGGTCTGCTTCAATTGGTCCTGTATCATTTCAATGACCTTGATCTTATTTTCCCTTCCTCTTCTCCATCTCCTATTCATCTCTACCTCAAGACTTATAAGCTGACCTCTTATGACTGCTTTACAGCAGTCCCAAACCACTGCTTTAGACATTTCCCTTGAATTGTTCAATCTAAAATACTCTTTTATTTCATTTTGTATCCTGCTTTTATCCTGTTCCATGGTCCCAATCGCCATATTACATTTCCAGACCCTTGGGTTCCTCCATTGCATCATTCTTATTGTCACTACTAAGGGGGCATGATCGGACAACCACATAGCCTTCACTTCTGCTTTCTTCACCTGGGCTTTTCCTGTCCTATCCATTAATACATAGTCAATACAGCTGAATACATTATGCCTTGCTGAGTAATAGGTACTTCTATTCCCAACCCCACTATGCAAATCTACCATATCAAGTTTATTTAAATGCAGAGACCTTCTATTGTTTCCTCCTACTGATGACATTTGCATATTAAAGTCTCCCGCCAAGAATGTCGTCCCCCTTAAAATTATCCAATTTCCTTTTCATGTTCATAATGAATTGTTTCTGCCCCACATTTGGCGCATAAATAGCTGCCACTGTCACCTTCTGTCGGTTTATTATGCCTTTGATAAAGACCCATCTACCTTGTCTGTCCTTCTGCCACTCCACGCTCTCCAGCGGAACCCTTTCATGTATCAAGATTGCAGTTCCCCTCGCCCTACGCGTCCCCCGGGATTCATACACCCATTTCCACTTCTTATCATTTATTAATTGTTCCCGGTCCCTTCCTTTGTGAGTTTCTGACAAAACCAATATGTCAACCTTATTATCCCTTGCCAATTTGCATACCCTATACCTCTTAAAATCCGAGTTCAAGCCGTTCGCATTTAAAGCTAATATTGTTAAATCACTCATTTCCCCTTATATTTCCATTCCCTTGAACTGTCCTAACATGCTTGCTTTCCTCCTCCCTCTCAACCCCTTCCACCCTCAAACACCCGTGCCTCTCTCATGTCCCCACCTGGATCAGGTGGGGAGACCAGCTCCACGCTTGCCCTTGTGTAGAGGCCCCCATCTGTGAGTGCGTTCCCACCTCCTGGCTCCCCTTACTTTTATTTAGGTTTCCCCCTAAACCCTCCTCCCTTCCCCCTCTTACTACCCATTTCGGCTGAATTACTACTTAAACTACAACTAGCCCAAAGTAGCCATAAACAATCCCCAAACCCAATGTTCAATCTCTTCTTCCTTCTTCTTCCAACTTCTTTTCTTCTTTCTTCCTCTTCTTTACTTTACCTCCGTTTGGCTTGTCGCAGCAGCAACCTCTTACGCTCCTTTCTCATTACCGCCAGTTCTTCAGTAAGCTGTCTCATGCACTCATCCTTTTCTATAAGGGCTGCTATCTGTTCGTCGTCCGGCGTTCCTCTTCCACTGGATCCCTCTCCGCTCTGTCCACTCAGTCCACTAGAGGGCCTCGTTTGCTGCTCCATGCCACCAGCTGCACCTCCTCCTTCTGCCCCTCCTTCTCTCCCTCTTTGCTGCTGAGTCATTGAAATTCCCAGGCAGCTTAGCAGATCCAGCCCCTCCTCATACGTCCTTGCTCGCAGCGTCTCAGTCCCTTTGAAAACAAGGATGGCTGTTGGGAAACCCCATGTAAATTTAACCCCATGTTGGAAGAGGCATGCTGTGATTGGGCGAAGTCCTGCCCTCTCACGCAGAGTTTGCTGAGAGAGATCACGGAGACAGATAACTTGATTGCCATCCTGATTAAGATCAGAGATGCTTCTCAAGTGGCGATAGATCCTTTCCGCCAGGCTTTCACTTGCAAAGGCGATCACAATGTCCCTCTGCCTCTGTTGTTGGTTTCTTCGGCCGAGGGCCCAATGTGCTCTTTCAATATTCTCCACTTGGATTACAACGCTATTCTTCTCGAGCCACTCTTGTATTGCCTCCACCAACTTCTCTCCTTTTGCAAAGTCCTGTTTAAAGTTTCTTAAACGGATATTTCGCCTCCTCTGCCGATCTTCCAGATTAGTAAGTCTCTGATTCTGTCTCCTTATCATCTCCTCCAATCCTTTAATTTGATCTTGGGTCTCCTTCTCATTTTTCTCCACTTTTACTCCCAACTCTTTGGTAGTCACCTTCAAATCGGAGACATCCTTGACTACATCCCCCATCACTTTTTCCACCTCTCCAAGTTTTTGCTGCACCGCTCCAAATTTCTCCTCCAAGAGATTGAGCATTCTGTCCATTTTAGCCTCCAGCACCTCGGCCGATCCCGAGCTGGTTCCCATGGCCATTTTGGATTCCTCTTTCCTCACACAAAACTTTGAAGTTTAATCCAGCCGCATCCACTTCCCCCTTCTCTCCTGGGCCCCACTTTTTACTCCCTCCTACCTCCTCTACTTTCTTCATCCACTGGCCCAGTTTCTGAGGGTGGGGGGTTGGTTTAGCCGGTTCACCAGTCTTTTTTCTTCACTCTCATGTGGGAGCCACTCGTGGAGTGTCTAAAAAGTTTGCCGACGCATGCGCACCGGTGCTAGAAATAATATCATACGAAAGCTGACTTGCACAACCTGAGACTCACAACCAGACACAGGGAAGACATCTGCCCTTGCTCTTTACTACTCTGCTGCTGAATATGCATGCCCAGTGTGTAATACATTTCCCCACGTTAGAACAGTGGATGTGGCTCTTAATGAGATATACCATATTATCACAGGATGTTTACATCCTACTCCACTGGAGAGATTATACTGTTTAGCCTGTATTGGCCACCTGACATCTGTCGGGAAGTAGCAGCCAATAATGGACCAAGACATTGACATCACTGGCCCATCCTCTGTTCAGATATCAGCCAGCAAGCCAATGCCTTAAATCAATAAATAGCTTCTTAAGATCTACAGAGATATTCACAAGAACACCTCAGCAAGAGAGAGTCCAAAAGTGGCAGGTTAAAGCCTGGAACCTCAATTAGTGGCTGATATCAGATGAGAAACTCCCCCCCCCCCAGGGGGGGGGCACACAGAAGACTGGACAACTTGGAAGGCGCTGAACAGACTGTGCTCTGGCAACACAAGATATTTATTTTATTTATTTATTTCAGGATTATACCCCGCTCTTCTCAACCCCCGAGGGGGGACTCAGAGCGGCTTACAGTACGGCACAATTCGATGCCAACACCACAACAGCATAAAACCCCAAAACCCCACAACAATTAAAATAAATTAAGACACATTAAAATAAAATTTCATCAGCATCATAAACAGTCATTCCATGTTAAAACAATATTAAATCCATAAAACATTGGCCCTCTTCATCCATTTCCATTAAAATCCCCATCTAACATGCTGCCTAGTGCTGGTGTGCAAACGCCTGGTCCCACAGCCAGGATTTTACCTTTTTCCTGAATGCCAGGAGGGATGAGGTGGACCTTACCTCAATAGGGAGCGCATTCCACAGACATGGAGCCACCACAGAGAAGGCCCTGTCCCTCGTCCCCACCAACCGCATTTGAAAAGTCGGCGGGAGCGAGAGCAGGGCCTCCCCGGATGATCTTAGGTTGCGAGGTGGGACGTAGCGGCTGATGCGTTCGGACAAGTAAGCTGGGCCAGAACCGTATAAAGCTTTAAAGGTCAAAACCAGCACTTTGAATTGAGCTCGGAATTGGACAGGCAGCCAGTGGAGCTGACACAACAGGGGGTGGTATGCTCTCTGTATGTAGCTCCCGTTAGCAATCTGGCTGCCGCCCGCGGGACTAATTGCAATTTACGAACTGTCTTCAAAGGCAGCCCCACGTAGAGTGCGTTGCAGTAATCTATTCGGGATGTGACCAGAGCGTGGACGGCCGTAGCCAGATCAGACTTCCCAAGGTACGGGCGCAGCTGGCGCACGAGTCTCAACTGTGCAAAAGCTCCCCTGGCCACCGCTGAGACCTGGGGTTCCAGGCTCAGTGATGAGTCCAGGATCACTCCCAAACTGCGAACCTATGCCTTCAGGGGCAGTGTAACCCCATCCAACACAGGCTGTAACCCTATGCCCTGTTCGGCCTTACGACTGACCAGGAGGACCTCTGTCTTGCCTGGATTTAGTTTCAATTTGCTAGCCCTCATCCAGTCCGACACAACACCCAAGCACCGGTTCAAAGTCTGAACAGCCTCCTTGGTGACAGGTGGGAAGGAGTGACAGATCTGGACGTCATCTGCGTACAGATAACACCTTACTCTGAAACTCCGAATGATCTCTCCCAGCGGTTTCATGTAGATGTTTAACAACATCGGGGACAGTACTGAACCCTGAGGAACTCCAGAGGACAACGGCTGTGGGGCCGAACAGGTGTCACCCAATGACACCTTCTGGGTACGACCTTCCAGGAAGGATTGGAGCCACTGCAAAGCAGTACCCCCAAGCCCCATATCTGCAAGGCGACCCAGAAGGATACCGTGGTCAACGGTATCGAAAGCCGCTGAGAGGTCCAGCAGAACCAACAGGGACACACTCCCCTGTCAAGTTCCCGGCGTAGATCATCTACCAAGGCGACCAAGGCTGTTTCAGTACCATGTCCCGGCCTAAAGCCAGACTGTGCCAGATCAAGATAATCAGTGTCTACCAAGAACCCCTGGAGTTGCGAAGCCACCACACGTTCCATGACTTTGCCCAAATAGGGGAGATTGGAAACTGGCCGATAGTTCACTAATTGAGTGGGGTCCAGTGATGGTTTCTTCAACAGCGGTTTTATAACAGCTTGCTTTAAGCTGGCTGGAATGATGCCTTCCCGAAAGGAGGTATTCACCACCACCTTCACCCACGCTGCCAAACCCCCTCTGGCTTCCTTGATCAGCCAGGATGGGCAGGGGTCTAGGATGCATGTGGTGAGCCTCGCCTCTCCAAGGATCTTGTCCACATCCTCGAGCTGAACCAATTGAAACGAATCCATTAAAACCTGACAAGCAGCTGCTCGTGTCACATCCTCAGAGACTGCCATTAAAGTGGTATCGAAATCGGAACGGATCAGCGCCACTTTATCCGCAAAGACCTTGGCAAATTCTTCGCAGTGTACCGCCGAGCCATCAGGGATCTCGCACTGTGGCGGATTTAAAAGATCCCTGACGACTCGGAACAGTTCCGCTGGACAGTTCTTCGCGGCGGCCACCTTGGCCGCAATAGATGTTTTTTGTGCTGCTTTTGTTGCTGCATCGTAGGTCCTCAAAAAGGAGACCAGGCGCGCATGAGCTGATCTGCTCCATTTCCGACGCCACACGCACTCTAGCCTCCTCTTTTTTCGCTTCATCGCTGCCAGCTCCTCAGTGAACCAAGGAGCTGGTTTAGCTCGGTTACTCAAGAGGGGGCATTCTGGAGCAATCGTGTCAATAGCCCTTGTCATCTCCCTATCCCAGAGAGACACAAGAGCCTCAACAGGGTTGCTTACCGAGGAGGCGGGGAAATCCCCAAGAGCCGTCAGGAATCCATCCGGATCCATAAGTCTCCTGGGGCGGACCATTCTAATGGGTCCACCACCTCCTGTGGAGGAGGAAAGGCACAGTAAGTCTAAACCTGATCAGGTGCTGGTCGGTCCATGGCAAAGGAATGTTGGTCAATTCCTCCACTCCGCCACCTTCCTCCCATCCCTGGCAGAAAACCAGATCTAACGTGTGCCCTGCGCTATGGGTGGGACCCGATATTAGCTGGGACAGGCCCATGGTTGCCATGGCAGCCATGAAGTCCTGAGCCGCTCCTGATAGAGTGGTCTCGGCATGGACGTTGAAGTCTCCCAGCACAATGAGCCGTTGAGACTCCACGGCCAGGCCAGAGACCACTCTGGCTAGCTCAGGTAAGGAGACTGTAGTGCAGCGGGGTGGTCGGTACACTAGCAGAATCCCTATCCTGATACAGAGCTAACATTAAGAAATAGAGCTAGTGGAGTCCATAACAAGCGAGTGTTGATAAGAGCAGACCACTTACTACAATGCATTCTGAGCCCTGCAACATCCATAATGGAGGACCTTCTTACAGTGACACCAGAGGCACTGGAAGTGGCCAGCTTATGGTCAAAGGAAATTTAGTATAATGACAAGTTTTTAACTTTGTTTGTGGTTTTTCAATACATTATAACTGTATCCTCAATTTGCTCCTGACATGATAAGTAAATAAATAGTTGTGCTTTTAAGAGTTGTGTGTTGGCACATTTCATTGCAACACATTCATTGCAACACATTACATTACCATGCAACACAAGGACTGCATAACTATCAGTGCTTAACTAAACATGCAAAGATTTATGCTATATAACCCCTATGGAGTGTCTTGACCAATAGGTGCCTCTTTTTTAAAAAGCATTTTAATCAATCAGTATTATACTGTAAGTAGTCTCCATGCAGAAAATAAAGTGGACAAATGATATTATTAATCTTTCCACACCTAAATCAGATAATCAAGAATCCAGATAAACAGAAATTTATACATAGAATAACAGTGCTATCAAATATATGCTGCTAGAACAGCTGTAGAAATAGTGTAGCCTTCCAGATGGATTGCAACACTAAGGAGGCCTATCCAGAATGTCCAATAATCATGATTGTTGAAGGCTGTAGATCTACAACATCTGTAGAGTCACCTGATTCTCACCCCTACAATAGAGCTTTCTCTTTTGCAGGGGTACAGATCGACATTTCTGCTTCTTGTTAAACTGCAGTATCAAGGTAACTGTGAGATCTTCCAGCCTTACAGGCTTGACTTCCCTATGAAATGTCATTGCTTGAGCGAGATTATACCTCTTTCCCAGTCTGCATATCAAAGTTGGGAACACTCCGTGTTAACTATCACTTTAACACTTGTAATTATATAGCATTTTCTAACACACCTGAAGCAGTGGTCTAGTTTGGGCATCGCAAAAGTTTGTGTGGCCTACACAACTCCATCCCAAAGGAACCATTGTAAATTTCACAAGGAGCATCCAAGAGGCGAACACTGCTACTCACTGCACAGCATCTTCCAGCAAAAGCAGTCCCTTCACTTTGGCAGCAATAGTACTGGTTCTGTGATATCTCTGGTACCAAATATATAGCAAGGGCAATTCAGATTATCTATGTTCTTAAGGGCTGTAAAACCAATGAGTGTCCCATTAGGTTCATCTCACAATCTTGGGTACTCTAATCAGAGCTGGTTTGCCCATCTTTTGCCACTCCTTCTACTCTCATTTCAGACCAGAAAGATGGCCGCGGCGAGCAGCAGCAGAAACGCTGAGCTCTGCTGGGCCCTTGAAGAATATCCTCATTTGGTGGCCCCTTCTACTTGGCTGGCCACCACAGACAGAGGTGATCTCCCTGGGAGCTTCAGGGAGCCACTTGGTCCCCAGGAGACCCGTCAGTGGGCCTCCGGCCACCACTGGAGGCCCTCCAGTTGGAGGCTGAGGCCGTCCTGGAGGCCGTCCTGGAGTCGGTGACGGCGTCTAGGATCCGGGCAAGCCTGGGGATCGCGAGTTTGGGGGCGAGTTCGGGGGCCGCTGACAGGCTGAGAAGACCCACCCACAGGACCCCCCTGCCAGAGTCCCCGGTCCCCTGGCCGGGCCTGGGGACAGATGGCAGGCTGAGAGAACTGACGCCCGGGCCTCCTGCCCCCCCCCCCACTCGCGATACAGTGGGAGGCCGCCACCTCCTCCCCCTGTAGAGGAATCAAGGAGCCCCGAAGGAGCTTCGGGAGCCCAGAACGACTCGCGGGGCCTACGGGACGCCATCAAGGGGCTCACCTCCTCCCTCCTCACCTTTAGTCGGCTGGCGAAGCGACTCTCCGTTCAGCTGGAGACGGCTTGGGGCCTAGTCCCAGGGCCGCCCCCCCGGCCCCCCTGCGATGCCGGGGAAGACCCGAGTCAGCCTGCTTCTCCTACCGGTAGCCTGGGAGTTGATCCCTCCCAGGCCGCTTGGACCCGCAGCCCTCTCTCCGGAGGCCCAGAAGCAGAGGCCTGCAGCGTCTGCGGCGCCAGCGGTGGAGGCCTGGTTGGGCCTGCTGCCTTGCGGAGGCCGCGGTCGGGTGCCGGCGAGCCTCGGGGGGAGTGCGGCGAAAGAAGAGGACCGGCCGGAGAGGAGGCGGGGGTGAGCGAGCCAGTGGCGGCCCCCTGGAGTGGACTCCCCCTAGGCCACCTGGACCACCTGGGCCTGTGTTCCCTCGGCGACTCTGCCACCTTGCAGCTGGTCGACCTGGCGGAGGAGCTACAGGAGGAAGTCCCAGCCGGGGGGAGATCGCTCGGTGGGGGCCCACCCGGTGAAGATGATCTGGAGCCTTTTGGAAAGATGTCTCTCCCATGGTGGAGCCCTTGGAGGGCTCTGGGTGTCCAGCCCCCCCCATCTCCAGCAGAAGGGGTGTTGGCAGCAAATCCCAACATGGCGCCGAGCTTCCCTGGCTCGGCGTCCTTAGCCCCACCCCTTCTGCCTATGTCATCGGCCCTGGCCCCTCCTTTGGCTGAGCTGGAGTCATCCACATCGCTGCTCATGGCTTCACCCTTTACTTCGCCCCCTGCTGCTTCCAAACGGCCCGGCCCCCCTGGCCCAACACCAAGGACCCTGAACATCTCCCAGGTCCTAGCAAGGGCCCCGGGGGGACGACCTGGACGCCGTGCCGGCCGACTTCCCGCCGACCTGCCAGCCTTGATCATCTCCCAGTGCCCTACGCTACTGGGTAGTGGCCAAAAGAAGTCATCAAAAAACCGGCTGGGCCAGACAAGACGGCGACGGCTGAGGAGGAGACGTGGACGCGCTGGCGGCCGCCCGCACCAGCCCCCCCCTGCCCACGCCCGCCCGGCCCTGCACCCCTGTCGCCGACAACATCTCGGACCGTGCAGATTCCACCAGTGCCGGGGGCCCAAACTCTGACCTGAGGTCCCAACAGCGGTTGGTCTCCCCGCTTCCTGCCACAGCCCAGGCTAACGCTGAGCCGGCTTCGAACCCACTAGCCACCCAAGATGCAGGCCGACGCCCCCATGTAAGAGGGAGGGCCGAGGGGTCCCGAAAGAGATCTTTTCGGGCGCGGACCTTTTGGGGGGCTAGCTATAGCCGGAAGGAGAACCATCCAGCCGGGACCCTTGAACCGGCCCTGGTTGGCCAGACCACAATTACACCAAAGGGCCAGAAGTGCCACCTTAGCAACCAAGTGGGCTGGCTGCCCGCAGGGCCTCCCCAAGGACACGGGGGTCTGGTCAAGGACTGGGCAGTGGCGCCCCTTAATGGGAGCGAGGGGCTGGGGACTAGGGAGTCGTCAGCTGAACTGGCGTCGAATGTCCAAGACCCCTCACAGGCCTCCCCTTTTTATGGGGTGTGCCGGAAATTGGATCCCAAGCCAGCTCTTGCCAGTTGGGCTCGTCAAGTATCCCAGTGATCTCGGGGCAGGGTGAGTACGGTAGGCGCAGGCCGAATGCTAACGTTACGGCGAGAACCGGTCCGAGTCGTAGACGGACTCGACCAGTTCTGACCTGCGTCCTATCCCCAGACACGCTGTTGGTAGACATCCAGCTTTCCCCCCTTCCACTCTGGTGCTGGTAAACGCACGTTCTGTTCGTAATAAGACCGCCACTGTCAGGGAATTCTGCGAAGATCTCAAAGCGGACTTGTTTTGCATCACCGAAACCTGGCTCCAGGAGAGTGATTCCATCTGCCTCCAGGAAGTGGTCCCCCCTGACTACGTTGCCACGCACCAGAATAGGAACGAGGGACGGGGGGGGGTGGCAATACTCTCCCGAGATGGATTACACCTTAGAGCGATCCCTGCGCTTGTCACCTCGGGATTGGAGAGTGTCGGTCTAGTGTGGGAGTCCCCGGAGAGCCTGGCGATCCTGCTGGTGTACCGTGCGCCTAGCGCACCGGCGGAGAGCCTGGCGCGGCTGCTGGAGACTGTGTCGGAGTGGGCATTGAGGTTTCCCAGACTGATTGTCCTGGGCGACTTCAATGTCCACGCCAACGCAGCCTCCATTCCATCTGCAGCCGCGGACCTAATTTCGACCATGGCGACATTGGGCCTCTCCTGGTGTAATTCGGGACCCACACACTCGGCCGGACACACCCTCGATTTGGTGTTCAGCGCAGGGGTTCAAGTGGACCTAGCCTCCGTTATAGAGGTACCATGGTCGGACCACTGTGCTCTAAGTATCCGGGTTGAGCAACCGCCCCCCCATGCAAGGGCGCGAACGGATTTTTGTTCGCCCAAAGAGACTTATGGAACCCGATAGGTTCCTGAATGCTCTGAGGGATCTGGAGTCTACCAGCGTCTCAGTTGAGGAGCTAATCCAGGATTGGAACATCTCACTGGCTAGAGCTCTCGACGAGATTGCTCCTAGGCGCCCTCTCCGACCCATAATCATCGGTCCCCGTGGTATACAAGGGACCTTAGGGCTATGAAGCGGGAAAGGAGACGGCTAGAGCGCGAGTGGCGGAAGCTCCGTGACGGAGCCTCATTATCAGCTTATAAGCTTTTAGAGAGACTTATGAGCATGCTGTCAAGGCAGCCAAAACGACTATTTCTCTGCCTTGATAGCGTCTGCAGGCTCACGCCCGGCTCAATTGTTTAAGGTGATTCGATCTTTGACGACGGTCCCTACCGTCCCAAAAAATAGTGATCAGGCCCTTACTGCCGGGGCTTTCCAGAGCTTTTTTGCAGACAAGATACTGAGCCTCCGCCGGGACCTCCCAGCCACAGTTGAGACAGTTAGAGAGCTAGAGACTCCGTGGCCCTCCGCCGGCCCACCCTCGACCGGTTTCGGCCACTGGACGCAGATGCTGTTGATAAGATAGTGACTGCAGCCCGCCCTACCACCTGCTCCTCGACCCGTGCCCCTCCTGGCTTGTTCGATCTTGCCTGGAGGGGCTACGTGGGCCTCTGTTGAAAATCATTAACAGCTCCCTTGAGCAAGGAGTCTTTCAGAGTGCTTGAAAGAGGCGGTGGTAGCTCCATTACTGAAGAAACCATCATTGGACCCCGCGGTTCCCTCCAACTACCGCCCAGTGTCGAATCTTTCGTACCTGGGCAAGGTAGTTGAGAGGGCAGTAATGGAGCAGCTGCAGTCCTTCTTAGATGATACAACATGGCTTGACCCCTTCCAGTCCGGCTTCGGTTCGGGGCATGGGACAGAGACGGTCCTGGTCTCCATCACAGACCAACTCCGCTGCCAGCTTGAGCAAGGCGGGTCTGCGCTGCTTGTGTTATTGGACCTCACGGCAGCGTTTGACACGGTCGACCACAATCTTTTGATCCACCGCCTGGCCATGGCTGGAGTGAGGGGGACAGCCCTTAAATGGCTGGCCTCCTTCCTCCACCAGCGGTCTCAGCGTGTGAGGAGGGGCGGGGTGGTCTCTGAGGGTTCCCCACTGATTTGTGGGGTTCCCAGGGGGCCATCCTCTCCCTCTGTTATTTAACATCTACATGCAGCCGCTTGCACAGCTGGTGCGGAGTTATGGGCTGACCTGTCACCAATATGCTGATGACACTCAGCTCATTCTGAGGATGGGGGGCAGGCCGGAGTCCGTCCCCAATAATTTCCAACATTGCCTTGAAGCCGTTACTGGATGGCTGCGAGCCAGTAGGTTGAGGGTGAATCCGGCGAAGACGGAGATCTTGTGGCTGGGCCGCCGGGCGGGGTAGGCACCCGGCTTCCGACCCTGGACGGTGCGGCGCTGCATCCAGCGCCGTCAGTGAAAAGCCTAGGCGTCCACTTGGACTCCCAGCTGACCATGGAGGCCCAGGTCTCCATGGTCAGCAAGGCGGCGTTTTTCATCTCCGCCAGGCGAGGAGGTTGGCTCCTATCTGTCCCGAACGACCTAGCCACGGTGATCCAAGCCACGGTCATCTCGAGGCTAGATTACTGCAACGCGCTCTACGTTGGCCTGCCTATGTCGTCGATCCGGAAGCTCAAGCTGGTGCAGAACACCGCCGCCCGGCTCCTGTCTGGGGCTCCAGCAGGATGCCGAATAACTCCAGTCTTGCGGGATCTGCACTGGCTGCCTATTGAGCACCGGGTCGCCTTCAAAGTGCTGGTTCTTACCTTCAAGGCTATCCACGGCCTGGGGCCAGCGTATCTGAGGGACCGTCTCGCCCCATACTGCCCATCGAGATCACTTCGGTCTGAAGAGGCCAATTTACTGGTTGTACCATCTGCTAAGCTGGCTCGCTTAACATCCACCCGCCGGAGGGCGTTCTCTGTGATAGCTCCCATGCTATGGAACCCTCCCGGTCGAGGCCAGAGCCCTGAGGACCTACTCCCCTTCAGACGGGCCTGCAAACCTATTTGTTTAGGCAGGCCTTTGGGGAGTAGGCCCTTGCATCTACAATGGACCGATTTTTCGGCCACTGTTCATTGTTTACTGCTGTTTACTAATTGTTTTAACCGTTTTAACTGTTTTAATTGTATTGCATGTTTTAAGTGATGTATGCTTCCTGTGTTTTTATGCTGAACCTCTGGCACTGTGCCATTGGCCTTGTGAGCCGCCGCGAGCCCCTGGGAGTCGGCGGTGCAAAAATCCAAATAAATAAATAAATAAATATATAAGCCTTGGCCCAGCCAAATCCATAAAAAGCAGACATTTCTCAGGGTTTTTTTAAAAAAAATTGTACCATGGGTTCCAGCAGCTTGGCAGTGTGGTTTTAGTTGCTATGTGACTGATAGTAGAGAAAACCATCTGGACCTAACTTTGGGCTATCTGACCATTCACTTGCAGGCTGAATGTGGAAGCCAAGTTCTTGGAAAATTACTTTTTGGACTACAATTCTCAGAATAATCCTAGCCAGTAGACTGAGTAGAGTCATGATCAGAATTGTCTCCTTCCTTGACCTCTTGGCATAATGCTTCCATTGGGTGGAATTTCCATAGCTCATCAAATTTGAGTTAAGCCTGAACAGCCATGTATTGCAAAGATTCTGCCTTGCAGGGTTTTTAAAAAAAATGTATCTTAAAACATTGTTTGGCTAAACAGCAACAAAGCACTACACTCTACCTGCAAGCATTTCCACCAAAAATCTATCTCAAACATGATATTAAATATGACAACCAAAATACTCAACCTCACTACCTGTCTTGAAACATGTGGTGATTGTCATCATGATCAAAAGAAACATAGGTTTGTTTGGGTTGGTTTTTTAAGTGATGTGATTCATTTGTCAGCAGGCCAAGTATGTGATCTACATTGCTTCCTTGGGGATTTGATCAAAGGGCAATAAATAACGGAATTCAAGAGAAGAGAAGAGAGATTGCTGCAGGAGAAATTTCCAAAAGAGCTAAATATATACCAAAGATCATGCAGTCTTTCTCAAAGTACATAGTGCGATATCATGACATTTGTTTCAGCCGCATAAGGCCAATCCACAGCCAAAGAAGCATGGTTTTCATGTTTTTGAGTGAGAATAAATATGGCATCTTGTAAGGAAAGATTATGCCTTCAGCCCAAAGGTATGTAGGTTCCATGGTGCACACACAATACTAGCATACCTTCTATGGAAATGCAGGCATGACTGTTCTTTGCAATGACAACAATGAAAAAAGGAAAAAAGAAGAGGAATCTATAATGTCCATGGTAGTCCCCAGGTGTCAAATTCTCAAGGAGGCAGATGGAGTGAAGCCACACACTGCATGTAAATGCGTGCAACCCCGTGCACTTAAAACTCCTACAGCAAACTAGCAAGTTTTTTTTGATGTGCACAAAGATTGTATCATGCAGCCATCACCCTCTCTATAAATCTGTCCTCTTGACAGCACTGACATTTGAAAGTGCCTGGCCCCAAGAGCATTGTCATTACTCGTCGTGATCCAGGCAGATTTTGTTTTGTTTTGTTTAGAAGCTGCTTTATTGTTGATTTGGTTACACTCTCAGCCTGTGAGGTCAGCATCTTTTGGATGAACTCTTTCGTACCATCTGCTTCAGTAAGATATATATTAGTGAACTAAAAATCCACAGCTCTTATTACTTAGAAATGATGCTTTGGTGCAGGGTGTTTCCTATCCACTCAGGCCCCTTCCGCACAGCCATATAACCCAGAATATCAAGGCAGAAAATCCCACAATATCTGCTTTGAACTGGGTTATCTGAGTCCACATTGCCATATATTCCAGTTCAAATCAGATAATGTGGAATTTTATTCAGCCGTGTGGAAAGGGCCTCTGTTACCCAAAGCTTCCATGTCTTGGTGTGAATAGTAATACTCAATATAGCATGACTCAAGACAAGAGAGCCTGGTTGTTGCTGCCTTGTTCTGATTTGTGCATGACAGTGGGCTTATGAAAGAACCAATCAGCCAATCAACCACAATGTTTGTCTCTGACCTTGGGGGGGGGGGGATTGGACTTTATCTATTCAGAATTTCTGTATGGCCATGATGACTGAAGGATTCTGGGAGTTATAGTACCCAAACTGCCCCCCCTCTCAAAAAAACCCCTTCTGATTTAGCTGCAGATTAATTCATGTTGTATGAGATTAGATTGATTTGGTCTTTAGTTTGAAAACTTTTGATCATTTATAGATCATGAACTTTTCTGTGCTGCTTTTCTGTTATACATGGGAGTCCCTTGTAATTGTAATTGTACAATTATTTTGAAATAAATAACTAAGCTGTTAAAAATTCCATCATCAGCAAATTGGGTACACCTAAGAATACATTTAAGCTACAGTCTTATATGCACTTCTTGTCTTATTTAATGGGAGGGAGGGGAGGATCTAAATGAGATAGCATATTGACTCCATAGAGAGGGTTCATATAAGGAGACTTCCCACTTTAAGCATTAGACTTAATGGCTTCTTTCTTTAGTTGCACCTGCATTTGAGACTTACAAAATGACCTTTTGTCATCTTTGCATAAAGTGATTATTTCCCACTTATCCCATTCTCCCAACACTGTGTTAGTGGCTCTGCCATTCTGATTTAAAGTCCCGTTTCCAAGCTATTGTTGAATTGGACAGGATGCCATGGTTGTGCACACTCAGAGATCACCACACATCAGATCATGAATAGTCTAATGTTTTCCATGTTTTGTGTGAACATTTCCATGTTTTGTGTGAACATTCTGTTGGAAGCTTTGTGAAATCTCTTCTGTGTCATTTTGAAAGCACTGAAGAGAGAAGGTCAAATCCTTTCCCTGTTCTGTGGGGAGAGTGTGATTTCATCTGTGCATGCAAAGAGGTGCCTTTGCAATCTCAGAAATGAAACATAGTCAGCTTCTAGGAAAGCCAGAGGGAAAGACTGATGTAAATGCATAAGGACATCTAGGAAATCGGGCCAGAGTTTGCACACATAATAGCTCAAGCATAACAGTGTTGTTAACAGCATGCCAGGAAAGAGTTATTTTGTCTGCACTGTGAGCTTTTAGAAAGATAGCTAGGATGGAAGATCTAATACTATTGTGTTAACAAAGGCGGAGATTTATATCGTGCGTTTACAATCTTGGACATCACTCTAGCATATTTCTCCTGGATACCTTCAACCTGCCTATGTACCTTCCTCTGAATCTGCCTATATATTCTATTTATATTGACAATGGGATGATTAAAGTTCATCCACCATCTCTTACAAAACCTGTCAGATGGATTTCTGGGCTTTTCTTAGAAAGGTCTGCAGGCCTCCACTGAAGAAGGGCAACATAGGATCTTCATAGAATGAATATGGAAAAGTGGACAAGAAGGAGGATCATTGTTGAAAGCTAGACCCAATAAATGCCATACCTAGACCCAAAAATAAAATGTGACATACACACCCCACCGTGCCCTCTTCTCCATTGGAGGTAGCAGCTTTCCAGGAATTTGTCAACAGGATTTTCCCCTTGAGCACTGTTATTTGAGACTTTTGGGGGAAGGGGAGGAGAGATGAGAGGAGAGAACCTTTTTTAGAAAAAGAAAATCAGAAAGAATGAACAAGCTGGCAGCGACAAGTAACCAAATGCCTGTTCTTCCACATATACTTTAAATCTTGGCCCCAGCTGATTAATCACAGTCAGGCTGCTCTGAGCTTATGACTTTCCTTAATAGCTGAATAATTTAAAACCTCTGTTTGCCGGCATCTTAATTGCTTTTGCATTAGACGCAGGGGCCACTGTGAATGCTGAATGGGACTCACTAGGTGCGCACTCGCTCTCTTTCTCATTTGGTGCCACATGGAATAGGCTTATTGGGGAGGTGGGGGTTGATAATGGTTTCTAAAGGGGGAGCAGGCAATTTATTTTGAATCAGCTCTGGGTGGCCAGAGGGACAAATGCACTCCATGGCACACTAACTCATATTCTTCAGAAGCTTTTAATAGTATTTTAGCCTCAAATGAAATTTTAATACAGTCAAAAGTTGTGTGTCTCTGTGGCTGGTTGTAAAACCACAGGATGCCTTGACACTCGCACAACAAACCTGTACCTGTACTCTCACAAGATTTAAAAGTAGAGGCCAAAGGTAATACTCCATCATGGGTAGTAGAACAGAGTTCATAATTGTAATAACTGGTGCAAGTCATACGTAGAGACCCTATTCATTTCTCTGTTTATATAAAACACTGCATATGGCCAAAGTAGGGTAATTTTGCACAACTGATCTAATTATGTTGGCCAGCCTTCCCCAATCTGATGCCATTAAACAATGATGGGAATTGCTGTCAAATATATCTGGAGAAGGCTGTGTGGCCATGAGCCGTGCTAGGACTGATTATTCTATTTGTCTCTAAATATTTTCTTTTCTTCTCTTTTTTAGAAATATGTTTATTCAGGTTTTGAATTATGCTTAGTTACAAGTTTTGTAAAGAACTGGAAAGGAAATTACAGTTACGTTGTATAAATGGTCTTGGGTAGGGTGAAGGGGGTGAGAGGTTAGGGGAAATAGTAATTATATAGAATAGTAAGATAAAGCTAAAGATCAGGTATAGAGTAGTAAGAAGTGTGAGTTAAAACTATCTACATGGTGACTTCCATTCTCCGTCGAGTGGAGTTATTTTCATAGTCCCTTATAAATTCCTTTTGCTATTATTTACTTAATTATTCGTAAGATATTCATCTATTTGTGTCCAGTCTGTCTGTATCCTGGCATTTGGGGCATTCCTTTTCAAAAGAAAAGTTAGTCTGTCCATATTCTTAATGTCCAAAATTTTGTCCAGCCATTCATCCTTCTGAGGAACCTTGTCTGATTTCCATAGTTTGGCGAAGGTGATCCTTGCTGCAGTAGACATGTAAAAAAAAAGTTTGTCATCATTTTTATCCAAGTTTATATCTTTGTCTGTTATCCCCAGTAGGTAATATTCTGGCCGCAGTGGAAACTTCTTATGTAGAATAGATTGTACCTCTTTATGGATTGTTCTCCAATATGCTGTTGTTTTGGGACACGACCACCACATGTGGAAGAAACTGCCAGTATGTAACTGGCATTTCCAACACTTGGATGATGCTTTTTTATACATGATGCCAATTTTTTGGGGGGGTGATATACCACCGATGAAATAGCTTCATCCAGTTTTCCTTTAAGTCCGAGGCATATGTATATTTTAACTTTTTTGTCCAGATCTTCTCCCATTCTTGTAGTTTGATCGGTCTTCCTATGTTGTTGGACCATTTCACCATCGAATTTTTTATGCTTTCTGTTTCCGTCTCCCAGTCAATCAGTCTATTGTAGAGTTTTGTTATAATCTTTTTATCTACAACAATCAATTTTCCCAGAAGTCCACTTTGTTATTAAACCCAGTTTCCTTATCTTTGTCAAACATTTTTTTAATTTGAAAGTACTGCAGCCAGGATATACCCCCTATTATTGGGGACAGTTCTTCTTGTGACCTTAGTTTAAATTGTCCATTCTCCCTTTTTAAAATATCCTTGTATGTCACCCATTTTTTCCACCCTTGTTCCCTCCTTTGCTCTGCTTCCACTGGGGATAGCCAAAGGGGAGTTTCTGTGTAAAACCGTGTTTTATACTTCTGCCATGTTTTTATCAGGGCTGATCGGATAAAGTGATTTCCGAAGTTCTTCTCAATTTTTGTCTTGCCGTACCATATATATGCGTGCCATCCTAATCTGAGGTTAAACCCTTCTAAAGTTAGTAATTTTTCATTTCTCAGTGAGATCCACTCTTTAACCCACATCAGGGCGCATGCATCATGATAGCTCTTCAGGTCTGGCAAGCCAAACCCCCCTCTTTGTTTTTTGTCGACCATTATTCTATGGCTTATACGGGGCCTTTTCCCCTTCCACAGGAATTTTGATATTTCCTTGTTCCAGGTGGTAAATATTTTGTTACTCCTTATTATGGGCAAATTTTGAAACAGGTACAACAACTTTGGCAATAGACTCATTTTCACCGCCGCTATTCATCCCAAAAAGGAAAGATTTAAAAAACTCCATTGTTTTAGATCTTTTGATATTGTTTTCCAAATCTCTTCATAGTTATTTTTGAGTAATTGTGCATTCTTTGCTGTGATCCAAATTCCCAGATATTTGATTTTATTTTTTATCTGAAAACTCGACTCATTTTGTAGTAATTCTTGCCTATTCTTTGACATATTTTTAGTTAACATCACTGTTTTTTTCGCATTAATCTTTAAGCCTGCTACTTTCCCATACTCATATATTACCTCAAGCCATTTTTATAGGTTTCACTGGGTCCTGAATTAGGCAGATAAGGTCGTCTGCATATGCCTTTATTTTGTATTCATGTTTTTGTAATTTTAATCCTTGCAATTCTTTATTCTCCCTTACAGCTTTTATCAATACCTCCAGTGCCATTATATAAAGAAGAGGGGATAGCGGACAGCCCTGTCTTGTTCCTTTATTGATCTTAAAATCTTCTGTTAGGTCCCCGTTTATTTGTAATCTCGCTCTTTGTTCGCTATAGATTGCATTAATAGCATTATTTAATTGATACCCCATGTCCATTTCCTGTAACATAATTTTTTTTTAAATCCAATTTAGATTATCGAACGCTTTCTCCGCGTCCAGTGAGAGAAGCGCCATTTCCTTCTGGATGTTTATATCATAAAATTCAATCGTGTTGAGTATTGTGCATAGGTTATCTTTAGTCCCTCTATTCGGCAGGAACCCCGCTTGTTCTTCCCCAATCCAGGTCTTCAGGAAAACTTTTAATCTGTTGGCGAGGATTTTTGCAAATAATTTGTAATCTACATTTAGTATCGAGATCGGCCTAAAGTCTCCTACTGATGGATTCGGTTGCTTTCCTTTTTGGATTGTTACTACTGCATCCGCCCAGGTTTTTGGCGGGGTTTCCCCGTGTAGTATCAAATTCATTAATTTTTTTAAATGAGGTAGTAGTTCCTCTGACATTGATTTATAAAAATCGACTAAATATTTTCTACATGGATTTGTATTTATGCTACCAGTATGCCACTAAACTCTGTTCCAGGTGTAATTAATCATTTTTCATTGCTGGAAAAATCCTCAAGGTTTTTTGGTCATATAAGCACAATGATAGATTTTTTCCAATGGACTTATTATCATGATAATAACTTTTGACTTGTCCTTTTTGCTGGCCAATGGAACAACACTTATTAATTCAACAGGCATCTGGCCAGTAGTTCTGATGTGTTTTCTTTGCACTATTTTTTAAATTATGTTTTAGCTTGCCACTGTTTTTATATGCTCACATTTGATTTTTAGGTGATTTTATATTGTTCACTATAGAACTTTTGCTTGTATGTATTACTGTTCTTAACTAGAAAGACAAGAAACGAATGAAGTAAGTTCAGGAAGACAACAGATACATTCTCTGATAAGCCCTTTCCAATGATAAATCCAATAGCATTGAGCACATCAAAAACTTTGACTGTTGCCAATTAGAATTAAGAGTTCAACACTTCTGTGCCCTTTGTATTTTGTCATGAATTTTTAAAATGGTAGAGAATGACCACATCTACTTTTTCATCTCCAAGACCTCCATACATTCAACTTTGCCCGCTCTGCCTTTTGCAGCCACTGTCATCCTCAATGAGCTAAACTGGACTGAAGCCTTGGAAGACGTATTTGTTGAAAACCGGAAAGAAGACCCATCATTGCTGTGGCAGGTCTTTGGAAGTGCCACAGGTGTGACCCGCTTCTACCCAGGTTTGTGCTATGCTGAAGTAAATGAGCAAAATTATTGTATACTGTTTCAAATGTGAGCAATGACTCTGTATTTAAATTCTATTATGTAGAAGATAATGGGTTACCTAATATAATGCAGATTACACCAGGATTCTTTTGAATTGGCAATAATGAGACTGGATGTTTTCATGTGTGTGTATAGCACAAAGTTTCTTATGCATAAATCTACATAAAACAAAAGGCAAAACAGCCATACATGCGTAATGAAGGACTTCTGTTGAAAGTTACCATAGAATTGCCCTAGAGTGGTATCCTATCTGGGAATGTACTAAGTCAGGGCTGTCCAACTGCCGGCCCTGCAGGTGTTTTGGACTTCAAATCCCAGAAATCCTAACAGCTGGTAAACTGGCTAGGATTTCTGGGAGTTGAAGTCCAAAACACCTGCAGGGCCGGCAGTTGGACAGCCCTGTACTAAGTCTTCCAGGATGACTCAATAGTAACTCCCAGTGGAAATATACTATTAAATTGCTTGGAGCAGCCTCAAATTTCCTAAATAGGATATATTTTGCCAGATCCAGGTAAGTGAAACCTTGAATACTATTCCCACAGCTATGGACAAGCAATTCTTTCCCTACCTAACTTAAGAATGTTGCTCTGAGCTCCACAAACAAAGAGCAGAGTAATCCTCAATGCTATTGTTGCTTTGATCCTGATGCAAAGCCATCTTCTCTAGGTGGTACTAGCTATTCATTAAGGATGAATAAAAGCCAGCTATTAAGAAGACCCAATAATAACCATGGGTAAGAGAGTTCAAAAAGGAACAGTGTTGGTTATATTGTGAGATTTTTTTTTAAGCCTCAAGAAAATTTAGCAAAACACTAGTGTATTTAACATTCCCTTTTTTAACACCAGGTTTTTAAAACCCTTGTTGTATTGTGTTAGAAAAACAAACCAAGTAGATGTGATTTTCCTGGGGAAAGAAACAAAGGGTGGGAAAATATAATCTGCAAAGAATAACTTTTGAAACTAAAAATTATATTTGAAAGAAAGCTAAACACATCCAGTACTCCTGTATACTTAATACATGGCCCATACAACTGTTTATAACAATTGCTCCCAGAATCTAAGGCCAGAATACTGTCAAGGAAAACAAGTGGTCATATGGCATAATCCATCACCTGGGTTCTGAAGCAACTGCACTTCTGTTCCCTTCCCTTCTGTAGCATCCCTGCCAATTTGTCATTGCTGGTCCAGTCTCGTTTTCTGATAATACTTTCCAGAGAAGCAACACATTTGCCTATATAATGGCAGGAGGATCTCATTATCTAACCTTTGCTTTATTCCTCCTACACCTATCAAATCTTCTAATGTCAACACCTTCTCTATTTGCAAGAACAGTCATCAGTTTATTACTTCTTCTCTTTGCAGCCACCCCTTGGAGGGCACCTAATAAGATTGACCTATATGACGTCCGACGAAGGCCTTGGTAAGTGCAGAGTAAAGAAGCCACATGGGAGCTAGTGCACATTAGGTTGCATAGCATAGGAATAATTGCATAGCTTATCCTCAGAGTTGCTGGCCATTGACCTGGATAGAAAACACACACACCTCAGAGATACACACACAAACACACATGTACTTTCTCTTTACAGTGGTATTCTTGTTTTACCTGTGGGAAAGTTTGAAGCAACTTCCTTACACCTGGCGGTGGGTGGATTCAGTTGAGACCTGATTAGCTTTCTTTGTTAAAGTTAACAATCCAGCTGCATTGTTTACCATCCTAAAGGACCTATTGTGGGTTATTTTTCAGGGAGTGCTTTGATTGTTGGATTGGATGGCCTTTGTGGTTTCTTCCAACTTTTATGATTCTGTGCATGCAATTGCTGATGATCGGTTAGTTGGTTTCTGAAGGATACTTCCAATAGTACAGTATTCTTCCATAGTCTAATACCAGGGGTGATAACCATGCCAAAAAGCCTGCTGTACTATATGATGTTAGGTTTTCCCCTCTGTGTTCACAAATTCTGTATCTATGGATTCAAGCATCCATAGCTTGGGGGAAAAAACCTTGCCTTTACCATTTTATATAAGGAACACATGTTTGTATGCCACTGTGTATAATGGGACTTAAGTTTTGGTATTCACAAAATGTTATAGAACCAAATCTGAGCAGATACCAAGCAGAAACCCTCTGTTCTGGCACAGATCAGCTGCTAAGGGGGGCTGGAAGAGAGGGAAGCTAATCCCAAGATCTGATTGCAGGAAGCACAATAGTTCTTGACACAGCAATTAATATAAAAGAGAAACTCATAAAGTAGATCATACAGGTTAGAGAAGCTGTGCTAAACAGTGTCCATGAACCTGTTGTCATTGCATTGATAATGATATTACTAGATTGGAAAAGAATGGATTGCTTTTTTCAGCAAATATGTAATTGCAGTTTGAGTGCTAGAAAAGTGCAGTTATGCCTCACAATAGGTCCTACCTGAGATCGTATCCCCTATAACAAATGTGACAAGTGTGTTTATAAATACCAGTAGATAAAGAAATGTCTGAACAAGCCCTTAAAGTTGTGCATTAAAGAAAGCAACCATGTATCTCTTAGAAAGAAGCAGTCCTACTGATCGGTCCTTGGTCTGGTTTTTGAGAGGGTTGAGGTGTTTTAGCACTCTTCATCTAGAATCATGGGACATAATATTTACATTAAGCCTGAAATTCTGTTTTTATAAGCCATAATGTGGTGTGAAGCAGGCCACAGATCTGTCTTTCTGCATTCTGGCGTATGAACAAAGAAAGCAATTTCTTCACAACTCAGGGTTACAGTTAAATGCACCTTCCTCCTAGGAAAAAAATGAATCCTGATGCAGAGACATCTTAGTTTATTACATCAGAATCCCAGGTTTAACAGGAAATCCATCAATGACCTTTCTGGGTGTTGTTTGTTTTTTTAGGATTCTGAGGCAGGAAGTGGTCTAAAATAACATTGGGTAATACTGCTGTAGGAGGAGAACTTCACATCAGGAATAGGTGAGAAAGGGATTCCATGTGAATCATAGGCCCCTTCCACACTGCTGTATAATATCCACATTGAACTGGATTATATGTGGACCCAGATAACCCAGATATTGTGGATTATCTACCTTGATATCCTGGGTTATATGGCTGTGTGGAAGGGCCCTTAGTATATTTTCTATTTTTTCTTCCTTCTTTGACTTGAGGACAGATAGGACAGAATGTGGGAGGAATGATATACAGACTCATTCACCTGTGTCCTTGGCTCACAGATATTCTATACCTTGAGGAATCGTGATTCAGCAAGACTGACAGAATGACTGCCAAGCATAATAGAGACTGTGTCACACACCAGGGCTGGTTATCCTATGCCCAGCTACTGTGTGATGTTCATAAAATGGCAGACAGGATGTTAGGACTTCACTAAAGGCATGGGTGGAAACTCCCTGTGTGCATTCAGGTTTTCTCCTCCTGTTGATCATCTGAACTGCCACCAACAAGCGGCACATTCTGGTGTAATGAAATGCAAATGGGCGCCGTACGCCCAGCATTGCCACTTCAAAGGTCTATTAAACCGGTGCGTGATTTAGCCAGGCCATGGGTGCATGCAGCCATCTAGCAGACTCTCCTGTTCCCTCCTGTTTCGAACAGCTTCCCTGTGTCTCTGCTCCCGCCTTCCCCCATCTAGCCTGTATGAAATTCCAGGTCTGTGAGCAGCCAGCTCTGTCCAATTTTCATTTCACACATCGTTGCCATTGGAAAATGGATACAATAACATAGGCAGGGGCATCCAAGCTGCCGCTCTCATCTGCTTCTCCCCCTCCCTCCCTTTTTGTGTCTCAAGAAGAGAGGGAAAGCGTGTTAGATAGATAGATTGTAACCTTAGATACAGATAAACAAGGCAGGGCCCCTCCGCGCTCTTCCACCTTCCCCACTGAAGTTGCTATTGTAAATTTTGTCCTTATTTGCAGACAGCTGGGATTGGGCTCTTTGCTTGGACTGAGGACAGAGAAGGGGAGAGCAAGAGAAATAAAATACTTTTTTAAACCTCAAATAGCTCTCAAGTAACACAGCCAGAAGGACAGAGAGATAAATGCACTCCTCACCGACAGACTGCATTTAAAGGAAAAACTGCAAGCATCAATTTAGCCCCACACTAAGTTAAGCACGATTGAATCAGTCACGATTAGCCCAGGTAAAAGGCGCTCATTTTGGCAGCACTAATTATGGCTGTGCAAGTGCAGAGTGCTTAGGATTTAATTTCCTTCCATTTATTTTGGAGCTCTTGTAAATCAGTAGAATAGGTCTGGCTTCTTAGGGAAAGAGGGAGGGAGTCACAAAATAAGAGGATAGAGAGAGAATGTGTGCAGGGGAATGGAAATGACGGTGCCTTTGCTTTGGAATAATTCACTTTTAGGCTCAAGGTAAAAACCCTTCTTCTCACACTTGACTTTGCAGATGTCCAAAACACCTTTGTCTCTCTTTTCTCCCCCTATGAAATGAGTGACATTCCTTTTGTTACCTGCATTTTCCTCTCGCCCAACAGGCCACATTGCTCGCTCAAACAGGTATTTACCAACCATGGAGAGAGAGAAGGAAGGGGGCATCCTGAGCAGAAAGCCTTGGCTAAGCAACAAAGGGAGAAAACATCTGAGTAAAAGGCTGTTTTCTCTCTCTCTCTCTCTCTCTCTCTCCCCCTCCTTTTTAATAGCCTTCTTGTGCATAAACAGCAGCAGTTCGTTTCAAGTCTGTCTTTTAAACTTCAGGTTCCCTGCTTATCTGGAGACAAACAAAGCACAGTCGCCACAGGGCTGCCTGCAGGATGGATAAAGCTCTCCCGGCTGTGTGATGGGGGTCTGATCTTTTCCATTCTGCAGGAGCTTTAATGCAGCAACAGGGTGGTGGAGCTGGAAGCCCAGGCCACTAGCAGAGAGACTGCGGCCAAGCACATCTTGTTCTCCAACACTTTGCCTGTAAATAAATTTTCTGTTTCATTTTGTTTTTTAATAACTGCATATTTAAATCTGTACCTTTCCCACTTCTCCCCATTCCAAATAAGATATTGGTAAAGCTAATGAAAGCTAGTTCTTGAAATACTATCCAGCCTGATCCTTCCAAAGATCCCAGCATATGGCATTCTGAGTGTCTGAAAAATGAAAGAAGCCTGAGCCAGCCAGATCACCATCTTGGATAAATCAGTGAAAGAGTACAAGGAGCCGTCTAGAGCCAATTTTAATTGACTAGAATACACATGAAAAATATCCAACTTTGTCTCACACCACTTCGTGAATGTAGCAATCCAAGTCAGCTTTGCCTTTCTGAGACCACATCGCTGAATAAAATCCCACATTATCTGCTTTGAACTGGAATATATGGCAGTGTGGATTCAAATAGCCCAGTTCAAAGCTGATATTGTAGGATTGTCTGCCTTGATATTCTGAGTTATATGGCTGTGTGGAAGGACCCTAAGCAAAGGAACCATGCAATTGGCTACACCACTACAGTTAATGATGCTCCTAGTGTTTTTATTGTATTGACGGTCCTCTACATTTCATGCAGACAGAAGCCCAGGAGGGCAAATGTTGTTCCCATTTTTTAAAAATGACAAAAGAGGACCCAATAAATTACCATATTGTCAACCTGACATCAATACTAGAAAAAATTCTAGAACAGATAATTAAACAGACCATATGTAAGCAATCAAAAGGAATACCATGCTCACTAAAATCAACATAGGCTTCTTAAAAAACAAATCCTGCCAGTCTAACCTTATCTCTTTTTTTTATAGAACTACAAGCTTGGTAGAGGAAGGGAATGCATTGAATGCAGCACATCTCAATTTCATGATAATCTTGCAGACAAGCTAGTAAAATGTTGGCTAGATAATGATTTTGATTCCTGCATAGCAGTGGGTTAGACTGGATGTCACTTGTGGTCTCTTCCAACTCTACAATTCTATGATTTTATGTTTTTTACTTTTACAAAATAATGTGATATATTTTTTAGAGAAATATTTTTGTAGTTATGTTTTTGTAGTTAGGTTTTGATACCAACGTTTATGTTGTTTTACCTTGGTTCATATTGTGTTTATTTTCTGTTATTTTTAAGATAACCATTTATGTATTATGTATTATATTTTATTTTTATCTTGGTTTTGCACTTTTATGGCAGAAAGGGCAGCAACACAGGTTGTCCCACTGCCCTTTCTGTCATCACACGGCAAAAAGGGGAGGAAAGTGTAGGTACCTCCATTGGAGCTACCCAGGCAACACTTTCCTCCCCATAGTGGGGGAGGAAGCACCTTTTAGTGCTTCTACCCCACTTTGGGAGTAATGTGGGTAGGGCCTGCTGTGCGTCGTGTGATGACTTATGCCAGGCCTTGGCTAAGCAGCACATAAAAGTGGCAAAACGGGGCAAAAATGCCACATGTGAAGAAGTCCTAAGACCATGTTGATTTCATACCAAACTCTTTTTTTAAAAAAAAATTAAAATTGTCCAGCTTTCTGGAAGGTCTCCTGAGAATCATTTCACTTCTTAGAGTCAGCCATTGCTTATTAAATCGATGATTGTTGTGTTACGCCTTGAAAGTAATAGTACTGGTAATAGTGCTATCCAAAAAGTAGGACGTAACATAAGAATAGAACGAATACAATCTTTAGCTATGCAATGAATGTAAGATGACTCCGTTCAGGTTTCAGCAAAGTTGAATTAAGTCAGTTACTTCCAATAGTTTAGGGCATCCTTTGTAGAAAATCAGCAAGAGTCAGAAGAGACTATCACTCCATAACTCTCACTCCATCCTTTGAAGCTCTTGTGATGGAAATGGCAGGATGTTGGACTGGATGGCCCTTGTGGTCTCTTCCAACTGTTCCAACAGCCATAAGCCTTCATAGAAATATGGTCACCAAAGATGGCAGAAAAGTTAAACTAAAGCTAAGGGTACATCTTCACTGACCACTTAGTCAGTGTGACCTTCTATCAGCCTTGCAATGGCTAAAGCCACATGGAAACTGACCTGGCTGAACATGAATCCTGACCCAGAATTCAGGTTGTTCTTTGAATTAGGGACTGTCAAGACAGCTGGTTGTTCCTAAACAGAACTGTTGTCAGCTGTCTTGACAGCCATTCCGCACTTGCTAGGCTCAGGTGGCCTTCGGGTGCTGGATGGTTCTACGGTGGTCAATGAAGAACTGCCCCAGGTGCCACTGAAGTCGTTCTTTTGTTTAAACCTTCACCTGTCACAGGGTGGAAGAAACATACATATGAACATCTGATTTTTAAAGTATTGCATAGTGAGGGGATCTGAATCATTTCTGCAAATGCCATTTCACCTTTTCATTGTTTCTTCCCTGAAGCAGGTTCACATCTATCATTGAAACACAAGAGATAGCATTTTCCAATCTGTAATTTAGTAAATCAACAATCTTCACCCTATCACACATTTCATGATTCTGTTAGACTCAAAATTAATAATCTGAATATCTGATTGGTCCTGGCCAGGACACACCAACACAGAAAAGGCAAGTGATATGAATTGATTGTGTGACTCATGATGTTGTATGAGTAGTCTGTTAACTCTCTACATATGTGTTTCCATTAATGTGTTTGATATTGATCATAGACTATTAAGATTGATAGAGGAACTATACACTAACACATTAATGTGTTACGTGAAGGGTACGTGGGGTTTGTGCAAACAGGTTGTGAGCGAAGTAGTGGTGTAATAGACACCAACAAAATCCTAGGACAAGGTTTTTCTTTTGTCTGTGTATCTCATTCTCTTCTCAGACATTAGCTACTCAAGTGAGCAAGCAGAGTTTCAGCCATGCTATTTCACCTCATTGACAAATAAGACCAAGTGGCAGCAGTGAGCACTTGGAATGATTGGACTTTCTTTGGTCAAAAATTAATTAATGGCTGTGCCTTTCCGGTTAATTGTTGATGATTGCTTCACATTAATTATTAACTTTCCTCAATTGCGGGTTATTAGAGGCAGAATAGAGGGGAAAGTGGCAGGTCTTGTGTTCTGTCATAACATTAATGCCTTTCCTGAAGTGGATAAAGCTTAGTGGATAATCATGCTGGAAAAGTTCTTGACCAGCAGCGGCTGCAGATTTGCCTGTCCTGGAGCGAGTGATTCTTTTAACTGATACCTGAAGCTGTTGAAGTGCCTATTTGTTCATCCTGCTAAAGTCATTCAAAATCCCATTTCCCATTCTTATCATGGAGTCAGCAAACAATCTTCAGTTGTTTCATGGACATAAAGAAAATTACAGATATTCTTCTTTAATGAGAAACGGTGTCTCAACACACTGAAACAATCCTTCAAAAATGGTCAATGCCTAATACTCACATTTCAGAACTGATACGTCTAACTCAGAAAGTGGGACAACATTGTAGTGGATTGGATTAAAGCCTCACAGTAGTAGTAACTTTAAGAAGGATATAAACAACCTGGAAGGAGTTCTGACGAATGCAGTGAAGGTTATTGGGGGATGTGGGAAGAAATCCAGGGAGAAAAGTTTGAAGGAACTGAGCCTCACTAGCCCAGAGAGGAAAGACTGAGGATCACACTGCTTAGGGACCTAAAAGCTTGTCATATAGAACTAAATGTAATGGGCCTCAATTATGGCAGCATCAATTTTGATTGAACTAAAGGTTTTGATTGGATTGCTCCCACAGGGACAAGAGAAGATTTAACAGGCTAATGTTAGAGGACTGTAGCGTTGGATGAGTTTGAGGACAAACTTCTTAATTGGAACCAAGCACCTTAAGAAGAATCATAGAGTTAGAAGAGACCTTGTGAGTCATCCAGTCCAACCCCCTGACAAGAAGCAGGAAAATAGCATTCAGACCACCCCCAACAGATGGCCATCCAGCCTCTGTTTAAAAGCCTCCAAAGAAGGAGCCTTCACCACACTCCGGGGCAAAGAGTTCCACTGCTGAACAGCTCTCACAGTCAGGAAGTTTTTTCTAATGTTCAGGTGGAATCTCCTTTCTTGTAGTTTGAAGCCATTGTTCCGCGTCCTAGACTCCAAAACAGCAGAAAACAAGCTTGCTCTCTCCCTATGATTTCCCCTCACATTCTTATACATGGGCATGTTTAGCCTTCTCTTCTTCAGGCTAAAAATGCCCAGCTCTTTAAGCCGCTTCTCATAGGGCTTGTTCTCCAGACCTTTAATCATTTTAGTCGCCCTCCTCTGGATACATTACAGCTTGTCAACATCTCCCTTCAAGAAGGCCACATTGGCTTTCCATGGGAACTAGAGAGTACTCCACCTGCTACACAAATGTCCAGGGTCATCTATAACCAAGACAAGAGATTTAATACAAGAGGATTAAGATGTTTAGTTAAACATTAACAGGCTTTTTTATTTTTAAAAAAACCCCTATTTCAATTATATGAGAAAGGAGAAACTGTATCTAGTACATTTATATTAAATTGCCAGTTACATCTAAGTTGAATGTCTGTACTAAAATCCTTTCCAGGATGAAGCGAGAAATGTGATCTGTGACTTTTTATTTGCCTTACCCCCATTGCTGCCTTGAGCTTGGGAGAAACGGAAAGAGCTGCATGTATTTTTGAAAATCCTATTTCCTATCCAGTCTTCTTTCTATTTCTCCCTCCATTATAATCACTATTTAAGACCCCTTTCCTTAACTTCTTGTGTGTATCTTAGCTGAAGTTTCAGGTTAAAATCTTCAACACTGTGACTTCTGAGTGATAACAAATGTAGAACACATACGGATCAAGTGGATACAAAAAAACCCAGTCCCTTTCCAAACTTCACTTACAGCAGTGTTTCTCAACCTGGGGGTCAGAACCCCTGGAGGGGTTGTGAGAGGGTGTTAGAGGGGTTGCCAAAGTCCTTCAGAAAATACAGTATTTTCTGTTGATCATGGGAGTTTTGTGTGGGAAGTTTGGTCCAATTCTATCATTGGTGCGGTTCAGAATGCTCTTTGGTTGTAAGTGAACTATGAATCCCAGCAACTATAACTCCCAAATGTCAAGGTCTATTTTCACTCCATCAGTGTTCACATTTGGGCATATTGAGTATTCATGCCAAGTTTGGTCCAGATCTATCAGTGTTTGAGTCCACAGTGCTCTCTGGATGTAAGGAAACTAAAACTTCAAAATTCAAGGTCAATGTCCATTATTTTCTGTTGGTCATGGCAGTTCTGTGTGCCAAGTTTGGTTCAATTCCACCATTGGTGGAGATCAGAATGCTCTTTGGTTGTAGGTGAACTATAAATCCCAGCAACTACAACTCTCAAATGACAAAATCGTCCTGCATATCAGATATTTAGATTATGATTCATAACAGCAGCAAAATTACAGTTATGAAGTAGCAACAAAAATAATGTTATGGTTGGGGGTCACCACAACATGAGGAACTGTATTAAGGGGTCATGGCGTTAGGAAGGTTGAGAACCACTGACTTACTGCTTGTTAGTGAAAATCTTTTCAGTCTTGACATTAAACTGTCAGGTATCTCTATTCCAAGCTGTGTGGAGAGATCATGACATAAACTAACATTATCTAACTATGAGGGGGGGGGGGGGGACAAAGAGATTCCTATAGTCATTTACACTTTTTTATTTCTTTAACTAGCGTAGGTACCCAGAGATGCCAGGGTTAGATATTGCATATTGCTATTTATTAGAAGTAGTCATTTGTTTGGTTTTGGATTTTATTAATGATCCCATTAGAAAATGCATAAAGATGTGAGTGAACTACAACTGGCAACAGCATGGGTCAATTCCCTCTACCACCCTATATAAAAAGTTGGTCATGTTGGGTATGTGTGCTAAGTTTCACCCAGATTCATTGTCAGTAGGGTTCAGAGTGATATTTGATTGTGCAGGAACTTGACCAAATTGGAGTTATATCCCAGCATCCAAGATCGATTCCGTCTGAACCCTGCCAGCATTTAAAATTGGTCATGTTGGTTATGTGTGCCACGTTTGGTTGAGATCCATCATTGGTGGGAGCCACAGGGCTCTGTGGGTGCAGGGTGAACTATAATTCTCATCAACAAAGGTCAATCCGCTGCCCCTCCCCAAACCCTGCCAGAATTTTCTTTTGGTCCTGTGGGTCTGTTTGCCAAGTTTGGGCCAGATCCCTTGTTGACTGATCTGGACTAAACAGTGCTTTCTGGAAGTGAGAGCCATCTTGGAAAATACATACATAAATACATATTTTCACTATTATTATTAGATAGACAGATTAGTTATATCCACCTTTCTTCCATTTATTAAAGAAACAGCTTTAAATTGTAGAATTAACAAGTCCCTCATTTAATTAATTACTAATGTAGATTGACATTCTGTATTGAGGCTACAGATTTGTAACCTACAGCTATGAATCCATAATTTCTCTGTATACAGTAAGGCTATGCAGTGTTACTGTAAGACTGCATACATTCCACCCATCATACCACTGGTCAGTAGCTGATCAAGATGCAAGAAAGCTGATGCCTCCAGCCCCTTCCCATCTGTGAGTGAGACTCCAACTATCAGGAGCAGGACCCTATTATAATTCCTCATCACAGCTCGTTTATGACAGAAGGGGTGGACATATCATGGCAGCTTCTAGCTTTTCAAGTGAACTGAGAGGTAAGACCAGAATACATTACTTCGTTACATATAATTAATTTCATAGAATCACAGAGTTGGAAGACATCCAGTCCAACTCCCCTGTCAAGAAGCAGTAAAATCGCATTTATAACACCCCTGACAGATGGCCATCCAGCCTCTGCTTAAAAGCCTCCAGAGAAGGAGCCTCCACCACACTCCAGGGCAGAGAGTTCCACTGCTGAACAGCTCTCACAGTTAGGAAGTTCTGCCTAATGTTCAAGTGGAATCTCCTTTCTTGTAATTTGAAGCCATTGTTCTGTGTCCTAGACTCCAGGGCAGCAGAAAACAAGTTTGCTCCCTCCTCCCTATGACTTCCCCTCACATATTTATACATAGCCCTCATCATGTCTTCTTTCAGCCTTCTCTTCTGCAGGCTAAACACGTCCAACTCTTTGAGCCACTCCTCATAGGGCTTGTTCTCCAGATCTTCGATTATCCTAGTTGCCCTCCTCTGGACACACTTCTCCATATACAGCAAGGTTATCATCATCATCATCAGTTTAATATTTGTTAATCGCCCTCCATCCAGGATGCTCTGGGCGATTTACATAACAGTAAAGTTAAAACAAGATAAAAATTACATAGACCAAATATAAAAGTTAAAATTACACATCAAATGCTCTACTGAATAGCCAGATCTTAAGTGCTTGGGTCAAAGGACGCAGGTCGCGCATAGCTCTCATGTACGGTGGCAGTGAATTCCATAAGGCTGGGGCAGAGATATAAAAAGCCCTCTGCCTCATGCTCACAAGACGTACTTCTAGTCTTACTGTAAAACTTAGTTACATGTATGTAACAAATTGGTGTGGGATATCAGTGTTACTTAATAACTGAATTCCACAATTAAGTCCATGGTAAAAGTCCAACTTCAGCTAATATTTCTCTTTTGGTTATAAAATTCACCATTTAACTGATTTTAATTCATTAGTTCCTCCTCAATGTCTATATCTGTATCTAAATCCAAATTTATATCATCTATCAAATTAACTGCCACCAATTCCTGCAACAGAATCCTGATCAGCATTCAGTTTTCTAGTCAATAACACAGAATTCCAGTGGTCACCAAATATACTGAGAAACAAACTATACTCGAGATAGAGCTGCTTGTTTCTTTCCTCTGGCAGCTTCTCAAAATGGAAATTAGCCTTGGAAGTCTGCAATCAAGTGAAGAAGACGAAGGGTCGGAAATAGCTGCTTAACCCTTCCCCTTCTTGGTCTTTGTCTGCTAATAATTACATGTACTGCTTTCTCATCAGTGGAAGGAAACATGCAGGTTTGACTTGAGTATGCAGACAGGGGAAGAAGAAAGCAGAATAAACAGCACTTCCTCTGCCATACCTTTGAAAGGTGCTTTTCATTTAAGCTTGGGAGGGGAGTGGTGAAGGAAGTGTGGACCATGTCTAGTTTGAGTCTCAAGTGAAGTATTTAACTGGTGGAACAAATCTCTTAATAGAATCAGCCCAAACCTACAAATATGAAAATAGCATTCTATATTTCATTCATTTATGAATTTAGAGAGACACAGTCCAGAAACTGCATATCAAGCAAGAATATATATTTTAGTGTGATGAAAATAGCCTGTATTATATTCAATCCCTTGCCATCTTTATGGGGATACTGTGAGGACAATAATCTAGGGGCCGGGGAGAGAAAGAAAAATACATAAAATGCAACACAAAGGTTATTCCTCTATTCAGGGTCCCTTTCACATTGTGAAATTATAATATTATGATTCCATATTAATTGCCAAGGAAGTCTATGGGAGTCTGGGATTCTCGGTTTAAGAGGAGGCATGTAGAATGCTATGCCAAGGAGTTCCATTGCCAAACCAGAAGCCCCCAGACTCCATAGGAGATTGTTGTGGTGCTTAATGTGGATGGAATATAGCTGATTTATCGTGTAATCTTAAAGAGTTCCTGGTTAATGAGAATTGTTATTCAATTGCAGTTATTGTAGGCCATTGTAGGAAACATGTTGTTGAAAGAATCTTAATTGATGTTGATATTGAGAGAAAAAATTAGAAAAAAAACTTGCCTGTATTGCAGTAGACCCTTTGTATCCGCTGGGTTTTTCCAGGACCCCATGTGGATACAAAATGTCATAGTAAAATGGCACCCCTAATATAAAATGGTGGGCAACTCAAATACCAGGAAGAGCCTGAGAATCTGGGAAATGATGGAAGGCTAAAATGGAATGCTTACACATCAACATAGTGTTAGATGCACACCAAAACCAAGGATTGCTTTTTAGATTTAAAAAAATATTTCCAAGCCATGATTGGTTGACTCTGTGGCTGTAGAACCAGTGGATCTGTTGGGCCAACTGTATACTGTTGATTACTATCTTAATTCTGGCACCCTCTTCTCTTCCTGATGGACTTCTCATAATTAATGTCATAAGTTGATAAACACCTTCAGCCTAAAACTTCCTGCTGTGAGAGACTAAAGATATAATGCACCCGGACTGTGACGCAGCTGGCTGGGAGTCAGCTGCATTAAGATCACTACTGACTGAAAGGTCATGATTTCGAAGCCAGCCCGGGTCGGAGTGAGCTTCCGGCCAATTTGTGTAGCTTGTTGTCGACCTTTGCAGCTCAAAAGACAATTGCAGCTGTCAAGTAGGAAAATTAGGTACCCTTTATGTGGGGAGGCTAATTTAACTAATTTACGAGGTCATAAAAATCTCCAGCAAGCATGCAGAGAATGAGGAAGTACTTCATCAGTGTCACAGATGGACAGTGAAGCGACAGCTCCCCTGGTGGCCAGAAAAAGTTGGAATGTTAAATAGGCTCTAACTGTCTGCCTATATGTGTTGTGTGTCTATGGCATTGAATGTTTGCCATGTATATGTATATTGTAATCCGCCCTGAGTCCCTTGCAGGGTGAGAAGGGTGGAATATAAATACTGCAAATAAATAAATATAATGTATTTATTGATCTCTTTATTCTCAATATTCTGGACATACAAACATTTGAAAGATTAAAACAGGTTGAAACGATTCTGTCTTGCTATTTTGAGACTAAAACATTTGATTGATTTTGTCTGTATTTTGGGTAAACAATTTTTAATGTTTTGAGGGTACACAATTTTGGCTTTTACCTGGTACTTTCAGCTAATTTCAAATTGCCCCAAATCACACATTTCCAAAAACACTCACAGGATAAAAAACACAATTTTGCAATGTCTCTCAAGCAATGTCATAGCATAAGACGGGTGAGCCTTTGTTACTTCAAGAAAGACATTCCCTGGTAGAAAATCTGTCAAAACCCATGTGTCAGCTGTTTTCCTCTGCTACCAGTTGTTCACCTCCCAGTTGGGGAGCCCCCAGTGACACAATGGGTTAAACCCTTGTGCCAGCAGAACTGCAGACTGAAAGGTCAGCTTTTCGAATCCGGAAAATGGGGTGAGCTCTCATCTGTCCGCTCCAGCTTCTAATGCGGGGACATGAGAGAAGCCTCCCACAGGATGGTAAAACATCCAGCCGTCCTCTGGGCAACGTCCTTGCAGACAGCCAATTCTCTCACACCAGAAGTGACCTGCAGTTTCTCAAACCAATCCAGACCCACACAAAAACCTCCCAGTAGGCAATCGAAGAAGAATAGATCATCCTTGCAACAGGTCAGAACTGATTTTGATAAATGCTCTTTCCTGTGGCTATTGGTTGCCCACAACATATGACATGAACAAAGACTTCCAGACAAGCCCCTGATCATGCAGAGATCCAGTTGCTATCATATCCGTTCCGTCTTCACTGTAAAAGGATTTTTCATACAGGATTCTGTGCACTCATGAATTTAGTTAAAGGCCTTGGCTCATATGTTGTCTCATTGGTATGAAGGAGAGGAATGTTTACCTGGAATGTTTTGATCATGAAACATTCAAAGTAATGTATTGAGCCATATTGGACTGCCTCCATTCTGTTAATTTGGATACTCAATTCAGTTCCATTGTTCTAGCTGAACTCCTATGAGGTCTGTGATTCCTCCCTCCCTCCTAAATTCTGGTTCTAGAAGACAAGAGAAGCCACCAAATCCTAGTGGGGAAGTCAGTTTCCAGTTGCAAACCATATCCTATTATATAAGAAGAGAAAATGATGTGGGTTTTTGGCCACATGGGAAGCATGGTGCCCAAAGAAAATATAATCACTCCCAATTAGATAACATTAGTATTTGGGATTAGCAATCAAAGGCTGCCCATTTACAAGCAATTCCCAGTAATGCTGAGTAATTGACAGTAATTAAGCACTAATTAATTCATGCTGGGACTGATCCTGCTTGAGCCAGTCAGTGCCATCAAACCTCCCTCTAGCATCTTTGAAGGAGGGATCAGGCTTCATGTAGACATAGGAGAAAACATCAGCCGGAGCTGTCTCTAGCTTTCCTGGTAATTTAACATCATAATGGATTTTAACAGAGCTAACTGGAGCTTTCTTTGTCATAACCTTCCTCTTATGCACTCATATTTGATAAGCAGTTGATCAGTACTAAGACTAAGTGTAGTTCCTACAGGGTAAATAACACATCATCATGTAATGATCCATTGGAAGGATGCAGGTTTACATTGTATGATATCATATAACACTACAAGGGGGACAATGCCTCCTTCCTACAAAACTACGCTCACTGCTTGTTCTAGTCATGAACACATGTTATGACATTTTCACAACCTATCTTCCCTCCCCAAATTCCAAAAATAATGATTATCAGAGCAGGCCAGTATTAATTTCCTGGATTATTGCAAGTTAGTCCTCCTGCTTTTTAAAGCTATACTTCTGATTCAATTAAAATGATTAAGACATAATTGTGCAAAGGCAGTCACACTTTAACCAGCTTTTATTATCCCGCGTATCTATTTAAGGAACTGGGCAGAAATAATCACATCTTCATATGTTGTATAGTATGCATGAGCTCATAACAGCATGTCTTGGGAATCTTTGTCTGCTGTTAAAGTGATATCAAATAGTGACCTTTTGCATGTACAGTCTATTCTGCACTGAACTTCTAGACGCAACAATCAGACAATCCAAATTTGATGATTAAATTCTAGGACTATGTTGTGCTTTCCAAGTATATTGTGTGTGTGTGTGTGTTTACTGTATTTGCATACTGCCTTTCTCAGCCCGCAGGTGACTCAAGGCAGTTTACAGGCAACAATTAGATGCACACAATATCATAAATACAATTAAAAACATTAATATATAACATAAAACCAAACAAATCAATATAAACAAAAAACATTAGCATCCCCTTGTTAAAACATTGTCCAGTTCCATCATGTAGTCATTCCATTTTCATGTGTTAGTTACTCTGCATTTGCAAAAGCTTGCTCAAAAAGCATTTTTTTCTGAAATATTAAAAGGGAGGGGGCAATCTGATATCCCTAGGGAGGGTATTCCATGGCCAAGGGGCCACCACTGAGAAGGCCCTGTCTCTCGTCCCTGCCAGCCATACTTGTGACGAAGGTGGGATCGAGAGCAGGGCCTCCCCAGATGATCTTAAGGTCCTAGTTGGTTCATAAGGGGAGATGCATTCAGACAAGTAAGATATTCACATATCTCACAGAACAATTTATGCATGTCTGTTCAAAAGTAAGCTTTGCATAGGTCCGTGTACTTCTCTGAAAATAAACATGTTGGTTTTTTTAGATTCCAACTCACTCTGGGTGCTTCATCTGGGATCATTTATGTTGTCACGGTGATTCATTTAGTAACAAGAGAATCCAATCCCTATGTTTATAATATATCAGAATCATGACAATGTTAGAGTGTGATACCTTAAGCCCTTACAACCCTTGTCTTCTAGCATTGTGTGTAACTCAAAGTTTGAAAACATTAGCCAGGATGTTGGGGAGTTAGTTCTCCTTACACAAATCCCAAAACCCGCCAAAACACACTGCTCAACAGAGGTCTGTTCTGCTAGTAATCAGGGAACTGCAGGATAATATTTCCATCTTCCTCCCACTAGTGATCTGCAATGTGACAAAGAGTTGTGATGGGTCCTGCTTTTGGCTGTTGTGCTACAGATCGTTAGCAGGAGAGGACTAGAAAATACATCCTGCTGCATCCCAGTTGTCCACCATCACTTGTTAACTATTAAGACAGGTTGGGGAGGATTTTCAATTGTGGCAGTAGTGCCATGATCGTAAGCATGAATATTGAAAAGTCTAGTTTACACATTTATAACTGATCAACAGGCTGCCAGACACTATTTTGCACTATTTCTGGTTTAGAATCATTTGTGGAATTGCCTATTCCTGTAAGGGCCATAGGAATAGATGTGTTTACATGCATTTCTGCAATGTAGAAATAATTCAGATTGTGAAAATAATGTTTAGCATTTGAGTAGTGTTTTCAATTCTTCACATTCATATATTTTATCTTTTTGTAGTCCTTAGAATCGACATGTAAGGTATTAATAGGTTACCTCCATTTCTGAAAGATAGGATGACTGGTGGAGATGGTTTGGTTAGGTAAAGCTACCTACTGGATTTGTGACCAGACTTGACTGGGGACTCAGCGGCCTAATTCATATGGGAGGACTGGAGTGCATATTCTACCAACCCCCCAACCTTTTTTTTTGTGGCTCACGAGGGGACCAAACTCTTATGTGAAAAAAACCAGAAGTGGCTTATTTATTTATTTATTTATAGCATTTGCATCCCGTCCTTCTCAACTCAGGACAACTTACAATTGGCAGTCATTAGATGCTGACAAAGAAACAGTTAGAACACAACAATTCACATAAACAAATCAACAGCAATAATAATACATTAAAAAGCAATAAAATACATTAAAAATATTGGCCCTTAAAATATTAACCCAATCAAGTCTGAGTCTGCAAATCCAAATCATAGTCCAGAGTTCCAGTCCAAGGTCTCTTAATTGGCAATTCTCACGAGTCATTACAGTTGTTGCTCAGCCAGCTGCCTGAATGCTTGGTCCCAAAACCAAGACTTGTGTTTCTTCCTAAAGGAGAGGAGAGAAGGAGCTGCCCTGATTTCACTAGGGAGTGCATCCCACAGATGGAGGGCCACCACCGAGAAGGCCCCGTCTCAGTTTTGCCTTTGTACAGGTCACAGTTTATCAGTCTATGTGCTAGTCTATGTGCTAGTATGTGGTACTCAGCAAGGCTGCAAAGATACTTGAATGTTTTCCCTGATAAAATAGTAATAACCTCAAAAGCAATTTAAATAGGGACGGTGGTGCTGGAAGAACATATTAGCCACCCTTTCCCACGCAACTCCCCAGATCAGCTGCTTTGGACTTCAAAAAAATTAACCCACTGGATTAGAATGTTTGGGGTTTCTCTAGTACAGGATGGGCAATTACCGGCCCTCCAGGTGTTTTGGACTTCAACTCCCAGAAATCCTAAGAGCTGGTGAACTGGCTAGGATTTCTGGGAGTTGAAGTCCAAAACACCTGGAGGGCCTGTAATGGCCCACCTCTGCTCTAATATGTAGATATTGACTTATGTATGTTGTGTACATCTGGGTGTGTTACTGCAACAGTGACTACTTTTGATGCATTTTTGCACTCTTAACAGAGAGTTCTCTAGTGGGGGGTAACTTGGCTTGGCAGGCAGACAATATTGTTGTGTGCTTCTCACTCCATAAGCAACTTTCCAGAGGGTGTCATCTGTCACATAAAAATGAGGAAGCTGTAAAAAGAGGGATGAGCTGAGTATAAGAGCAAACCAGAGAGTGTGAAAGAGCTAAAAATCCATTCTTGGGTTGTCAGTTACTTGTGAGCATCAAAAGGAAAAATGTGTCCCCTACAGCCAATGCTCCTGATTGTCACCCAACTCCACTGAAATCGCATACACTCTCACCCATGGTTGCCCTAAGGGAAGCCGCAAAGCTAGGGAAGATGTTACACAATTCAAGAGAAAGAAAATCTACCAGACAGGCTACAACGTGTGTGGAAACTGGAGCAGCCCTTTAAATGAGACTCAGCAAAATGTTGGTTGCATGTCATTATTTGGAGTGAAACATAGTTATCTGCATATGGAACAGTTTAGTAGTAATGACTTTACCTGATGGGTGACCCATCTCTGAATTCTCTTCAGCATTTTTATCTCCTCAATTATATCTGCTTTTAACAAATACTTAGAATGTACCCATGTTGAAACCTGTGCTCCTTGGGAAATTACCCCTTTATCACCCCATGGTGACAAAAAATTAAAACATGAGTAGAATGAGCATGTAGTACAAAAACTAAAAAGGGTTATGGGGGCTTTCCTCATAATGGATAAAATAGCTTTAATATAGAAAACACAGTATGATCCCTATATCTGCGTGACAGATGTGTGACCTCTTCACACTGGCTACCAGAATCGCCACACATCATGGTGAAACCGGTGACTATCATCGGGAGTAGGGGGCATTGGGAACCCCCAGAAGTAGTAGTACTTTGTGTAATGGGAGTTGGCGAGCTCTATGCTTAAAGGGGCAGCAAAGTGGAGTATGCTTCCGATTCTTCCCCGTCTGATGAGGTCAATAGACAGTTTCACTTATTTACCTATTCAATTAGGATGTCTTGGACAAACTACATCTTCTTCCTGGAACCTCAGCTGAAATTTGAAGCCACGGTACTTCTAGAAATTTTGGGATTGAAATAAAATTTATCGTATTCTTATGTAGGGAAATTACCTTATTTTGCCCTTACCCCAGTAGTGACATCTCATTGTCATGAGGAGTCTAAGCTATCTTCAGCATCAAATGATGATGATGATGATTATTATTATTTATATCCCGCTTTTTCTCTCCACAAGGAGACTCAAAGTGGCATCAAATCATGCCTGCCAATAATGGTTTCTGGAGCACTACTGTGGGAATAGCTGCTGCCTTCAGGTTATGTTTGTGAGCTTTCCAGAGGCATGTAGTTGACCACTGGGTCTTTTTCCTGAACCACCTCAATCTGTCTAATACACTGGATTTTGATGTACTCAAACCTCGGTCTTTTGTTTTACCTGATACCACCTCAATCATTTCTTGTAGAGAAATTGAAATGACAAATTGCTGACTTTTCAAATTCTGGACTACCCTTTGCATGGCAAGTATTCATGTCAATGGGTCACAGACAGAGATGGTAGAGGACATGTATCCACTCATTTCAGATGTAGGGGGCAATGGTGGTTCGGATCTA
Organism: Anolis apletophallus; assembly: GCA_030556195.1. Taxonomy (NCBI): domain Eukaryota; kingdom Metazoa; phylum Chordata; class Lepidosauria; order Squamata; family Anolidae; genus Anolis; species Anolis apletophallus. The sequence continues at coordinate 57,551,497 of JARBWK010000001.1, forward strand.
AAGTCAATTCCGATTTTCACAGAAAAAAAGTTCAAAACTTTTCAAAACTTTCAAGACTTCCGAATCCTTGGTTAATGGTTTCAAAGAGTTATTTCCTGTTTCATTGGGTGGTCTTTACTTTTAAAGTAGTTGTTTTACTCCAGAAAAAAAGGGGGGGGAGAAAAGGGAATAAATCCATCCACTCTGGTTAAAACCACTTCTCTCGCTTAAGACTGATGCAGTAGGGAAAGGAAAGGAAATGAATCCATCCACACTGGTTTAAACTGACTCAGGAGAGAAAGGAAAGGAAAGGAATCCATCCACACTGGTTTAAATTGACACGGGAGGGAAAGGAAAGGAATCCATCCACACTGGTTTAAACTGACATGGGAGGGAAAGGAAAGGAATCCATCCACACTGTTTAAAACCGCTTCTCTCGCTGATGTGGGAGGGAAAGGAAAGAAAGGGAATCCATGCACACTGGTTTAGAAGACTTCCCTGGCTTGAACCGAGGCCAAGGAACAGAAGCGGGGGGAAAGCTGAATTATTTCCGACTCACTTACTGATTCATAAGAGAAATGGCAGAAAAAGCTTCGGAAGAGCAAAGGGACTTCCGGTTTCCTTAAAAACGTCAAAATCGCTTCAAAAAGGAAATCTTTCTGGCGCGCGCGCCCCCCTTCTCTTTCCCTCCCTCCCTGCCTCTTCCGCCAATCAGCCCCCCGCGCTCCCTCCGCCACCGGAAAAGTAGTCCCGCTCCTTCCTCTTCGCCTCCTTCCAAAAGAAATTTAAAATAATTTTTTTTAAAAAGGAAATCTTTCTGAATTTATTCCGAATTACTACGATTCCGAATGAACCTAACAGATTTTAGACTTCAATCCTTTCTTATAATAGAAAAGAGAAAAACAAATATTAACTAAGGTTAAATTGCTTTCCATTTCTTTAATGAAGTCTTATCCCCCAAAAGGTCTGTATGTGTGTGTGAGTGCGTGTATCCAAAAGGAAAGATAGCTTTCTTCCTACCAATTGCTAAAAATATCCTCATCAAGTTTGGCCTTTGAAGCCATGGGGGGTGTAAGTAGAATCTTATTATATCCTCTTGTGTCAGCACAATCATTGCTACTATAAAAAGGGATTCCAGTGATGGAAGAGTTTAGCATTTCGAGCTCATTAAGGTGACAAGATGCGGAGCGGCAGCCAGCAGGTCACTCTCACTTAGCAGTGTCTTTCCACATTCCTTTATTGGCAGTCAAGGCAATCTCATACTGCCCTCTGGCTTTTTCTCTTTGCTTGCTTTCTCTGAACAGTGGGTTAATATATAAGTTCTGTATCTTACTATTCAGAAGTGTTAATATAGCAGTATCCACTTATAGCCGTGTTATTAAATACCGTGCCATAATCACCCCTGTCTAACATTCCTCAGATATTGGTATCTCTGGAACAATCACAAGGTTGTAATATTACTCTACTGAAGCTATGTGAACTTCTGTCATTTACATCAAACAAAAGATGAGGATTTTAAAAAAATCTATGACAATCTTTTCCTCCTTCTTTCCTTCTCTCTCTCTCTCTGTAACTATGCCATGCTTACATTTTGTGGGTGGAGAAGGTTGAGGGACCTGCACAGAACCCAGAAGCCATACTACAAACAGAGGACCCTTCTACACAGGCCAAAAATCTGATTTTAAATCCCACTTTCTCCCGGGATGGAGGTCACACAGCTGGCCCAAACCCTGGGATTTTAGCAGTGGGGGTGTGTGGCTGGATGCTCTTCTGTGTTGATCTGAGATCAGCAAGGATGGGCAAGGCCAGCCTCCCCCTCTCTGCCCTCCATTCCCCTCTCAGTTTACCAGAGGGAGGCTCAATTTGAGACCTACAGTCTTCTTTCCTTCCTTCCTTCCTTCCTTCCTCCCTCCCTCCCTCCCTCCCCCTCTCCCTTGGAAGAGCTGAAAGAGGGCTTTGGGAGAGATGGGGGGCATTCCTGCTCCAGGACCCCTTGTTGGCTCTTCCAGGGAGGAGGTAGAGATGAAAAGGCTCCAGGCCTGCATCGGAGACTTCCTCCGGTAAGGAGAGAGGGAAATGGGAAACACAGAGGGAGTTTACAGGGGGAGGGAAGGAAAGCACATATTTTCCATGCCTGCAGAGATACACAATAATGGACAGCTGCACTGTTTTCAGGAAGAATCAGGTTTAAAGGATGCCTTTTAAACATGTGTTTTCATGCCCTTAATCTGATTCCTCCCGATTCTTCCCTCATTTTGGCTAAACATCGTTTAGGCACACACACACCCTTTAACCCAATTTAACCTGGGTTGCAATGCATATGTAGAAGGGCCCTCAGTCAAGTAACCCCCTAGTAGCTCTTAGAGTTCAGAAAAGTTGCTTTTTTGGACAGTAGCTCTCCAGATCCTGCAGCCAACAAAAGGAGTTTTTCCAGACTCTGGACTATACTTCTTAAAACAGTAACTTCCGAATCCATGGTAGGTAAGCCAACATCAGATTAAGTGATGTCACTTGTAGTTCTCATATAACTCTAGCCATCCTCTGCTCTTATCCGTAATATATGGTTCCTTGAGCCTTGAACGGTACAACGGGGAATCCATTTCCATGTTCTAAAATGGATTCTTGGAACAAAAAATGACCAGCTGTGTCTTCCAAGTATTCATTTCCATATAGTAGAACAGACTGGCATATCATGGGGGTTGGACTGGATGGCCCTTGTGGTCTCTTCCAGCTCTATGATTCTAGGTTTCCCTCCAAACTGAACTCTGTTTACCAATCAGTAATACTTACTGGCTGCTTTTGCTGCCTGCTTGAGAATACTCTCCATGCCTGTGATAGATCTCAGTGTGTTGTTACTGAGCTCTGTTTGGCATAGTGGATTACAACCAGTGTTTGTCTGTTTGAGAATTCCTGAGACATCGGCTTCCAGGATAGGGAGCTCTCATGAAAGCCAAAGTTGCAACTCCCCTTCTCTTTTGAAATTGGTATGTCAAAAGCTGAGGCATATAAATAAAAGTTAACTTGTCTGGATTCACAAGGAAGAAATAGCATGGGAGAAAGCGGGTATTTCCTTCAGAAGCTATTTCAATGGACCAGGGAAGGAGCGAAAATGTTGCTGTCCCACACGTGTTAAATCTAACCCATCTTAGGATCACACCTTATTGGTCTTTTCTTCCCCTTTCCAAAACACAACATAAAATGGGATATCTCGGTATTGTTTTTGTCTTTGTTCCCCTTGATGACAAATGTAGTGCACTGTGGCGCATCTAAGGATGTTGGACAGGCATGCCTTGCTTTGAGAGGCTTCACTTTAGAGCACTTTGCCAATGTGGCACTTTTCAGTTATATAGTACAGAGCCATTTTTCCATGTACTCACTATATTTGCAATATTTGCACACTTCATGTCTCACTGTCATATTATGGCAATTTGTTATATATTATTCTTATTTCTGGATCTTTAGTGCCATTTAATACGTAGTAAATGAGAGCAGAAATGTGTTTTTAGGCATCTTTATACACTAGCAAGTAAAACAAAAGACTGATTTGCTTTAAGATGATACAGTGGCATGCACTAGAGTTGGGTTCCAGGAATACACACACATGATTGATGCTCAAATTCTGGAATGCTTCATTTATTCTGCATCCACATTGTACATCATATAAAATGGCAAAAACCAAGGTTTGCTTTTTGGATTTTCCTCCAAATACTTTCAGGCTTTGGTTGGGTTAATTCATGGATGGAGAACCTGTGAATATGGAGGGGTGATTGTCTAGAACCTAACTCACCATATGAGCAAAGTATGCCTTTTAAAGCCATAATTCTTCCTGAGGCAAGGGGAGGAATTGTTACCTGTATCAGCTCTGCTGAAAGTAGTAATTTTGTTTTCATGCAGTGTTCGCTTGTCCCGCACCCTTTCTTATTTATTTGTTTGCTTGCTTACCTCTTCATTCAATGTTTGTTAGTTTGTTTATTTGATTTTTTTATTCCACCCTCAGCCAGTAAGCAAGAAATAAATGGAAAGGGGGCCTAGAGCAGCTTATAAAGATATGTTATAAGATAGCCTTTGCCCCCAGGCCTACAAAAGAAAAAGAAAAGAAAAGTGAGAGGTGAAAAGGAGCAAACAAGCTCAGGTGTCGCTAACTTATTATATACTTCTTATGTCTATTCTGTGAAAGAGATAATGAATGAAAGTTCCCCAGGTGAGTCTATTCCTTCTCTGGCTGTTTCATGAGGCTGGGTTGGTCTTTCTCCTTTGTCATGGATGCAGGCGCTATACTATATTGTTGTTGTTGCCTCACATTTTTCCAGGGTAGGTCACAAAGTAACAATGGAAAATATGATACAGTTAAAAACACATAAAAAATGAATATTAAAATGAAAATTAAACTAAATCAGTTATTACTATTAAATTAAATTAAAATGCAATAATAAAATAAATGAAAAGCTATTAAAAACAATTCAACACCACCTAGACAATTTCTGTTTATAAAATTCTATCTGCATAAAAAATATTTTGGCTGTAATCTATTTAGGAATACTTTTTCTTAATACCAATATTAGATGTAGTTCAGAACAACATACTTTTTGTTATCTCTGCAGTGTCTGAATATTTTATGGTAGTATATGAAGCCTATAATTTAATAATCTACTGGATGCTTTATTGTATGTCAGATGTAAGTTTGATTTCCTAGTACCATTTTATGCTGTGAGGGGTTTTACCCTGTAAATCTATGACAGCAGAAAATAACAAATATATCTATCAAAATAGCTTCATAGATATTACACAGAAAAAAAATCTGTGATCTGAGCTGAATAGTGATTGATTATTCATATTAATGATAACAAAAAGAATATTAGCTTCCTTGTCTATGTTAACAGCAATTAAATAATCTAGAATATAAGACACTCCTTTAAATTATATTTGTTCTTGCTAGAAATACATGTTTACTCTCTGTAAATAATGTATGTTTCAAGTATGACTGTATTATTTTTTAAAGTTCACTTAGTAAAAGGAATGTTTAAGTGTCTCAAATTGTTCAGCACTTTGTGTAGCAATAAAATCTTTGAATTTCCTTAGAAATCTAGTTTTTAATCAGTCTTTTTGTTCAAAGAGCAATAGTACTAGCAAATCACATCTGTTAATATATCGTTCAAATTTATTCCATAGAATAATGTTTTGTGCAAATCTTTTCAGAAGAATCTAAATCTACAAAATACTTGAACATGTGTTAAGAATGTGAATTTGGAAATTCCCATTTGGGGTTCATAGGGGCTAATGAGACAATTTGTTTGCGCAGTGTGATTAATGCTCACTTGTCTACACATTTGTTATATGATAAAATGGATGTTGAGAGCTAGCGTGATGTCATGGTTTGAGCATTGGATTATGACTGGAGATCGTAATTTGAATCTCCATTCGTCCATGGGAATCAACTGGATGGCCTTGAGAAAGTCATGTTCTCTCAGCCTCACCAGAATGCAAAGGCAACCCTCCTCTGAACAAATCTTGGCAATCTTGTTCATTTTATGTTTGAGATAAGGCAGAAGAGCTCTCCCAATTCCCATGGCTTGAGAAGGAGGGAATTACAAAAATAGCCAATAGAGCCCAACCCTTGTCACAAAGAAATAGTTGCAAGTGTAAGAGGAGGATGTAAAAAATGAATCTGAACCCAAACAAAGAAGAATACATTCTCTCTTGGCATACCAACAGTCTGAGATTGCTTCATTGCCTTGTCTAAGGGCTATTAGACATTTTTCCTCCTTCTTCTCCCCCATCCTGGTCATCACCATTGTCTCAGCTTCAATCTTCCCATGCCTGGTGGCTATCCTTGTAGCATAAGAGCAGGTGCTGCTTGTGTGGACTGAGGCCCAGTCTAGGTCAAGTATGTACAAAGATAGCACCATGTGTTTTCAATGGCCATCTGTATTAATCTGGCTCGTGATACATTCAAGGCTCAAACACAGATGTACAAAGAGCCAAGGCTAGAACAGGCCACTGTTATAACAGAGGATTGTACTGAATATATGAATGGTTAATAGATACAACTGAGAGATTACAGCAAAGTAAAGCTTTGTGACATTCCATCTTGCCTTGAGGGCTTCCTTGACACTGGGGATGAATCAGGATGCCTGGAGGAAAACTCAGATAGGGTTATGTAGCTGGATTTCTTAAAGATCTGCCCACATTTCTCAACCAGGCATGTTTTGCTAAGAAATCACATATTTCTGGAATTCTTCAGTGCAGCACAATTTGTTTCACTGTGTTCTCCAGGAAAAAGTGTGAACCTTTCCCACCCATAACAACACTGTGAATGTGTAGTTTACACTCTTGTATTTCACATGGAAGTTTCTTCCATGTGTGTCTATCACTCAACTATTGTTTTAGTTGAGCCCAAAAAACGTCCAAGATCCTAAAAAAAAGATATAGTGTCCTCTTTGTTTTAATGGGATACAAAGCCTGCCATTTGATGTCACCTTACCAAATGGTGAGGTGACCCCTGTCCTATAGTGTTCTCAGGAATCATGAAAGTAGTTGAGTTCCGGATCCACACTTTATCTATGTCTTTATTTAATTTACTGCAGGTATATCCAAGGAGCCTCATCTCCAAAGGACATGGTTATCATCGTGGACGTGTGAGTGCTTTCCTCTTTCATTAACCAAATTAAATTACTTTTTCATTGCTCTGCCCTAAGATTATGATGTCTTACATACTTCTATCACCCAAGAAAATGGCTGCCACACATCAGAGCCATGTGGGGATCTCTGGGTATCCCATGCTCAAAATATCTACCTCAAAAACTTGGGAGGAATTCCCCACAAAAAAAATATTAGGTGGTGCTTTCCCAGAAATAAGTGGAGTATGTTTTATTTTCCTTTACAGGAGTGGCAGTGTTAGTGGCTTGACATTGAAGCTGATGAAGACATCGGTCTATGACATGCTGGACACGCTGTCTGATGATGACTATGTGAATGTGGCCTCGGTGAGTATCCACTCTGAGGTTATCAGAAGAGACAAATGGTGGAGACAGAAAGCAAGATGTAGAAATGGGTTAGCCCATGGCATCAGCAATATCTTGAGACATCTAATGGACTCAATAACATCTATAGAAGCAGTCTTGAGATCAAGCAGTAATTGGTTATACATGTCCAATTTTCCTTTGTGCTGACTCTCTATACCTCTTGCTCCTATATTATTTCAAGGCTGTCTTCAAAGTACTTATACCATTCTTGGGGTGGGAAAATGAAACACAGATTTTGAGGGGAAATATATGTGAAATAAGAAAACAATTGTACAGATTTGCATTATACTTAGGCTCTTTGAATACAATCAAAAACTGATTTTGGGTGTTCAGAATACAAAAGCTATTATTTGTAAAAAGAGAGTCCTAGACATCATGCCTCTAGCATAGTCTAACTGTGAAGAAAGGATTTGTCATCTATTAGACATATATTTAAAGAGTTTGTTTACTGTATGTTCTCTTTGTTATATGTGTGTTGTTTAGGAAAGGGGCAGTGTGAATACAGTAATTATTCTGTAATCTTTCTTTATTGATAACCAGTGTTATATAGCTACTCTCTACAGGGGACTAACCTTAGTGCTCTCCTGTGTTAAGTGACAGTGCATCATTTAACTAAGAAGAAACTGCATAACTAATGATAGCTGAACACAGTAGTTTGTAAAGCATTTTTATATGGCAAGGTTTGTGTAACAAAGTCTATTATTAATAATAATAATAATAGTAATAGTAATTATCATCATAACCCCTGCTTTATATCCCCAAAGGGGACTCAAAGCAGCTCCAAACGGGACTCAAAGTGGCTCAAAGTCTAAGTCCTCTAAAAATGCCAGCCACAGATGCAGACATAATGTTAGGAGAGAATTCTGCTGGAACCTGACCATAGAGCCTGAAAAACTCACAGCAACCCACTAATTGCCATCTGATTCATCACTGGAAAGGAAACAAACATGATAGTAAATATGTACTCTTCCTTCTTCACTATTTTCTCCTCTTTCTCTTTCTTATCAATTATCTCCGCTTCTTGCCCCTCCACTGTTTATATCTCCTCCTCCTACTACTACTGCTTTTTTATCTCCTTCTTCTCAGTCTCTCTCTTCCTTCTCCACCTCCTTCTCCTTTTTTCTCCTTCTCCAATGCCTCTTTTTCCTTTTCCTCCTTCTTTTCCTCCTCTTTCTCTCCATCTCTTCCTTTCGCTTCTCCTCCTCCACTATCTCCTCTTTTTTCTTTTCTCTTCCGCTTCCATTTTATTATATCTCACTTTCCCCCAAAACTGGGCCTAAAGGCAGTTTATAAATAAATACAAAAACAGTATAGCAAAAACTTTAAAGGGTTCACTATAGATATACTTAAAGTGTCAATAAATAATGAATATGATAAAACATACAATAAAAATAACATATAGGCTGCAGTACCATGGGAAGAACCATTCTCCAATTGAGCATTCTCATTTCAGATGCACTGATCTGTTCAAATGCCCTTCTTAGCTCTTCCTGCCAAATCATTGGTTGGGAGGGAGATATCAGATGGTTTCCTCACCCATGCCATGGGTTTCTCTCATTTTTTTTCTTTTTTCTTCTATTATGATAGAAGTAAAATTGAGGGCTGAGAGTGCAGTGGATGAAGCAGATCAGGTCCGCTTCCTATCCTGCATAGCCAAACCCTACCATATTGTAGCCTTCAGCAACAATTTGTTTTTTTTTATTTATTTACTATATTTATATCCTGCCTTTCACTACCCAAAGGGCACTCAAGGCGGCTTACAGATAGGCAACAATTCAATGCCTTAACAACTGGCTGTCCTCCTTCCTCCAAAACCGCCTGCAGCAAGTGAAGTGGGGAGGGGTGGTCTCCGAGGGCTCCGCCTTACACTGCGGGGTCCCTCAGGGGGCCATCCTCTCCCCGCTGTTATTTAACATCTACATGCGACCACTCACCCAATTGGTGCGGAGTTTCGGGCTGGAATGTCATCAGTACGCTGATGACACCCAGCTCATTCTGAGGATGGACCCCGGGGCGGAATCTGTACCTGATAATTTCCAACTCTGCCTAGAAGCTGTAACTGGATGGCTGCGAGCCAGTAAGTTGAAGGTGAACCCGGCGAAGATGGAGATCTTGTGACTAGGCCGCCCGGGGGGGGGGGGATCCAGCTGCCAACGTTTGACGGCGTAGCACTATGCCTGCAGTCCTCAGTAAAGAGCTTGGGGGTCCGGCTGGACCCGCAGCTGTCTATGGAGGCACAGATTGCTTGTGCCTGCAAGACAGCCTTTTACCATCTGCGGCAAGCGAAACGTCTGGCTCCCTATCTCTCCCGTCGCGACCTGGCCACGGTGATCCAAGCCACGGTCATCTCGAGGCTCGATTACTGTAACACACTGTACATTGGCCTGCCTTTGTCGGCGATCCGGAAACTTAAACTGGTGCAATCACTTGCTGCTAGGAGCCTCAAGTCATATAACGCCACCTTGCAATGGTTGCCCATTGAATTCGGGTCTCCTTCAAGGTGTTAATTTTGACTTTCAAGGCCTTATATGGTTTGGGGCCAGTGTACCTGAAGGAGCTGCTTACCCCATATGCGCCCAGAAGATCACTGCGCTCAGAGGGGCTTAACTTACTTGAAGTCCCGGGTATGAAGTCCTGCAGGCTCTCTACCACACAGCAGAGAGCATTTTCAGTGGCAGCGCCGGTTCTATGGAACTCACTGCCGCCAGAGACACGAGCCTTGCAGGACCTGATGGTGTTCCACAGGTCCTGCAAGACCTGGCTGTTTAGACAGGCGTTCGATGTCTGACAGCGCCTAATTAACGCTTGCCATCCTGCCATACCACTACCATTCTCCATGTACTAGCTATGATTTTATGTGACTGTTTTAAGATGTAATTTTATGTGTTTTAACCATGTGTTTTATATGCTGTTTTTATATGTTGTAAACCGACCTGAGCCTCGGGAAAGGCAGTTTATAAAATTGAAATAAATAATAATAATAATAATAACAATATAAAATTAAAATAAACATTTGAATTAAAATTAAGATCTAGATTGAAATACTATCAGGTGAGTGCGCTAGCCTGATCTGTTGGCTGATGGCATTGCTGACTTCTTCCAAACTAGACAGTGTTGCAAGCTCATCCATGGTTTGTTGTTGTGGGATTTGTGAGAGAACCTCTTCAGCCACATTGGAGCTGCAATTCATGAGGCTTTGGTAGTGTTCTTTCCAGCATAGTGCAATTGATTTTTTTGCCCTTCAGAAGTTTGGTTCCATCTGATGAGCGTAAAGGCTGTATGCCATGGTTTCTTGGTCCGTAGATGACCTTTGTAGCTTTGAAAAATCATGGGTATCTGCCAGGTGTTTGATTTCTTCAGCCTTCTTTGTCCACCAGATGTTCTTGAGTTCTCTTATTCTTCTTTGGACCTCAGCTTTTGCACTGCCATAGATCTTTTTCTTAGCAGCACATGTTTGGAAGGATTTCCATTTCTTGTGAATTAGCTGTTGGATCTCGTTGTCATTTTCGTCAAACCAATCTTGATATTTCTTGGTTTGATATCCAATAGTTTCTTTGCAGGCTGCGATGATGGAGGTCTTCAGTTTGTTACAATGTTCCTCAACATTTTCGGCATGTTCTATGGGTAGATGGTCCTTGAGTGCTGTTTGGAGAAGGGCTCATTTGGAGGGCTCCTGAAGTGCTTGGGTGTTCATTTTGCACCTTGTCTTTCTTCCTTGGAGTCTGCGCTTGGGGCTGATCTTGATAGCCACCGTGAATCGGATTACCTGTGGTCTATCCAGCAGCCGTCAGCACCTATCACGGCTCTTGTGAGAAGCATGTCACAGCAGTCTTTGGTACGTGTGATTACGTAGTCTAAGAGGTGCCAATGCTTCAACCGGGGATACTTCCATGATGTCTTGAACTTGTTTTTCTGGTGGCCGAGCGTATTGGTAATGACAAAGTTGTGTTCCACACATTTGGTGAGAAGCATGATGCCATTCGAGTTTCTGTTTCCCACCCCGTCTTTTCTTATGGTCCCTGGCCACAGGTCAAAGTCTTGTCCGACTCTTGCATTAAAGTCCCCCAGGAGGATGATTTTGTCCTCTTTAGGTATCTCCGATAGGACGGTGTCCAGCTGACAGTAAAAATTTTCCTTGATGTCTTCATCAGCATCTAGTGTTGGTGCATAGGCACTTATGATGGTTGCCTGTTGGTTTTTGACAACTTAAATTTGGAGGGTTGAGAGTCGTTCGTTGGTGCCAGTGGATGCTTCGGTCAGATGCTTCACCAGCTCATTTCTGATAGCAAAGCCATGCATTCTTTGGTCTTCTTCAGCCAGTCCCTTCCAGAAGAGGATGTAGCCTCCTTTTTCTTCCTTCAGCTGTCCCTCTCCTGCTCTCTGGGTCTCCTGAAGTGCTGCTATGCCCTTGCAATGATAGCAGTTCTGTGTTCGGGGTGTTCACTGTCGGTGTTGTCCATCAGTGTCCGTACGTTCCATGTTCCAAAGTTCATTTTTCTTTTTTGGCCGCAGGGTGGTGACCCCTCTGGATGTGGCAGTCCAGTCAGGGATAAGAGAGGCAGACTGTGTTTAGGGCACCTTTTCTAGCCCCTTCCCCATGTGGGGTGAGCAGAGTGGATCCTAAAAAGGGCTGCTCAGTCATGGATACAGCTGTCGAACTACTCAACTGCCTCGGACCTTGAGGTAGAACGACTGAGTCCATATCCACCACCCATGTGCCAGTCTGCGACTAGGGGCTTCCGGATTTCACAGTCCTGCCCCCGTCACCACTCGCTGATCGTCATGGGACTTTTGTTGGTTTGTTTTTATTTTTCTTGGAAGACACCTGTGCATTAGTTTTTTTTAATGTGTGGAGGTCAGTGCACAACTGACCAACACACAGTCTTCACAGAGTGAGGTCCCACAGTGACATGGTTAGCACAATGGCCATGGCTTATCAATCTGTTGCGGCCTTCTTCCGCCTTTTCAGCCCTTGTAACATGTACCATGTTATCCTCCGCCTGCTCCGCCGTTGAGGTCTTTGGGTCTTTGGACTGTGCTTGGTCTGGAACCTCCCCTGCAGCCACTCCTGCGAGTGCACGACTCCAGTCGTTGTGCCCGCAGGTTCATTGGAACACACAAGCCCCCTCACCATGACACCCCTCACCATGACAAGGTGACAGTCAATTGAGGGGGAAGTCAAAAGTCAAAAGACACACAACAAAAAAACTAAACTGTATACTAATAATTAAATAAAGGCCATAAAAGATTGGCAGCTTTTTTATTACCCATCTCCCCGTCCTGTTGGGAATGAATATTATGGTATTTTGGAATAGCTGAGCAACTGAGATTTATACTCATGTCCGTGTATGAAGCATTTGCTCAAGACTTCTTCATGTTAGTCTCTGTAGTCTGTGAAGAGTCATAGGAAAGGATAATGCTGCCGGTGAGAGGCTGGTAAGGGTAAAATGACCAGTGCCTCAGGAGAGTAGAAGGGGTTTCTTGCTAGGTGAAGTACATAATGAAGAAAAGCTATTCTCCTGGGCTTTCTGGGGAGCTTTTAATACCAGCCTCAAGGAGTGAACCCACTGCTTCTCTAGAAAATCAGTTCTGAAAGCATCTCAAACCAAAATGCCACATCAGCCCTGCAAAAACAAGTGTGCACTTTTATTTTGCAGTATTTATTTCTCTGTATAATGGGAGAGAAGAGGGAAACGCCTGTCAGAGGCATTGGCCTCTGCCTCGTGCAGCTCCTGCAGCCCAATTTACCATTTCTGTCACCTTTCCTTTTCCTGCGCTCTCGACCACTCTCTGCCTTTGATCGATTGCAAATGACAAAACACACCTGCGAGAAATAAATTACATCCTTCTACTGCCATTTCCCCCATGCCAGCTTTGACGGACTATTCTGCTTGCACAAGGTGTTCATTGTGGAGAAGGCTAGAAGTGTATGGGGGGGGGGGTCATGGTGAGAGAAGGGAAGGATCTGGTAGAAATCCATTGAATCACAGATAGCTAAATAGCTTTGGAGGCCACGTCTCTCCCCTGTTTTGGTGTAAGATTAGCCTGTTGGCAGATTGCCTTTATTAGTAGGTGATAAGGGACTAGAGCAGCACACTAAGCAATGCTTCGATGCTACTAATGACATATTTTGATGATTTTAGAATACCTAAACATATGTGTACTTTTCTCCAAAATGCTTAAAACAGGAGCTGACTGTTACATATACACTGCCATGGAATAACATCCACACAATTTCTGTCACCCTTTCATTTCTGTGATGGATCCATCTAATATACTCCAGATCCAGTGTTATCAGTGTGGTTAGATGCAAATAATTGGACTGGACCAATCTTGCTTACCATGAAACTTATTAAGTAACCTTGCACTACACAAATTGCAGGTGTTTGTTCCATGTAATTGAATTCACAAAAGGAGAAGAACAGTGTCATGCTGTCCCGTCCCCCCGTTGTCGTCCCCCCCCCCCCACACACACACACACACACTTACATACACTGATACATCGAGCATACTTAAATACATATAATTTTTTCTAGGGCAGTGTTTCTCAAACTGTGCTCCTCCTTGTGTTTTGGACTTCAGCTCCCAGAAATCCCAGCCAGTTTACCAGTTGTTAGGAATTGTGAGAGCTGAATTCCAAAACATCTGGAGAATCACAATTTGAGGAACTCTGCTCTAGGGAATAAGCTGGGATTCTCCTTGCCTCTGCTTCATCAACAGTTCAAATGCCTAATAAATATTTTTTTCTATCTCCTCAACTCTCACTGCCATTTCAAGCTGGCTACGTGGTTGGTTGTTTAAAGCATTTTTGTACACTTGTATAATGTATGTAGTGTCTTCGTGTGTTTAAAAACATATACACATACTACAAACTGATAGAGCCAATTCTCCCCATCATTACCTCAGCCCTGAAGAACAGATTTTTGCTGGACCTGATTCAAAGAGCTGAATTTAGAATTTTGTTTCAGCACACATCACCATAACCAATAGCTACACAGAACTTGATCAAGTTACCTTTTAGGATGACAATTCAAAACAAGGAGGTTGTCTAAGTTCTGCTTGGGGCTAAAGAAAAAATAGATTAGCATTGGGTCATTTCATTCTGTATAAGCATCAGGTTTTTTGAGATCAAAATGACTGCCTTTGCTCTATAGATGGAACCAGAAGAAATCTAACTAGTTCAGGCATGGGCAAACTTCACCCCTTGAGGTGTTTTGGACTCCTACTCCCACAATTTCTAACAATCTCAGGCCCTCAGCTCCTTGAGCGGCTAAGAGGGGAAAGGAAGGGGCCTGAGGCTGTAGAAATTGTGGGAGTAGGAGTCCAAAACACCTGGAGGGCCAAAGTTTGCCCATGCCTGAACTAGAGGCAGTGGAAGACTGGTGACTTCAGTGTCAGTGAGGCATGAATCTACTCTGCGTTTTCGTCTGACTTTAAAAGAGCCATCCAAGGTGCTGAATCTCTGGTAGTAATAACTGGACAGCTCCTTTAAAGTTTAATGAAACTCAGAAATTAAACATCTGCCCCACTGAGTAGAGAGCAACACATTCTGAGCTATATGTTATATTCCTATGTTGCAGCAGCTTAAATAGTCTCCCTCTTCCTCCCTCCCCCCCCTTCTCTCTCTTTCCTCTTCCCATGGGTGCTTTTAAGCACAGTTATTCCCGTGGGAGGTTGTAGATGCAGAGTTTAGGCTCTCCGCAGGATTCTCCTCTGCTGAAGTGCCATAGAAAACCAATACTGTAATCCATTGTCAAATTGCATCAAATCAGCTACTCCGATGCTTCCAAAATAAAGCCTCTATCCTCAGGGTGACAAAAAGAAGGAACACGAGGCCTGTTGCATGCATGAGTGAAGGCTCTTGAGGCAGGCTGGGCTGAAGAGTCAGGGACACCAAACTAAGGGAGGCATGAGCATTGCTTATTAACTAACCTTCCCCCTCTCCCATTTCCACCAATGGTCTCCAAGGCAACTTCCATTTACAGCTAAAACTGCTAGAGCATAAAATACAAAACGAGAAAACTAAGATCAATAGAAACCGCATCTGCATTCTTAGATAGTGGAAATATTATGAATTGTTCCCCAATTATATTCGGCCACAGTTGTGGCAGAAGACGACAACCTCGTGGGCCATCCAGTCGGACCCCCTGCCAAGAAGCAGGAAAATTGCATTCAAAACACCCCTGACAGATGGCCATCCAGCCTATGCTTAAAAGCCTCCAAAGAACCAGCCTCCACCACACTCTGGGGCAGAGAGTTCCACTGCTGAACAGCTCTCACAGTCAGGAAGTTCTTCCTCATGTTCAGGTGGAATCTCCTTTCCTGTAGTTTGAAGCCATTGTTCCGTGTCCTAGTCTCCAGGGCAGCAGAAAACAAGCCTGCTCCCTCCTTCCTATGACTTCCCCTCAAATATTTATACATGGCCATCATGTCTCCTCCCAGGCTTCTCTTCTGAAGGCTAAACATGCCCAGATCTTTAAGCTGTTCCTTCTCTGTTGTGTTTTTTGAATTTTATTGCTTACGGTTTTATTCTCATCTACTTGTGTTTTATCTTTCTTATTGTAAACTACCCTGAGCCTTTGAGAGTGGCGGTGTACAAGTCTAATAAATAAATAAATAAATAGGGCTTGTCCTCCAGAACCTTGAACATTTTAGTCACCCTCCTCTGGACATATTCCAGCTTGTCAACATCTCCCTTCAATTGTGGTGCCCAGAATTGGACACAGTGTGATTCCAAGTGGGGTCTGACTAAGGCAAAATAGAGGGGTAGCAAAGCTTGTTTCTTAGGCAAGACCCCCTTTCGTGTTATAACACTTTGGTTCCACTAACTCCCAAGGCAACAACCTATGGAATCTTTAGGTTTGTAGTTTGGTGAATGAACAGAGCTCTCTGAGAATTGTACATACCTCTCTTTAAACACAAGTGCCAGGGCACCATAGGATGGAACCAGAGCAACTAAAATGGAATCATAGCACTTTAACTGAGCCAACTGAAAAGACCTCAGGGCACACAACAGAAAAGATTTTCCCTAATTTCTGAAGACCTTTAGTTGAGGGCCCCAAGTGACAGCCTTCCTTTATGGGCAAGGTCACCTAGAAGCTGCCAAACTCTTCAGACTGTATCCAGATCATTTAGGCTTTCCATAGGTGAAAACATTGACTATAATAATCATTTTAATTATATATGGAAGTAAACCAGAAGGCTGTGAACATCATTTTGCCTGGATGACATATGGCCAATAGAGTGGGTTCCAGTTAATATCCTGACAGCCATACTTTAGTCCAATTAAAATTTCCAGGTGTGTTTCATCGGCAGCCTCACAGATAATGCATTGCAGCAGTCTAACCTGAACTGTGGTGCATCCCTGAGAGCCTTTCAAAAACTGCCAAGAGGCCCCTTTCTCCTTCATATATAAGACAATAGTAGTAGCTGGCACACAGTGGAAATCTCATTCTCTGAGATGTGAAGCAGTCCTAAAATATTGGATGATATAATGCACTATGTGCTAAAACATTTTTTTTTAAAAAAAATAGTCAATCTTTGCATGTTTTTAAGGGACCTTACAAAGTAGAGGGCATCTGGCAATCCTGTAAGGTGAAGAGCTTCCTTAGAAAATGTACTTCTATGTTGACTGATATATGATAAGTGTACCTATTGCTGAGGGGAGGAAATATGTCCTCAAAATAGTTTGCAAAAATTTTGTAGTTATGAATTAGTGCCGCTCTTAGCCCAACAATGGTGTTTTGACAAGTCAGATATCTAGATAACTGCTTGGGTGTGGCGTGGGAAATATTTCTCCCAATCTTAAGACCTATTTGTAAAATGTGACAGCTGCTGGGTGGTGATGGCAAATACATAGCTCCTTACCTTTTCAACACACTCAGGAGGATCCAGGGATGAGTCTTTCCAAGATGAGTGCTGTCACTGTTATTGATTGGTTAATCTGAGTTCTGGGCCAGAAGTGTGCTGGGCTTTAAACAAGCAGGTGAAATCTGTACCTGGCAATATTTAGATAGTGAAGAAAGGAAACCAGGGACAAGAGAATGAAGAGCATGAAATGGAAAATGCATTTCATCCAAATTCCGAGACCTCACAACCTCTGAGGATGCCTGCCATAAATGTGGGTGAAACGTCAGGAGAGAATGCTTCTGGAACATGGCCATACAGCCCGGAAAACTCACACCAACCCAATCCTTAAGAAGATGTCAATAATACATAGACCATTTCTTTTTTTAAAAGAAAAAGAAAATGGAGAACTCTGCCATTCTCTGTCTCATGTGCCTGATGCCTAGGAAGAAACATGTTTGACCTAATTAACAAGCCTAGTTTCATTACTTTTAGTGGATCACTGCCATGCCTCCTAAGTAATGTTCCATATTTCCAGCAAAGGAAGCCATAAGAAGAATGAGTGAAGGTGAATATGAGAAGTCAGTCCTCTCCTAACAGCAACTTAGCACAGGATGCCCAGTAAGCTGGGCCTGTAACCTTGTGATAAGGCACTGAAACGTCCTGCAGAAAACACGCCTGGAGGTATATAAGTAATCACAGCTATGCTCTCAACAAATCCGTCCTGCTCAGGCAGGATTCAGGAGGATGGGGGTCTTATCACTCCATTAACGCCAACACATTCCTCCACCATTTACTCCCACAGAATCCTTGGTACAAATTTTGGCCTTCTCAGTAGCAAAGACCTTCAGCAAAAAGAATGAGAAGTTTGATTGTTTCAGTCATCCGTGTCCCTACCTGTCTTGGTACCCTGTGATCCAATCTGTGCTGTTTCCCCCTTCTTGCTTGACTTGCTTATTTGAGATAATGAATGGCAAGCATAGGAGGATCATAGATACATTCATCAGAGACCATGTTGTTGTTGTTTGACATTTATACCCCACCCTTCTCACCCCAATGGGGGACTCAGGGCAGCTTACAGACCATGGCATACAATGCCACATTGCACATAAAATAATAAACATGACATATCAATTTAAACAATTAGCATATAAATTTAAACATACAGTAATAAACATGGCCTATCAATTGAATAATTCAAATATAAATACAATTAA
Source organism: Anolis apletophallus (assembly GCA_030556195.1). Classification (NCBI taxonomy): domain Eukaryota; kingdom Metazoa; phylum Chordata; class Lepidosauria; order Squamata; family Anolidae; genus Anolis; species Anolis apletophallus. Next base: position 57,569,561 of record JARBWK010000001.1, read on the forward strand.
AAAGCTTAAAAGTAAACATTCAATTCTAATTGGGCTGATCACATATCAATTAAACAATTCAAATATAAAGACAATAAAACAACTTATAAGTATTTGATTTATGAGGACTCCAAACTCATATTTACATTCAGAAATAGGAAATGTTATTGTCAAGGTTTACAGCTTTCTGAATCTCTATTCACTGGCATTCTCAGAGTTGTATCGAAATGAAGAAATGTTATAAATTATACATATTTATCTTATTTATTTACCTTATTTATATCCCGCCTTTCTCTACCCCGAGGGGGACTCAAGGCAGCTTACAAGTGGCACTAACATAGTGTTTTAAAACATACAATATTGACTTAAAATAAATTGAATTAAAATTAATACAAAGTAAACAGAATAAAATACATTCCCATGTTAGAAACACGTCATCAGAGTCTAAGGCCATTCCATAGTCAATTGCACATTATTCGACTTTAAAGTTATTGCACTGCATTAGTTTTTGAAAGTCTGCTTATCCCAGCGAGATGCAAGGGACACCAGATTCAACTCCCTATTCAGTGATTAAACTTACTGGATGACTTTGAGCCAGGCAGCACCTCTCAGCCTACACTTCCTGACAGGATATTTGTGAAAATATTGGAAAGGCCCATAACTGCTATCCTATGTTCTTACATGAACAGCAAGATAAAAAGTAGATGGCAAGATTGGAAGATGACATTATCACTTTCCAAAAAGTTTTGTTCTGAAATACATATATTTTGAAGGTTAATATTCAATTTAAACCTGAACCGTTTTTATTAGAATTGATGGATGAGCAAATGGGAAGAAATATGGAAGAAAACCATGATATATTACCACTCCAGCAAGATTGATATATGCACAAAAATGGAAGAGTGCATTAATTACAACAAAAGGAGATTGGCTGTTAAAATTGAATGATTTCATTGGAAAAGATAAATTATCGGATTTGGTTAGAAAAAAACTTTGGTGACATTTTTGAGGCACAGAGAACCCTTGATTCTCTCTTTGGAGAATGAAGAATATAATATCACTATGGAATATAAATTTGTATGAAGTATTTGAAGTATTCATAGCCATAAAGAAAGTTGGAAGTCATTGTAATCTTTCCTTTTTTTCCATTTCTCTGTGTTTTTCCCCCTGTTTTCCCTCTTTGTTCCCTTTTCTTTTTCTTCTATGTATATTTTGAAAACTGTTAATTATGTGTGTGTTTATAATACAAAATACATGTCCACATCATACTAAGAAGCAGTTGTCTGTGGCTTCTCATTTCTACTAGGATATTTACACAAAGAGCCAGGTGCTCTTTCTACATTAACAAATACGTTCCTCCTTTCAGGCTCACTTCTTTCCCAACTGGGTGTCTGTTTAAATGTAGTCAGTGTGTTAGTGTATGGGTTGGGAGCCAGAGGAAATGGGTGTGTGTGTGAGAGAGAGAGAGAGAGAGAGAGAGAGAGAGATTGTCTGAGATTAGAAGGTCTCTGTGAGCAGTACCAATGCCCTCCTCACCTTGCTTCGCTTGTCTCCTTAACTGTCTAAAGATATTATATTTATGTATACCCTCACTTAATTTAGATCGAAAGCAACTCAAAATATTAAAAACAATGTAATTCAAAAGCTACAACATATAAATAGAGACCTGAGTTTGCACAGAGGGTTAAGAAAGTCTTGACATTGAATATCATGCAAAATATTTGGAGTCTTACTATTTCAGTTACTATTTCATTATTACATTTTTAATCCTGCCTTTCCACTCAAAGTGGCTGACAACTGAAAACAATAAAATATAAAACCTTCAATATTAATTTTAGAATTAAAGTGAAATTGAATTGAGATAAAATTGTAATTAAAACAATTGACAATAATGATAAGTATATGCATTTTATCCTTTGCCACTGAACTGTATTTTAGATCCAGAAAGAAAGAGAAGTATAAATATTTTAAATTAATAAATGATATATTACTACTATTTCAAGCCTTTTTCTGTATAGGATTGTGGCAGATAACAACAGCAATAAATAGACACATAACATAGTTTAAAAACTGGGTTGCTGTAGGTTTTTCAGGCTATATGGCCATGTTCTAGAAGCATTCTCTCCTGACGTTTCGCCTACATCTATGGCAGTAATCCTCAGAGGTAGTTTAAAAACATGATCAGTTGTTGAAAATATATAATCATTTAAAAGAGCATAACATCATTTAGGAAGCGTACACATTCAAGAAATCAATTCACAATTGTAAAACTCATAACAAAAACCATCTGGACAGGCCAGCCGAAGATATTAGTCTTTAATGTTCTTTTAATCTCAAGATAGTGTATCCAGCTTTCAAATCTCTTCCACCAGATAATTTCATAATTTGATGGGCCTAGCTTGGGAGCAGTTAAAGTTCATGACTTTTCCATTGTCTCTTTTTGCCCATTCTAATGCATTTTCAATTCTCTGTTTTCTGCTTTCCAGTTTAACCAAAAGGCACAGGCTGTATCCTGCTTCAATCATTTAGTCCAGGCAAATATCCGCAACAAGAAAGTCTTCAAAGAGAAGGTGGAAGTAATGGAGGCTCGGGGAACCACCGACTACAAGTCGGGCTTTGAGTTTGCCTTTGAACAGCTGCAAAATGTAAGCATTCAGTCCAAAGCCTGCAAGGGAACTTGGGGTGCATCTATGCCAGTGGTTCCAACCTTTTTTTCACCAGAGACCACTTTGACCAGGGACCACTTTCCAACATTAGTACCAAAAGGGTTACAAATCAGTTTTTGGTCGATTTTAAATTTGGTTTGGATATTTGGGGTGCTGATTCAGAAAAATGCATTGGATAGACTACATCAGCTTTAGTTTCTGATACAGAACATATGCCATGCAGTAGTCGTCATCTCCTCACCCATATAAAACCATATTTAATAATCTAGAGCTGATCTTGCATGTATAGTCAGCCTCTCTCCCCTCCCAACATCCCCTTGAAGCTAACAAAGCTCTGAAGGCCGTCAAAGCCTTATAAACACCTTATACATTCCTTTAAAAGTTGTCTTATAGGGTTCTACCCAATTCTGTTTTACCTTCATGACCAATCTTGTAGGTCACCTAAGAAATCAAAATTGGTTCAAAGGAACCCAGCGAGGGTCATATTAGCCATTAAGGGTTGTGTTCTCTCTGTGATTAACACATTTTACTCTCACAATGAGATTTTCTCAGAGGCAATGTACCTTGACCATAAAGCAATTTAAGTCCTTTTTTTTTTAGTCACAAAAGAAAGCGCATTAAATGCAAGATGTGTAGGTTAGGAAAAGCATACCTTGTATTATTTTAAGAGTAAGCCATGCCATGTAAGTTTCTGAGTTGTGTGGCAATTTGAATCTCCTCACCATAATTGAGCATTCTAACCTCACCACATAACGTTTGTTCTGCCTTCTGGAAGGGAATTCCAAAAAGAGAGGATATTCTTCTATCATGCCATCTCTAAAAATATATATTGCTGTTGCTCGCTGTCAAGTCAACTTTGACATATGGCAATTGTCGCAGCACAGCAGTCCTATGAATGAGAGAACTCCAGTAATCCCCTGTCCTTCTCAGGTCTTGCAAAGTCAGGGTTGTGGCTTCCCTGATTGAATCAATACACCTGCAGTGTAGTATACCTCTTTTCCTATTGCCACTTACCACATTTTCAAATGGGTTGTGTCATCTCAGGATTTGCCTCAAGTATGACAGCTGCAGGTTAATCACTTCCAGAAAAATGTCTGTTACTGCGGTATTTTCCCAGGACTTTTTGTCCCACTGACACAAGTATCGTAGTACATAGAGCCGGGATCATCAGTATTAGCCCCATTACAATGTGTGGCCCTTGATAATAAATGAACAGATAGGGCATATCCCTCCCTGGATACATGAAAAGCTTCAGCAGCTGATACTTAAGTTTTAGTGGAAACAGCTGCCTCTTCCATTTCATTACAAAGTTAGCAGGGCCCATCTGAAAGGACTCGGATCAGACAGTCTACAGTGACGTTGGACAAAATAAAGATGAATAGCCCTATTAATCGCTGAGCGGTAATAGCCACAACATAATTTCCGTCCCGACAGCCCCTCCTTCTCCCTGTTCATCTGTACCACCTTCACCCCTGGAGAAGCAGCTAAAGAAAACAGATTCTTCACTGCCAGTTTCTTGGACTGAAGACAGTGGGAGGGGGACATGAGGAAACTAGCTCTAGGAATGACTAATTTCCGCATACACCTGTATACATAATATGTTCTCACTTATCAATAAAGAAGTGTTCTCTGGTTCATTCTTACACACATACACACACTCCCACCATTATTTCCTTACAGATTTGCAACCTAATAGGCTCTTCAGCAGCTCTGTCATTCCTAGGAGTTAGGAGACTATTTCACACTGAGAGGTTTACCTATAGAATTATGTGTATAACATATTCTCTGTCAATGTGTGATAAATGCATATATTAATGTTGGAATGCATTCATCAGGATGTGGCTCCCCTCCATAACTTTGTGACATAAACTAATAATAACATAACTCTCCCCACTCTTATTTTTTTCCTGCTGCAAACAGGAAAAGGTACTGCTCCACAGCACAGTAGGCCTGCCATATTTGCAAGGTTTTAGCTCCAGGTCCCATCATAGATACATATAAATAGGGATGCTCATGCCCTGTATTATTCGATGACAGAGTTGTCAATTTATAAGCATTCTTATATCCACAGTCACGTCCCCTCTGGTCACTGGAAATCACAGATCCGGATTCCACAGATCCAAAGGGCCCACTATAGTCTCAAATAAAATTCATTCAGGATTGCTGTGAGTTTTTTGGGCTGTCTGGTCATGTTCCAGAAGCATTCTCTCCTAACATTTCACCCACATCTATGGCAGGCATCCACAGAGGTTGTGAAGCCTGTTGGAAACTAGGCAAGTGGGATTTATATATCTGTGGAATGTCCAGAGTGGGAGAAAGAACTCTTTCTGCTTGAGGCAAGTGTGAATGTTGCAATTGGCCACCTTAATTAGAATTTAATGGACTTGCAGCTTCAAAGCCTGGCTGGTTGCTGCCTGGGAGAATCCTTTGTTGGGAGGTTAGCTGGCCCAGATTGGTTCTTGACTGGAATTTCCACTGCTTTTTAGTGTTTCTCTTTCTTTACTTCATTCTAGTCATTCTTTTTCTAATATTTATTTACTATATTTGTATACTGCCCCTCTCAGCCTTCCAGCGACTCGGGGTGGTTTACACATACAGTCATATACTCTTCTTTTAAATATCCCCTACAGACAGATAATGCCTTTTAACAATATAGTCACAATTCTGATCTTGCTTTACTCAAGCTTTATTTTAACCATCATCTAATAAATATATTTATTTATTTATTTATTATTCGGTTTTATATTCCACTCCTCCCAGCAGGCTCGGGGTGGATTACAAGCAGTAAAAACATACAATAAAACATACCATAAAAACAGTAAAACACAATACATATCAGAGCCAGTGTGGTGCAGTGATTTCAGATTTGGACTATGACTCTGGAAACCAATGTTCAAATTTTGACTCAGCTATGAATATCCATTAGATGACCTAGAGAAGTCACATACTCTCACTCTTATAGGAAGGCAATGACAATCCTTCTCTGAATAAATATTGCCTAGAAAACCTGACAATGAGGTCATCATAAGTTGGAATTGACTTGAAGGCACATTAACAACAACAATAAATGTTGCTTCTTTTTTGCAGTCCAACATCAGCAGAGCCAATTGCAACAAGATGATAATGATGTTCACCGATGGAGGAGAAGATCGGGTTCAGGACGTGTTTGAGAAGTATAACTGGCCCAACAAGACAGTGAGTGTTCTTTTCGCATCCTAAAAACCAACCTGCAGCTTTCTGGTTGCTTTTCTTGTAGCATTGCCAACTTAGCACCAGCTCACTCATACTAGTGGAGTGCCGATATTATTTCAAGGCTTTATTCATTTGTTGCTACCACAGGGTGTAATGTTGGCTGCCAATCTGGACAATTCTAAGAAGATATTGCACACATTCTTGGAGGATAGGCTTGCCAGTGGTTGCCACTTATGATGACTATATAGTCTCCTCAATATCAAAAGCAGATTGATTCTCAATGTCAGTAGTTGGTTGAAGTGCTTTTGCACTTACGTCCTGCCTGTGGGCTTCTCATAGGCAGCTAACTGGTTGGCCACATGTGAACAAAATGATAGATTAAATGGGCCTATGGTCAAAACCAACAGGGATTTTTATGCTTTTCAGGAACCTCTGAATATAAAATGGAATGCATAATTTAACAAGTACTTAAAATCAGAACAGAGGTGGAGGCTTGTAAAAATAAATGCAAAAATAGCATATATTTTTCATAGCCAAAAATGTAAAGCATTTCTGTGCCAAGATGTATGACCCAACTCTTAGCCAGAAATGGTATTGATTTGGGAAACTGTAACTTGTTCGTTATGAGCAAAAATTACCATACCATTACAGATAAGTGTTTTTCTCCCTCTATCAGTGAAAAAACAAAACAGGTCTCTTCTCCACAGCATCCGATACATTAATTACAAAATGGCCCCATGCAGCTGTTTACAAGGCAGGAAGGAGGCACCACGCTCTTTTATAAGAAAGGAACGCTTGGCTGCCAGTTTAGCTAAGGACGTCACCATGAGTCACAGTTTTATTTTTAACCAACACGAAGTCATTTAGTTGCATTCCGGATTTGATAAAGATAGCTGAACTGGTAATTTCCATTATGTGTGGAAAGTGGTAATGAGAATTAGGTGAAATCCAGAAGTCTCCCACTGTCTACCAGATGTCTCACAAATGCCCCCCTCCATATATATTATGCATCAAAGTTTATTTCTTTGAGTGCATCTACACTGTAAAATCAGTGCAATCTGTCATCACCCTAACTGGCATGGTTCAATGCTATGGAATGTAGCTTTACAAGGTTTTTAGTCTTCCCTGCCATAGAGTGCTGGTGTCTCACCAAACTACAAATCCCAGGATTCCATAAGCATTGAGCCATAGCTGCTAAAGTGCTACCCATCTACATTAATTCTACAGTGTAGGTGCTTCCTCAGTCTGTAAGCATTGTCTCTGAGAGGCTTATGCTACATGAAATGGCTATATGTTGGCCAATTTAAATATGTTGATGTTAAGTGCCTTCAAGTGCCTCCAGTTTATATGCCTCTACCATAAAGGTAAAGGTTTCTCCTTACATAAAGTCTAGTTGTGTATGACTCTAGGGGGGGGAGGTGCTTATCTCAATTTCTAAGCTGAAGAGCTGGTGTTGTCCGTAGACACCTTGAAGGTCATGTGGCCGGCATGACTGCATGGAGCGCCATTACCTTCCCACTGGAGCGGTATCTATTGATCTATACTCATTTGCATGTTTTCGACTGCTAGGTTTGCAGAAGCTGGGTCTAACAGCGAGAGCTCATTCCAATCCCCGGATTCAAATCACCTCACCAACCTTTCAGTCAGAAAGTTCAGCAGCTCAGTGGTTTAACCCACTGCACCACCAGGGGGCCTCACCTCTATTTTAGCCTGAGCTTATCCTAGGGTTTTCCCACCAGGATTTATTTAGAAGAGCTTTGCCATTGCTGTCCAATGAGGCTGAATGAACATGACTTGTCCATGGTCATCCAGTGGATTCCTAGCTCGGACTCAAACCCATATCCTAATCTAAAGCACCACACCATATTTTCTATACATACAATTGCATACAAATAACACAGTACTTTTTAAAACATATAATGTAGAACTATGTCCAAAAGACGTCATAAACTTCATTTTATTGTTCACCTGGGTGAAAAACCGTGATGAAGTTTTTCATCTTGAGTCTGTACCTGAACCCATAAAGGAGATAAAACAGCAGAACTGAGCCTAGATCTTTATACGTGGAATATTATAAATGAATCGGGAAACATGGCCGAACGTGACCAGCTGTGTGACCTGCCTCAGCTCAGTCGCAGGCATGGTGGGAAGTGGCTAACTCCTGCTTTATTGCTAGATTCCGCCTCATTTGATGTGAGCTATTTAGACAGTTGATCTTCCTGCCTGTCTGCTCCCGCACTGAGCCACTGCCCCTTTAATGGGGCGTCTCACACTCCAGCACTAGTTTTATTACCTGCACCGACCTTGAAGTGCCAGGAAAGAAGGTAGACAAGAACTTCCTTTGAAACTTTGCACAATCTGTTGCTATGGGGAAATACTTGCCTTTCTCAACACTCCTCGGTTTGGAAGAGATTCCATCAGAATTAAGAGCACATAGAAATGTCAGCCCACTGGGTGGAAGTACTTAAGTGTCTCGAGATCAAAATAGGCTACCTTTCCACCACCCTCCACACTTATCTCCTCTCTCCTTCTTTTTGTACAAGTGGGGAAAGAGATGGGTGTGACCCTCTGACATCTTCTGCAGTGCCTGCTCTTATTAAACAAGATTAGAGACTCAAGAATGAGAAGTGGGATACTGCACTAAAGCTTTCCTTTCACTTCTACTTGGAACTAGAATAGTACAGGGAGCTGAAGTGCAAAGGGAGGAGGGAATAGCATTTTCTGTCTCATGGATGTCTTGCTACTGTTGTTAGCATTTCATAACAATCCTTCTGTGAAACTGCGTCTTTAGACTGATTCCTTAGGCACTGAAAATAGACTTTCTATGTTTGTATCATTTTGCTGAACCCAAAGCATCAAAACATAGCATTATGGCTGGGAGTAAGAAGAGGTTGTTTCCAAATAGGAAGTGTGGGAGGGAGCTCAATGTGTTCCCACTTTACTTTGTTCTTAGAGAGTCCAGTCTTCTGACAGATATAGAATTGAGTTATTCTAAGATAATCTGTAGAAGGTATAAACAGGCCTCCTGTCAATCTATTCTCTTTGTGAAGGGATGGGATTGGGCTTCATTTGCCCAAATTATTTCATGACAAGAGAACAGTATTTTTCCACTGCCAGTTCAAGCAACAGAAGTTGAAGATGCATCTACACCAGGCATGGGCTACCTAAGACCTGTGGGCCGGAGGCAGACCCCTGGGTGCTTTCCTCAGGCCATCCTCATTTTCCCTGTCCTCTTGCAGAAGGTCACAGCGGCCCACCATGTCCTTATGCCAAAAAGATGGAAGAGGAAGGCCCGTAGCAGCTGAGAGTCCTCTGGAGCGCTCTCAGCCACCGTGTGTCTCACCCTCCTCCCGACACAAGGACAGTGCAAGTGGCCCCATCCTTATACCAAGAGGGCAGATTGAGGAAGGCATGCAGCAACTGAGAGCCCTCCAGAGCACTCTCAGCCACCCCATGCCTCACCCTCTTCCCAGCATAATGCCAAGAGGACAGCCCGGGGATCAGGAAAGAAGGATGGGAGGCGGATCTGGGCAGTCACAACATGTCCCGCCTTCCTCTCGGCATAGAGATGGGCAAGCAGCCCATTCTTATGCTGAGAGGACAACCTGAGAATGACCCAGGCCCTGCCCTGCCCCTTCCTAGCCCCACCCTCTCACAGGCCCAGGTCCTCCCCATCCAGCATGCTGTGAGGGCAGCCTGTTAATGACCCAGGCCTGGCTCCCCTCTCTCCTGGGCCAGCCCTCATACCCAAGCCTGCAATGCAGCCCCAAGGCAAAAAAGTTTGCCCATACCTGATCTAGACTGATGGAAAAGTCCAAGATTTTTGTTTATTTGTTTGTTTATTCAAATTGATTTGTATGCTGTCTTTCTCCCAGATAGGGGCACAAAGCAGCTTCCACAGAGAGTCAATTTAGAAACTCACAATAAAGCTGAGAAACAATTAAAATCATCACAGCAAACAGTTCATCTAACCAAACCCTCCCCAGAACAACCCGGGTTCTATGTTTCATTTGAGATTTAGGATAGATCAGACTGCAAAGCCCAATATATGTTTATGCAGTGGCCTCCCATTGAAGATCCAGTTGGTGCCACTACTGACTTCATTCCAGAGTCAGGTTTAAACTTGGCTTGTTTGTAAAGCCTTGGTAGTCTGATATCCAAGTCTACATATATACATGGTTTTAAGGTGTTTGAATGTGTGCTGTACATTGTTTATTATGCATTTAGATTATTCATGTTTTGCTGACTTAAACTTTTAATGGCTTTTAAAATGGTTGAAACTGATTATTCTCATGACATAAATATTTTGGTTAATGAGTAATGAATAAGAACTCCCAAACCTGTAGATGTTAATGAATGAGGAAAACTGAGAGAAGGTAAGAGACGTTCCTCTCCCATTGCACCTCCTCAAAATAAGAGAAAGGGTGGATAGAAGAGAGGAAATTAAGTCAAATGCTTTCCTCTGCAGTTCCCTTTCCAAGTTGGGTGAAAACAAATCACTGAGGGTAGGGGAAGACCTTGGAAAAGCACCTCTTTCTTTCCTTCCCTCCTCCTATATCATGTTGCTGCTCCCAGGTTCTCATTTGAGCACCCACTATTTTTAAAAGTCCAAGTCATTAAATATTGATTCAAACCATTTTTTATTCAGAAGTGCTGTTTGGCCATCTCACATTGTGGCTTTTGCTGTTTTTGTTACCAATTTGTCAAATTTATTTTGCTTGAAAACGGGAATTTCCTCATTGTGAAATTGGGTCTTGGTTGTGGCAGCCATACAAATTGGCACTTTCTTTGACATGAAGCTGCGCAGAAGTGTTTTTGCATAACAACACAACTCAACAATGGCCAGTATAATTGAGTCAGTGGATGAGAATTGAACAGTATTCACTTGATCGGCTGCTTCATTTTAAGACCAGTCCACATGGCTATTGGAATATTGCGACAGCTGCTTGAAAACACATGGCTGGTTGCCATCATACATTGGGTTCTGTTTCTGCTGTGCCATAACAAAAAGAAGGAAAAGCAGTGGCACAGTCAGTGCATATTAGGTTAGAAGCCAATGAGCACAGCAGCAGCTGGTGCCTCTAGTATCAGCGGGATAGTGAATCTTGCTCCAGGTTGCATCTAAAGGAACTATCCAAGGTTCTGAATCTAAAACTGGGAGGAGGTTTCCACACATTGGATGGCATCTTTAAAGTTCAGATTAAATCCTCAAGAGGAATCATCATCCTAATGTCTATGAATCCATGATTTTATATTCCCTAGTTATCCATCTCATAGGTGTAGGTCCTGCCCATTAAGTATCTTATATTGTTTGACTAATGGGCACAAGTAAGATATTTAGCAAATACATCCAGGTTTAGATGAAAAACATCAAGAGATCCTGGTATCTTCTATATGTGTCTTGGACATATATATTCTAAATGAAACAATTCTCAGTGGATCAGTGGGTGTAAGTGAACAGCTGTAGGGGTTGCATCTAGTATATTTTAATTTATTAATAGGGAACCCACTGTATTCTTTTTTCACAGGTACGAGTGTTCACTTTTTCTGTCGGACAGCATAACTATGATGTCACTCCCCTGCAGTGGATGGCTTGTGCTAACAAAGGTAAGGAGAGTGGCTCAGAGCCAGCGTTGCCACAAACTAGTCTACCAAGTAAAACTGGGGGAGTAGGAGGAAAGGGACATATTGCTTTCCTGGCAGAAGAGAGCTGCAGCTATTGTTCATAGTTGTGTTTAATTGGCACAATTAGTGTGACACCTGCATGAAGACAGTAGATGAAAAAGCAACCCTTCTTCTGGAATTGGAAATCTCAAATTGGAAAAAAAAATCTTGAGTCAGCTCCCACCCTCTATTTATCTGTAGAAAGCAAATGTTTTTCATGCAAAAAATCTTCTCTCCAGTCCTGAACATTTCAAGCAGAACTGAGCAAGTCTCCTGGAAAGCATCCACCAGTCTAAACAGACTGAATGGTGGTTCTCTAACAGGGAAGGTCCAGCTGTTTCTGGACTTCAGAATCCCAAAACCTTGCCCTTGGGACATTCAATCTGGAACTTCAGGTGATTGAAATTCATCAACATCTGGAGTCTCTCTGGTTGCGGACTACTGGGGTAGATAATGCTTAACTAAATGTTAGAAGAGATGAAAAAAGTCATATTTGATATGAGTTAGGGAAATACATATAACTTGAAAAAGAGGAGGCATGATAGTCTTCTTTAAATGTCTGAAGGGACATCATCTCCAAGACTGAGTAAACTTGTTTTCTGCATGAACTGAAAGCATGGCTTCCATACAGATTGTTCATGGGCAATAGATCGCTTGCTAGTAAATGATGCATATGTCAAGGTTGATGCTCATGTCAAGGCTGTTGCACAGAGCCCATTAAACACCATTTTGGGCTGGGTTCAATCTCACACAAAGAAGTACTATGAAGGTCAACTCATGTTGTGGTGACCCCCAACCATAATATTATTTTCGTTACTATGTCATAACTGTAATTTTGCTATTGTTATGAATTGTAATGTAAATATCTGATATGCTGAATCAGGCATGGCCTTACTGGTACATTATTTAAACTTATGTTTATTCATATCATGATCTGATCACCATGCTCATTATATCCCACATTAATGGGGTTATTGGGATAACAATACAAAAGGTTTGCTAGGGTAGACCCTCTTCCACCCAGTCTCAGCCCCCCGAACCAAACTCACCCGAATCAAAATCCTGGCTACGGCCCTGTGCTGAATGTATTTTAATTCACTGGACCAAATTTGGCACAAATACCTAATACGCCCAAATTTGTATACTGGTTGGATTGGAGGGGGAATTTATTTTTTCATTTGGGAGTTGTAGTTGTTGGGATTCACCTAGAATCGAAGAACATTCTGAACTCCAAAGATGGAATTGAACCAAACTTGGCACACAGAACTCCCATGACCAACAGAAAATCCTGGACGCGTTTGATGGGCATTGACCTTGTGTTTTGGAGTTGTAGTTCACCTACATCCAAAGAACACTGTGGACTTAAACAATGATGGATCTGGACCAAACTTGGTACAAATACTCAATATGCCCAAATGTGAACCCTGGTAGAGTTTTGGGAAAATAGTCCTTGACATTTGGGATTTGTAGTTTCTGGGATTTATAGTTCACCTACAATCAAAGAGCACCCTGAACCCTACCAACAATAGAATTGGGTCAAACTTCCCACATAGAACCCCCATGACCAACAGAAAATACTGTGTTTTCTGACGGTCTTTGGCAGCCCCTCTGACACCCCCTCATTATCTCCCGGATGGTCCTGACCCCCAGGTTGAGAAACGCTGCCTTAGAAAATATTTAGGGGCATTAAAAAATATATAGACCATGAATTGTTCTAAGGTCCATAAAAAATGGCTCCAGAGGGCACCTGAGGCTGCACTTTCCTTACCCCTAATCCAAGTGGAGATCCAAATTGCACTTTCATTTCTGAATTTAGGGCTTATAAAGGTGCAGAACTCTGTTTCACATTTTTGTGAGGATAGAAGCTAGTCTGTTTCTTGACACTACCTCAATATTAAGCCAATCCTTTTTCATAGAGAGAAAAAAACACAAGTAAAATCCAAGAAAACTTATCATAAGAGCAAATAAGTGTTCTGTCATGTTGTGCTTCTTGATTGAATATTGGAAAGGAAACAAAACCCAGCATGTTATCACTTATTATAGCTAAAGAAAAAATACACGTAGTTTGTTTATATGTTTAAACCTTTACAGACTAAACTTCTGTTGAGATGTGGCACCCGGGGTAGTAAATAAAGCTGTCTAAATCCACAAACATGAATAAGGAATCCATCATAATCATTGTCTTCTTCTTCCTCCCCAATCAATCAAGCAACCCATTAAAAATAGACATGCAGTCTGATAGAAAAAATCATAGCAAGAATAAAGTGACAGCGGTTCTTTAAAAAAGAGCCCAATAACCTGTACAGAAAGCCTTTTCAATGAGTTCAGCTTTTCCGTATCAAAAAGAACGCTTCATTTGAAAGCTCGGAAGTTTTTTGCTTGTCGCGTATAAATGTGTGGAAGTTATCAAAATGAAAGGGTTTGTGCATGTTAAAAGCCTGTGTGCTGTTATGCCGAGTGGTTGCCTATCACTTGTACCTCTCAAGGCATGTATAGCCGCCATCTATTCATCTTAACCCAGGCCCTTGAGTTTGCCCCCCCCCACACACACACACACACACACACACTTCGTCTTCTGTCCCCTTTTGTTCATCACAATCTCACTCAATTTCCAGGGTATTTGAAATCTCCTGCCTCTCATTTATCTGACGCTGTCCGGTGTGCCTTTTTTTCCATAGTACTTGCATTTCTTTCATATATCCTATATCCGTCAGCATATGGCCTAGGTCTGTGAGTGTTCCAGTATTGTAGCAACCCATCTTCCCATTGTCCTGTCTTGTAGGAATACCTCTGGCTATTTAACCCTAATTTTCTCTTTCTCCCCTTCTTTTGACGTTAATTCCTTGCCCTTTATGGCTCACCTGGGTTGTGAATCAGCTGTAGACATAAATGGCTGATTCTCATCCGGATTTAAATGTTTCAATTCTTCTTGCCAGGGGCACTTTTACACTACATATAGTGTGATGACTCAATTTGAACTACCAGGGCTTCATTCTATGCAGTTTGGGGAGGGATATTTATAATATCCAGGCAGAGAGCTCCTCTAACCACACAAACTACAAATCCCAGGATTCCATAGTGTTACCATAGCAGCTAAGGCAAACTGTGAAAAGGTCTTCGTCAGTAGCCTTTATTGTCTATCATTAGCTAGATGTGAAAGTAATTTGCTTTCATTGGCATTCCACCAGAGCAGGTTGCTAAGAAAAGCTGTGCTAGGTTTGCATCATAAGCTCACATCAGACTAACATACACCTGCTGCTATGTTCCGGCCAATGCATTACACTGTTTCTTTCCCTGCAGAACATATCAAGTAAAGTAATGTCAGAACTGATAGTTGAAATCTGTTTTCAACATATACTTTTTAAAAAATCCCGTACCAGGAGGCATGACTGTTCCCTGCCCTGGCTCCTAACATGATTAATTATTTTGTACAGCGCCAGAACTCAACAGGGTTTAGCCCTAGAACTTGTTGTCAATGCCAAGGCTCAACTCTGGGCTACTTGGAGTAATCGTGGAAAGGAGAAAAGTCTTTGAGCATGAAATCTTATGCCATAATCAATTTGTTACTCCACTGTTAAGTGCCACTGAATGCATCATTGGTTTAGCCACAGAGCAAACCCACATGGCTGCCGGCCTGAGCTTTCTCTCTTCTGAGCTTGTGTAAAGCAATTCTATGTCTTCACTGTAGAATTAATGCAACTTGAGACCACTTAAACTGCCATGGCTCAATGCTAGGAAATCCTGGGATTTGTTATTTGGTGACGTGCTAGCACTCATTAGTAGACCATGTCAAACTGCTACTCCCATAACTTCATTGCATTGAGCCTGACAGTTTATGTGCTATCAAATTGCATTAATTCTACAATGTAGATGCAACCTGATTAATACTATCATATCTGCATCTGTCAGGCATAAATGGCAAAAACCATCAGATCAGATTGGGAGAAAAAGTAATATCTTGGAAAACATTAATAATAACACCTTTAAAAACAACCTTATAAAATAGCCTTGATTTCCTATTTTGGATAAGCAAGAAAGGAAGAAATTGCTTTTATACAAACAAAAAAAAAGCAAAATGCAATGTAGCATTTCAACTTGGGAAAGCTAAACTGAGCATTGTGTGAAACTATACACTGAAAATATTATGAGATTCATTAAGCCATACCAGGTGCACATTTTAAAAAAATGGAAAGTAGCCTCGGCAGGTATAAATTATTTATAGCTTTGTTCAGGGAAAAGGGAGGATGTGCTTAATCTTTACCCCACTGGCCACTGTTCTGTTCCAAACAGCCTCTCCCAGCTGGCATTTATCCCACTTCTATGTTTATGTCCCTTGCAAATACCGTACTGTTCATTCACTCTAGTGAAAAAGGAAGATTTCTAAGCAAAGCAAAGAAAAATCAGCCTCAAGAAGCAGTGATTTTGCGTGGATCAACATAATGACATATAACAATTGTTAATTCCTAAAATGCCTTTAAAACATGCGTTTGGACAGTTGTTTAAGCCAAAATACCAAACATGGGCAAACGTCAGCCCTCTAGGTGTTTTGGACTACTGGCTGTTAGGAATTGTGGAAGTTGAAGTCCAAAATACCCGGAGGACCAAAGTTTGCCTATGCCTGCAATAGACACTTGTTGGCTTGGTTTTGCCTATTTAATCCTGATGTGGATGTAACTTGAGCACAGCTTTTATTTGCCTCTCCCCTTTTTTTCTCCATGATCTTTGGAAACTTATTTAGCACTGTGCACCCTTTGAAGGGGGGTTCGCTTCTTGCTTCTCTGAAGAGCAGGGAGGGAGCCTTTGTTTTTTTTGGAAGCTTTGTTGTCTATTGCTGCTGGTCCCATAGGCCTTTGCTTCTGGCAACAAAGGCCTTTGGAAAACAAACTTCACATGGAGGAAGAACCACCACTGGAAACAACAGGAGTGTCAGAAACAGAGAAAAGAAGATATTCTGCAATGGGCATGTCATATTGCTAGATTGCATTGCCAACCATTTTAGTCTCTTATGGAGAAAAGAAAGGGCATATAATTTAAGAATACGAGGACAGGGGATCTATGGCTTCCTCCCTTGTATTCCCATAAAAGAAGTCTACGAATGATCTAGTCTGCCTTAGAAGCATAACTGAAGGAAGATTCTCTTCCTCCTGTTTATCATGATTGTGAATTTTTAGCAATTGCATCTATGGCCTCATCGAGTCATCCCTTCATTAGGCTTGTGCATGGAATTCATTTCTTTTGTTTCCTCCATTTCCTTCAATGCCTTTGGTACTTTAGGAGCACTTAATGGAAAGGGCCCTCCCAGTACAAAAACCTGCCTGATCCTCCTCTGCTTATCAGCATCACAGTTGAATCTTTTTTTATTTAGCCCCCAGCAGACCAAAATAAAACCCTCATTCCCTGAAAACTACTACCAATTACCTCTCCTCTAGAGTATAAAGTAGAAACAGCTGTAAGGAAAGCAGAAAGGAGACAGAAGCATGCCAGGAAAAGAGGTTTTTTCAAGAAGGCAATTGCTCTTCCTTACCTGGAAGTGGGAAGTCTCCTTAAAATGCCTTGAAAAGAGTGTGTGGCTGCTGGCATGGTGCAGGCCCAGGAGAGAAAGCATGTGCATGACTGTCTGCGACACTTCTCCTCTAGAGTAGTAACAGTTTAAATGCCTAAAATGACAAGAAGGGGAGTCCCCTCCCATAATGGGCCTATAGAAAACAGATTTTTCAGCACCACAGAGCAAAAACAGATATCTGTTTGGGAGGCTCCCAAAAAAATGGATTGGGGGCCCCCACCAAAAGTTGGGAACCAAACCGGATTAAGGTTTGCCCAGATTGCACAAGCTAGGCCTCAGCTAAGAAAGACTCTGACCTAGGATACATCTACCCAATTAATGCAGTTTGACACCACTTTAATGCAATGAAATCCAGGGATTTGTAGTTTCGTGGGGTATCAGCAACCTTTGGTGAAGAAGGCTATAGACCTTATAAAACTACAGCTCTGATTATTCCATAGCACTGAGCTATAGTTAAAGCAGTGTCAAACTACATAAATTCTACAGTAAGAAATTACTTTTTCTACGAGCATTTAATACCCTCCCAGCCATATTTTTCCTCTGTCCAGCTGGATCATTTTAGTAACATAGATTTTAAATACTAGGTTGTAGTGGTATGTAAATCATACAATCGTAAACAATACAATTGAGCTTAAGCTGATCTCACTGTAACCTTGGTTTGCCTGTATACAACAGATGAAGTAAATAGCTATTGGGTCCAGAGGCCCATACTAAGCATAAACAGAGAGCAAAACAGAAAAAGAGGGAAACAAATCAGCTTCCCTAGTGTGTTAAAAATATAGAGTTATAAATTACAGGTGTAATGCCAAGGAACATCTCTACTTCATTAACTGAAGTATTTGTTGTTGTTTGTCTTCAAATCATTTCCAATTTATGGCAACCCTATCATGGGATTTTCTAGGCCAGATTTGTTAAGAAGGGGCTTGCCTTTGCTGTATTTATATCCCAGTTTCTTCTGTAAAACTGAGACTCAAGGCAGCTAGAAGTGTCATGGTTCATAATATATCATGTTTCCCACTTTGCTGAGCATCAGGAATTCCAAGAGCAGCTGTTTGTGTGAGAAAAGAACACTTGAGACTTGTGGAAAATGTGCAAGTTTTTAAAATTTGCATATGTGCCTTATGCAAGAAAGACAGATGACACACATCCATATGGACAGTGCTAGTTAATAAAGTAGCAGTTGTACTCAGGTTACCATCAATCGCACTAAGATTGCCTTTCAGATGCACGCCCTTAGACATCTGCTGTTTATAAAATGCAAAATTATTGGTTACCTTCATACACTTTACAAGAGTGGGATTTCAAGCGGGCCATTATCAATGCCAACTACTGTCAAACCATCAACAATCAATCAATTCATCTTATACAGTCACAGAATCATAGAGTTAGAAGAGCCCATGAGGGACATCAAGTCCAATACCTTGCTATGCAGGAATATACAATCAAATAGAAATTACAAGTGATAAACTTACTATTAAGGAAAAATGAATACAAAACATGCTGAAATCCACTACAACTGGGTTTTCCCTAAACTGGACAACATTAGGATGTTATTGAAAGATCTAGATTATCATCCTGTTGATGCTCAGTTAAGGATTGTTTTATATATTCATTCTTCTTAAATGTATTTTTCAAGTTAGCAGTTGCTTAATCTAACATGACAGAGTGGTATTCTATAATATGTAATTCAATTAAATCATTGAATGCAGTGAAGACTGAGATCCATAGAAAGGTCCATCTCAAGAATACAACAACCTGATATTTGCTGATCTCCTGAGTAGCTCAGCTATTCCCGGATCATTGTTTAGATGTGCTGACTGAACAGGAACTGATGTTGAAAAACAGCCATTTAAAATGAGATGCTGGAGAAGAGTTCTGTGAGTATTGTGGAATGCCCAAAAGAGAAATAAATAGGTCCTAAATCAAATGAAGCCTGAACTCTCCATTGAAGCCAAGATTAACATGAGCCAACATTGTGGAATACCCTGCCAGCAGAAACGCAGGCCCTGCACGATCTGATGGCATTCCTCAGGGCCTGCAAGACCTGGCTATTCCGGCAGGCATTCGGCAACTGATTAACGCTCTGCAAGAACAAGCCCACCTCTGATTGCTTGCCGCGCCGCGAATTGGCGCCCCCTTTTGATGCCTCATGATGTATTTTATTGTTAGGAATATTTTAATGTTTGCTAGGATGTTTTTGATGATGTCGGGACGTTATGTGATTGTGTGTTTTTACCTATGTAAACCGCTACGAGCTTCGGGAGATGCGGTCTATTAAATTTGAACTATAAATAAATAAATAAATAATGCAGCTTCTACAAAAGCCAATGCAATTTTGGGCTGCATCAAAAGGAGTATAGTGTCTAGATCAAGGGAAATTATGCTCACCCTCTATTCTGCTTTAGTCAGACCTCATCTGGAATAACCCTGTCCAGTTCTGGGCACCACAATTTAAAAGGAATATTAACAAGCCGAAAGGTGTCCAGAGGAGGATGACTAAAATGATCAAAGGTCTGGAGACCATGCTCTATGAGGAACGTCTTAAAGAACCAGGCAAGTTTAGCTTACAGAAGGGAAGGTTGAGAGGAGACATGACAGCCATGTTAAAATATGTGAAAGCATGTCATAAGGAAGAGGGAGCAGTCTTGTTTTCTGCTGCCATGGAAACTAGGACTCAGAGCAGTGGGTTCAAATTACAGGAAAGGAGATTCCACCTGTATATTAGGAAGAATATCCTGACCATAAGAGATGTTCAACAGAGGAACCAATTGACTCGGATTGTGGTAGAAGCTTCCTCTTTGGAGGCTTTTAAACAGAGGCTGGATGGCCATCTGTTGGGGGTACTTTGTGCTTTTGTGCATGGTAAAGGGTTGGACTGCATGGTCCATGTTGTCTCTTTCAACTCTGTGTTTCTGTGATTAAACTGAGGCTATCATACTATCATGAGATGACATGACTCTTCAGAAAATATTGTAATGCTTGGCAAGCAGTAGGAGAAAAGGAAGACTGCATTGCAGGTGCATAGACTCCAACAAGGAAGCCAGAGCCGTTAAGTTGCTAAACTTGAAAAGAGCTGTTGCTGAGAGGGAATTTTGGAGGTCTCATTCACAGGGCCGACGTAAGTTGAAGCTAACTTGATGCTAAACAACATCAACTAAATTGTTTGGCAATTGATAGATGTCTAGTTTCTTTATTTACAAAACAGAATGAACATAATGGCACAATATCATTTATTGCTGTTGAATTTGCTGTAAATGAAAACAGCTGGAGGGAAACTGAGAAAAAAACCTCATATAGCACTATAGAGCTTGTAAGGGGAATGATAACAGATATGGTAACTAAACAGACAGATGCTGCAGAGAAATAACTAACACTGTAGTCCACTCGGTTCACAGATGTTAGAGGTGACCAATAGTTGCACTGGGAAGAGTACTCAGCTAATGTACTTGATGGAGAGATGCCACAGACGGGTGGACAGAGCGACAGACGTTGTTTTGTGAGTCTCAGGTGCTAAATAGACTGCAGTGATTATTATGATTGCTGCTGCTCTGTAGTTTGTTCCATGCTCTTTCCACCCCGCAATGTTTCCATTGGAATGAAGTGGAAGGTTGTAGCCACCATCCTGGGCTGTAGCTGCCAAGCAGCCTCCACAGTTTCACCACCTGTTATCTAATGTGCATTTTGCTTGTGCCTGCAAGAGAAACCAGGCCTCTGTCATGTCATCCACCTGAAAGCAGTTAATTCAAGGAGAAATTGATTGAAGAGTCCCTACCAATGAAAGAAAAGCTTTGTACTGAATAGCTATCCTCATGAGTCCTGCAAAGTTTCAGGGAAATGCAAACATACAGTATCTTTCTTTCTGAAGGCTGCAGTCATAAGTCTCTTGCTGGGTTTGCTGGAATAACCTCACTTTTTATCATGTCAGGAGTTACTTGAGAAACTGCAAGTTGCTTCTAGTGTGAGAGAATTGGCTGCCTGCAGAGACGTTGCCAATGGGATGCCCAGATGTGTTACCATCCTGTGTGAGGCTTCTCTCATGCATGGGAAGCTGGAGCTGACAGACGGAAGCTCACCCCAACATGCAGATTTGAATCGCCAACCTTCAGGATGGCAGTTCAGCCAGCACAAGGGTTTAACCCATTGTGCCACTGCAATTCCTTGTATAACCTCACTGGGATTACAACAGCACAACTGAGAACTGAAATTATTAACACTGTGTTGCCTTCACATACCATTGGAGATCAGAATGCATTTTAAAGTGTTACATGTATATGCTGGTCTCTAATTTCGGAATGTGGCCATATTTTCCTCCAGCAATGCTTCTAGTAGGGCACTACAGTTCAAGATAGCTTCCCTTAGTAAAGATCCTATGGAATGAAATGGACTTAGTCACTAGGATGAGTACTCAGGGAATACCTTTCTAGTTGGATGTTGCAAAGATAATGAATGAGTTACCTGCCTCACCTTTGCAGTTAGGGGTTTGAGCTGCAAAAATAATAGGGCACATTTTGCCCTCCATTCATTGTAACTGCTACAGGAAATTCTGACATTGCATGCATGAACTTGTTTCTTTCATTTCTGTTTTTACTCTATGTCTTTTTACCTTTAACATTTCACCTTCCTCACTGTTTTCTTCAGTCTGGTGAAATGCAGTTGTGACATTCTTTGTGGGCAGGGACCTTGTTTTTGTTTGCAATATTTATAAATGCCTGTGAATGATATTGTGCTAACAATACTTCTTAAAAATTATTCTTCACTTTTCCTTTGAGATGGGAGTGCCACTTCATCACCCTTAGTGATATAAAGATAGTTATACTACAAGTCTTAGATGCGGATCTAAAAGCACTTATTGTACTTGAAATGACAGGCTCTATGCTTTGAGATGTGATACAGGAGGTTGTTGAATTCATACATCCGAGCTTGTTAAAATCAATGAACTTGCCGCACATTTAACTCTGTGTTGGATTGAGACCAAATGTGATTGGGTGAACAAGAAGGCGTTGTTGAAAGTGAATTAAAAGAATGCCATACTGAAATGCATTGTTAATGTGCACTGTGTCATTTCTTCCTCTTTTTCTTCTTTGAAGGTTATTACTTTGAAATTCCCTCCATTGGAGCCATCCGAATCAATACACAGGTAAGAAGGGAAGTGAAAACTCCTGACAGGAAACAAAAACACTGCAGTATATCGTTCTGTGCTTCTATGATTCTACTATGTCTCCAAATGTTACTGTCTGTAAATGGAATATTTTCTTCCATGTGCTTTTCAATGTATGTCTTCCTATTCCCAATGCAATCTCTAGCACTACCTGCCATATTCTCCCAGAGCAGGCATCCTCAAATTGTGGCCCTCCAATTCCCAGAATTCCTGACCATTGAACAAACCAGCAAGGGATTCAGGGAGTTGGAGGCCCAAACATCTAGGTTTGTCTGTTCCATAGTGTCCTCAGTATCACGAGGGGACTACAGGGCAAGAGGGGAATTAGAGAAAATGGCCACACACCCTGGTAAGTCCAGAGCCCTCAGAACCCTTCTGAGTAACCATCTGAATGTAATCTTGTTGGTCTGAGGGGGGAAAGGAAAGGGCCTGGGGCTGTTAAGAATTGTGGGAGTTGGAGTCCAAAACACCTGAAAGGCCAAAGTTTGCCCATGCCTGGTCTAATCTCAATGCATACTTTTTTTTAACTTAAAGGATCTACCACTTCGCAAAATACAGAGCAAAGAATGTAATCAATCTCCTACATCTAAAGTTACTACTTCAGATTACATGTATTTTTGAGGCAATTTTAGTTTAAAGACTGTATTTAGTGGAAGGCCTGCCATAGCATATGGTAAGCCATTTGAGTTGACTCTTCTGCCATCTTGTTAAAAATCTGCACAGTTACTAATGAGTAAGAATCCAGTTCTTCTTTAGAGAAACACCTCTATTACCGAATGAGAACCATGTGTCTTTTAAAACAGTATTTTTGAGGGAAAGTGACATTTTAAAATCTACTCTTTGGTAATGTATCAAAGGAATCAATCTTTTTTCTGGACTTGTTAGCAACTAGAATTGCAGTTCTGATACTGCATTCTCCCATAAGGCTATTGCAATCTCATAGGGCAGTGGTTCCCAACCTATGGTCCATAGACCACCAGTGGTCCGCAGGAACAAAAATATGATTTATGGCCTCACCATTACTACACTGTTGCCTCGAAACCATGCGGCAGCTAGAGCGACTGGTCTCACGAAACTCTTTTATAGTGCCGAAGCAATGGGGATGTTGGGAGGGGAGAGGCTGACTACCCATGAAAGATTACTACTAGCTCTAGATGAGTAAATATGGTTTTCTGTGGGCAAGCAGATGGCAACTACTGGATGGCATATGTTCTGTATCAGAAACTAGAGCAGATGTGGCCTATCCAATGCAATTTTCTGAATCAACACCCAAATAACCAAACCAAATCTAAAGTTGACCAAAAAAACGATGCATAACCCTTTTGGTACTAATGTTGGAGAGTGATCCCTGTTCAAAGTGGTCCCTGATCAAAAAAAGGTTGGGAACCAGTGCCATAGGGGATTGTCCTGACAACGGGGCATAGTGAGGTACCTGCTCAAACAGGCAGATTTTAAATGTAAGTTACATGTACTAAATTATTATCCATTAAATGTATTGTGGTTTTCCTTTTTCCTGTCAGAAAAGGGTATAGCTATTTGTGAGGGTTTTCTGCCCAAACTTTCCAAGAACAGGATTGGTCTTGGACTGTCTTGATTTTGCAGTGAAGATGGCATTTAATGATATACCTTAGGCCTCTTCCTTATTGCCAAATAATCCAGATTACCAGAGCAGATAATCCACATTATCTTCTTTAAACTGGGTTATATGAGTCTACACTGCCATGTAATCTGGTACAAAACAGATAATCTGGATTTTATATGACAGTGTAGAGGGAGCCTTAGGCAGCAAAGTGTTCTGGGGACCATTCCTGACATCATCTAGCTTCCTTCTGTTAAACCAGAGAAAAGAATATACTTGGAGGCCACGGGTTAAAGTGCTGAGTTGCTGAACTTGCTGACCGGAAGGTTGGCAGTTTAAATCCACGGGATGTGGTGAGCTTCCACTGTTAGCCCCAGCTTCTGCCAACCTACCAATTTGAAAACATGCAAATGTGGGTAAATCAATAGGTACCGCCTCGATGGGAAGGTAAAACGGCACTCCATGTAGTCATGCCAGCCACATGACCTAGGAGGTGTCTACAGACAACGCAAGCTCTTTGGCTTAGAATTGAAGATGAGCACTACCTCCAAAGCTAGAGATATGAGCACTACCCCTCAGAGCCGGAAGGGATAGCCTTTACCTTTATCTGTGTTTCATTGTTTCTAGGCATTGAATATTTGCCTTTGTGCTTGGGTATGCTGGAATCCGCCCTGAGCCCCCTCAGGGAGATAGGGCGGAATACAAAAGTATATTGTTGTTGTTGTTCTTGTTGTTATCTTCCTAAAAAAAGACCTCATCTATCCAATAAGGCCATTTGGCTGTTTAACTTTACTAAACTTGTGGTGTAATATAGGCAAAGCTTCAGGACTTCTACTTATAAGGAGAATCTTTCCTCTCTAGTCCCTCTACACCCCTATTACCATTATACAACCACCCCAACAGTCCCATTTAATCCCCTGTCATCCCACATTTTCAGCTGCTTTTAAAACATTGTGGTTCTCTTCTCACTTTCCTCCTTCATCTGTAGCTTATTTCAGTTTCTGCAAACTAAGGAGGGGAAAACATCCTGCCCTTCCTAGTAAGCGCAGAAAAAAGCAAACTGCAGCAGCCTCTCCTAGCTTGTCTGTTCTTCCTCATTAATGACCTTTGCTTTCTGGACCAGACTCTGACGTTGCTTGACCACGTGTATACATGTTTTGATATGTGAAATGCAAGAGGGCATAACAATAGTGCTAGCTACTCTGTAGTTGCACCATTGTTACAGATTCAGTACTGAGTGCATAGCTTAACAAATTGTCTTCTTTGCTAACCCTTCTTATTCTAACATTGGCTAAGAAACTTGTTAACATACCGATTTGTCTTCTTTCTGTCTTGTAAAGTAGCATCTATATGCAAAGCCTTGCTAATATGCAAACCTGTAAGGCCCCCTGCTGTTCCTGCCTGAGGTTGTCCATGGAGAAAACTCTCGCATGTTTGTTATATGGACTTATATTTATGTGGCTAATTATTAAAACTTCGTGCTTGAATCAGCACGCAGAGGAGCAAGCCAAATGGCCCGATCTATCAAGCTATTAGAGCCGACAAGTGGCGTGCAAGAAAGGGAGCATGGGATGAGTTATTAGTGCCCTGGAAATGGGGTGACAAGGCAGAGCTAATGGCTTTCCATTCAAATGATGCCTAAATCTTCAGGCCAAAAGCCAAGGGGAAAATGGAGGATAGGGAGAGATGGAGAGAGGCAGAGAGAAAATGAGGGGGGAAAGATAGAGAAATAGCTCAAAATCGCAGTGTGTGTCAGTCTGTATGTCTGTCAAGAATGACACTTTCAATACAAAAACAATTCATAGTTTCTGTCCTAATGTCTTCTATAAGCCTGTTTCAATACTGTTGTTTTTCTAACCCTGGCCCATGCTTTTAGAAAACTGAAAGAAAATATATTACTTACATTTGGTATTATTTAGCTGTAAATAATTTGGTGGTTAGATTATAGCAGCAGCTCCAGAAGCTTTTTACATGTAGCGCTAATTGTTTCCCTTAGCATATTAGTCCCCATGACAGCCAATGTATGCTTCTTTTTCCTGTTGTTAGATTCTTGACATCTGGTGCATGCAACATCCTAATAAAAGTCAGCAAAAGTGAACCAGTATGAGAATTAATATAAATTGAGGTAATCTTCCATCCTGGGAAGAGGGAAAGCAGAGCACTTCCTTCCTAACCTTTCCTATTATAAGATGACAGTGTGATGATGGGGTGAAGCATGGCAACGTCACTCAGGGCAAGATTGCTGGTTGCAAGCAACAAGCTAATCTTGTATTTACACAGGACATATAAAATGTTCTCACCTTGAACTCACTGAGAACAGTCCAGATGACATACAGCCAGTTCCACAATGAAAGCACTTCCTCCAGCCTTTTATCCATTGCAAGAAGAACCACAGGTTACTCTGGAGCTTCCAGGAAACTCTGGAATGACCCCAGTGTTTTTGACAATTAGATAACTGGATTGGACTGGATCCAAGACGATCCAGTGTCCATACACTAAAAGACACGCCACTATTTTGCTGGCCAAAAGCAAATCCCTGGCAGAGGCTTCCTGGCAACGTCGCTTCTGGTGATCAAATTGTTGGGTGCCTTGTTGTGACCTGATCAGAAACAATGTCACCAGAAAGGCACTGCCAGGAAGCTGGGAAAACAGGGCACCAGTGCTAATGCACTGTCAACCCGACCAACGGTTTGAAGTGATATCGCCAGCAAGGCCCTGGACTGCAAAATGGCTTCAGGGTACTTCCTCACTGATGTGTGTGGACCTCCCGAGGTGTATCAGGGGCAGCTTCAGAGCAAACTACTCTGAATCATTTCACCTAAAATAAGCTGCCTCTCTTCTTATATTAACCCTAAGCTGCTGCTATTATTATTATTATTATTATTTGAAACACAACAAGCAAACAAGATCACTCTGCTGGCTGTTGTATTGGATCACATGTTGGACACTTCCCAAGCGTCTAGGACTGTGTGATGTATCAGCAAATAATGCATGCAGCTCCCAGTAAGGTGGCCTTTGCAGCTGGCAGATGGTAATTTTGTCAGCACTGATTGTATTTAAGTGCAGGCCAAGTTCTTAGGCACTACACCCAGTAAAGGTGGTCACCACTGGAACCACCTTTACTGGCTTGTGCCAGAGTTTTTGCAGTTCAACCTTTAAATCCTCATGTCTGCATCTCCAGTTTTTTATTATTATTATTATTATTATTTACCGTATTCATACCCCGCCCTTCGTACCCCAAAGGGGATTCAGAGTGGCTTTACAATGGGCAATAATTCAATGCCATGTAAAACAAGCATATAATAAAATAGACATATACATTACAACATTTAATTTAAAACTTATAAACAGTAAAACCAATTATGAAAACCACATAATCCAAAATCATATTCCAAGAGCCATTCCAGTCGTTATTGCACATATTCCAACTTCACTTTACTAAGCTATCTGATTGTTCAAAGATGAGTGGGGTACAATTATCTCATATGCTAATAGCAAACCCATTGTCTGAGTAGTGGTAGTTGCAATAGTTTATGAATGGTTAGATCACAAACCTTTTGCTTACAAAACAAATAAATGTAATATAAAAGTACAATAACACAAAAACACTACATGAAATAAATAGTAGTGCACATAAATATTCAATGCAATTAAAATATGTTGAATATAAACAGCACTACTATAGTTAGTTAAAATAAGATTAGATAAGAGTATCCCCAAAGCAATCAACTGCAATATCATCAATAACAATTGTCCAAGTTTGCATTACTGCTAGGGCAAAAAAAACCTTGAAAGTTACCATAGTGTCAATATTAGACAGAAGATAGGAAATCTTTTTTGAAACATTACTGGAATGTTGATAAGGCTGAACATATCTAACAAATTTAGTTTTGGTTCAGAATATAATGAGCAGGAGAATATGAACCTTTTTTTTAGCCAATATGGCACAGGAAGGAGATGATAAGGCTTGGGGAAACTTCAGATCTCATTTGGCCTCAGACCCCATTTCTTTGTCTTTTTGTCAATCAGTGAAAAATTTAGAACACAACTAGTGCTATGTCAAATAAGTTGGTCATCTTCCGGTAAGTGTTCTACATAGTCCACATTTTACAAGCATATATAGAAACATGGATTATCCAAATTTGGGTAATTAATTGTTCACTTGAGCATCTCATCTAGTTCCTTCATAACTGGTTTTTCAAGTTGTGGGTTGCATCTAAACTGTACAATTAATGCAACTTGACACCACTTTAACTGCCATGGCTCAATGCTATGGAATCATGGGATTTGTAATTTGATGAGGCATCAGCACTCTTTGGCAGAGAAAGCTAAAGATTTTGTAAAACTACAGTTGTCATAGTTCCATACCATTAAGCCATGACAGATCAAGTGGTATTAAACTATACTAATTCTACAGCGTCAATGCACCCTGAGGTGGGAAAGAACTTTAGAAAGAATTTAAAATGGGCAGAGCGGTGAGCAGTGTGCATGATGAAGAGCTGCAAGAACGACTGAAGTTAACATGAAGTGGTTTGAAACATTGGCTTCAGGCCTCATTATAGCAAACCTAATGTCTGAACAAATAAGCACCATGGTGACGGGAGCAAGAAAAGAATGGGGGGAGGATGAGTGGGCCTTGTGCTGTCCATGTAGCATCCTCTTTTGGTTGGAACAGATTGAAAAGGAGCACCTCTTCTCTCTTTCTGGGAGGAAGGTGGGATAAAAATTCAATAAACACAGTAAATAAATAAATAGGCAAGGAGCCACAAAGCAGATGGTATTACTACAGAATAGTGGGATTAGAATATTAGCCTCTTGGTGCTTTCAAACTCTGTATTTCCCCTATTACAGCCAAAATGCAAGTGAGATGAGGAGCAAAAATCAGAGCAGTAACACTGCTACAGAAAAAGAATGGTTTCTTCTCCTATTTGCAGACTAAGTCCTGAAAATCAAGCCTACTTTCTCCTCCTACAGGGCTGAGCAATGCCTTGTGCAATAGCCACATATGGCCCCAAAGCCACAGTAGGGCAGACTTGGTCCACCTGGAGCTTCTTGCCCAATCCCATGCTACAGCTCTTTGCCGGAGCTTCTGCCCACCTGGAAGCTCCCTGCCAAGGTGTACATCTATGTAGTTCAGCAGAATCCTGCACAGTTTTATTGCGGAGTGTTTAGCATGTCCACTCCCCCTGAGGGAATCGTAAAAGGTTAATAGCTCATTACTGAATATTTATTTCTGGTGACGGGAGCCCAGATTTTGACAGGAGCTTCCCCTCTGGGTTGCTGATTCATTTTCCTTTGCGTGGGAGAGAAGCCGCATGGAACAAGGCAAGGGCCCCATCTGGTGGCAGTCTCCCAAGCTGCATTTTGTCCTCCCTCAAAAGTCCCTGATGTCACCTTGAGCATATCACCAGGCTTTCTTTTCCTTTGCGTGTGTATCACACAGTCACACCTGTCTTTCCTGCATGCTGTGTGTGCATGTGAGGTAGGGAGGTGTATATTGGAAGCTGCCAGTTAAACACAGGGAAGAGTTGTTTAATACTTTCAACTCCTATTTCACTCACCTAGAGAGAGGCGGGGGGAGGAGGAAGGAGGAATGATAGTTACAGCTGAAAGTTGGAGTTTGGAAACAAGAGAGAACGGGTATTCTTGTAAAACTTGACAATGAGTGCATCTACACAAGGCATGGGCAGACTAAGGCTTGGGGGTCAGATGCGGTCCCCTGGGTGCGTACCTCAGGCCCTCTTCATTTACCCTGTCCTCCTAGCAGAAGGACATGGAGGCCTGTCGCATCCTTATGACAAAATATGGGGGAGGAAGGCACATGGCAGCTGAAAGCCCTCTGGAGATCTCTCAGCCACCGTGTGTCTCAACCTCCTCCCAGCAAAATGATGGTGCAAGTGGCCCCATCTTTATGCTGGGATGACAGCTCAAAAAAGGCATGTGGTGGTTGAGAGCCCTCCGGAGCACTCTCAACCTCTGCTTTTCTCGCCCTCTTCCCATCCAAGAGAACAGCCCGGGGATCAGGGGAGGAGGACGGAGAGGAGGAAATGAGGGGGAGGATCAGTGTAGTCGGCACATGTTCCTCCTTCCTCCCAGCATAAGGATAGGGCAAGTAGCCCCGTTCTTATGCTGGGCGGACAACCTGCAGATGACCCAGGCCCTGTCTGGCCCTGTCCTGTCCCCTCCTGGCCCTGCCTATCCCTGGCCCTCCCCGGCCCGCCTCACCCAGCATGTGCCCACATCCCCCTTCCCAGCCTGGCCCTCCTGGCCAGGCCTGCATTGCAGCCCCAAGACAAAAAGGTTTGCCCATGCCTGATCTACACTATGGAATTAATGCAGTTTGACACCACTTCAACTGCCATGGCTCAATGCTATGGAATCCTGGAAGCTGTAGTTTGGAGAGGCAACAGCATCTTTGACAGAGAAGGCTCAAAACTTTGTAAAACTTACAGCTGCCATGATTTCATGGTATTTAACCATGGCACTTAAATGATATCAAATTAAATCATTTCTACAGTATAGATACACCCAGAGTTTTACAGTACCTTGTCTGCTTTCATTATTTTTTCAGGATTAAAGTTACTGGAACTCTGTCCTGTATCCAACCTTGCAATTCTACTCTCATCCTACCCCTGTAATCTACCTATTGGGGGGGGGGGGGGGTAGATTACACACTGCTGGCATACTATCTGTAAAATTAAAATTCAGTCTTTTGACGGAAAAGATGTTGCTTACTCCAGTTTTAAAAGTTATGTCTTTGCATTGCTGTGGATTTAAATATATATTATCAAAAGAAAGTTGCATGTAAGTGCCATCTAACTTGATCCTTGGTTTGCAAGCAGTAGGCTCTGTGCTGCCTGCCTTACCCATCGTCACACTATGATGTCACGTTTTGATTGTCAAATGCTGCACATGCATATGGGAAATGTACACTCCTTGGCTCGCAATATATTGTTTTCAGGTGTTTCAGTCCCCCTTGCTGATACTGAATGTTCCTAACCGCCTGCAAGCTAAAGCAATAAATGGTTCTGTTTTATCTTGACAGATAGTGGTATAATAATCAATACGTTTGGATGCCAGCTGTCATACTTGATAGGGATCCTAGTGGGGATGGATGCAGCATGTCAGCCGTAAGCTCCTACATGGGTGTTTATGTTCACTTTAAATGCCTGAGTGCATTAGTGCGAACATGGGTTTTAGCATTATTTATATGAGTGCTCACAACTATTACAGCAATATAGCTGTCTTTAGTATCAAAACATCTTAAAGTACATGAATGCATTTGCTCTTCTGTGAATGCCATCTCATATCTTGGCACAGCCATGTCTCAATCTATCCCTGTATCTATGAACATATCTATGTATAATGCAAATCCAATGGGATGGCTGAGTAAACATGGACAGGAGTACGATAGCACACAGAGACATAAGAGCTTGCAACCCTATTTGGATTTAGTCACCCACCTGTGTGGAGACCTCACTGCTCTTTAGTCAATTAGTAAATTTGCTTGTCTCTCAGTCAAGCTGGAAATTGCTTAGACGATCACACAGTCTTTGAACCAACACTACCATGCCTTGCTTCTTTTACTGCCTGCCCACTGCTGTTGTTTAAAGATTAAAGCATCTTTGAAAGAAGAAAAATATGGGGAGCTGCAGGGTATCGTAGATAATTATGTATACAGTTGGAGCTTATTCTAATGAAGCCTTCATCCCACATCGAACATCTGCTGCCCCTCACTGGGAGAACCACCCAGAGACCTTTGATGGGTTAAGCACATGAGGTCTACATGCACAGTCCCCTACTCCCCACCCACCCCAGCTTGCTTCTAAGGCTCTGATGGGAATGGCCAGCCACCAAATGGACTGGTTGACTTTTCGCTATGCTTTTTAGCATGCTGCCTTCTTTTATTCAGCAGCAGCTTTCAGTGATTTATCTCTCCATAGGACGAAGCAGAGAATAAAAAAACCTTTTTAAACAAAAAAAATGGGGATACATCAAAACTGACCTTAGCTAGGAATTCAGTGTACCACTTTTGTTTCCTTCCTGGTTGTTTTCCTTTCTGCAACCTTAAGCAAATACACATAGAGCATTACAGCAGGAAAAAGTGGCCTCAACAATAAAATAATAAAGGAAAAACTAATAAAATAGATAAATGAAATACTGGTTCTTCTCCACACTATCAAGTAAAACGTGAACTGTTTTACCCACAGAAAGTTGAGTAGAATTTTAGGTAAGGCTTGTAAGGGCCTGGTGCTGGCATTACAAAATAAAGAAAATCAGAAGGAGGTTTAGGAAAGGGGTATCAACACAGCCCTGCTCTGGTAGTATTCTTACAAAGTTAAGAATTATTTGTTGAATTGGACATCATTCCTAGTAAGTTTACACAAGGCTAAGTTAGGAATCCTGGGAATTGCCAACATTTAGAAGAGCTTGTTATTCTGTGCCTTCAAATTGTTTCTGACTTACAGTGACCCCACAGTGAGTTTATCATGGGGATTTTTTGGCAAAATTTGTTTAGGGCCTCTCTGAGACTGAGATAGCTTGACTTGCCCAGAGTCACTCATTAGGACTATGTGGCTCGGTAGGCATGTGAACTCTGGTCGCCAGAGTCCTAGTCAAACTACTACATCAAACTAACTCTCTTTAGAAAAGCTGAGGGTCTTTAGAAAGAAATTCTCAGCATCCCTGTTTGAAAAAAATATCTTTAAGATAGAAAGTTTTATGTCTGTTTAACTCTAAAAGGTTTCTTTGATCATAGGGAACCAACTCAAAAAGTAGGCGTGGTCTTGATTTGTCACTGTTTTTTATGTTTCAGTGTTAACTCACACCAGCATAAGACCTAGCAAGAATGGTCAATGTTTCTACACAAACATAGAAAATACCTCAGTTAATGTCATCGAATTGTGACAATTTTACTGTACAATATTAGTTGCTTAATTCCAGCCACATTGAACACTTATTAGAAAGGATTTGCTTGAGGACATAAACATGGCAGAAATAAACATTGACGGCATCCAAGCAGCCTGTCTCTCAGTTGAGCTTTGCATCAGCAAGCAGCCATTGTGTGTGTTTCATTGATGCACAAATGAGACAACAAGTATGCCCATCAAATAATCACACTTAACTGGACTCTCAGCTGCCTTAAGTCTCCAGTCCAATTATGGGAACCTATGATTAAACTGCCTGTCATCAAAACGTCAGTTTTCATCTGCCTGAGGACTCGGAGAGAAGCCGATCAGGCGGAGTAATGGAGCCATTTATATCCTAGATCTGAAGCATTTGCTACAACGTTGAAATTAGTGTAGTAAAGCTAGGCTGCCACACAGGAATGCCAGATGTTAAGTTATAGGCCTCATTTGTGCTTGCTATTAAGTATGTTTTAGAGACTGTATGTTTATACCACTGGAATCACTAAGACCACACAATGTTTCTGACAAAAACACTGTCCTAGATGTAAGTGCATGATCAGGCGCTCTTGATCTCATTACATCAGGCAACTGTTAGGTAACAATGGTGGATGGGTGTGTATCTCATGAGTCTACATAAGAGTGAAGAAACTAAAATATATATCCAAACCAGTATGACAAAAGATGCTGTGGAAACATTTATCACATATTTGAGGTGACATGTTTCTTGGATTGAATTAGATATTAGGGAAACAGGTATTCCTCCTTACTTCCATTAACTTATATGGCGACCATCAATGGAATTTCCTCAATGGTACATGCATCAATAATTAGCCGTATAAACTAAACTCATGTATACCTTCCAATAACCAAATAACAAGATAAAGTATACTGGTGTAAAATACAGAGGCAAGGAAAATCATATAACAAACAGACATTTTCAGACCTTGAAGAAGCATCTCTGCTAATTGACATTCAGCCTATGGTAGCCATTCTGACTGGCCACTTGGAAGTGCATCCTCTTAAAGCACCAGAAACAAAAGTAAACAGTAACTGAAACAAGGCCAGAATCTTGACTGCAACTATTCAGCAACTTGTGTGCATGGACAAAGAGAACTACTATAATAATCAATACAGAGAAAAAGAAGAAGAAAAACCCCAAAAGGCAAAATAGGCCCATTACATCTGAAAATTCAAAGGGATTTAAACCAAGAATGTGAACACTGCACAGCCAACAGGGGACACGTTACATGATCAAGAAATAAAATGTGATAGACACAATACACTGAAGAACTATATAAAAGATGAAAAAAAATGACAGATCAATTCAAGGAAGAACTATTTGAAGATGAACCCACAATTTTAGAAAGTAAAGTGGAAGCTGATGGGAGAAATAAATCACTAGTAACAGATGGCATAGCAATAGAGTGGCTTCAAGCTACAGAGACAGAATCCATTCAAGTAATCACTAGAATCTGTCAACAAATATGGAAAACAAAACAATGCCAGAGATTGGAAATTCTCAGTATACATTCCTATCCCTAAGAAAGGAGACACCAGGAAATGCAGCAGCTACTAGACCAGTGGTTCTCAACCTATGGGTCCCCAGAAATTTTGGCCTTCAACTCCCAGATAGCTGGTAAAATGGCTGCAATTTCTGGGAGTTGAAGGCCAAAACACCTGGGGAATCACAGGATGAGAACCACTGTACTAGACCATTGTATTAATATCCCATACAAGCTAATTATGCTTAAAATTATGCAATACAGACTTTCACCATATATGAAGTAAAAATGTCAGATGTCTAAGCTGGGTTCAGATAAGTAAGAGGCACTGCAGATCATATTGCAAACATACTTTGGATAATGGACCACCAAAGAATTTCAGAAGGAAATCAGATTGCATTTTACAGATTTTAGCTAAATCTTTGTGATCATGAGAAACTATGAATTATTGTTAAATGTTGTGCCACAATATTTATTGTCTTGATGTGTAATATGTACTCAGGATCAGAGGCCACTATCAGGACAGAATATGGAGAAACAAAATTGTTTCCAGCTGACAAGGGGGCTAAGCAATGCTGCATTTTATCAAGCTGCCTTTTTAATTTGTATGCCGAGCATATTTTACGCTAATCCAGATTAGATCCAGAGGATAGAGGTGTAAAAATTGGAGGAAGGAACACCAACAGTTTAAGATATGCAGATGGCATCACACTACTAGCAATATTTAGCAAAGAATTGAGATAACTACTAAAAAAATCAAGGAAGAAAGTGCAAAGGCTAGTTTATAACTGAAAATTAAGGGAACAAAAAATAACCATCACTGATTATTTATATCACTTAAAGTAAATGAAGACCTCAAATACTGACTCGGTTATTAATCAGAATGGAGACTGCAGTCAAGAAATCAGAAGAAGGTTAGAATTAGGAAAGGCAGCAATGAAGTAACTAAACAAGATCTTCAAGTCTAAAGATATATCATATTGAATACTCAAATCAGGATTGTGCATGAGGAATGCGGAAGGAACAACAAGGGACGCTGGGAACGCTGAGAGATGAGGAGTGTGTCAGCTCCCCCTGGTGGCCAGAGTTTGCCTCTGTTCATCTATATGTGTGTATGTGGAAACGGCAGGGATTGTCTGCTAAGTATGTGTACCTGTAATCCGCTCTGAGTCCCCTTCGGGGTGAGAAGAGTGGAATATAAAGTAAATAAATAAATTTCATCTGATTTTTTTATGGTTGTGTAATCTAGACAATGAAGGAAGCTGATAGGAAGAGAATACATTCACCTGAGTTTTGAGAGTTTTGAGAATTCTGTGGCCTGCTAAAAAAGACATATGGGTTCTAGAGCAAGTCCAAACTCTCCCTCAGAGCCAAGATGACTAAACTGAGACTTTCATACTATGGACACATCATGAGATGACATGACTCCTTAGAAAGAAAGCATGAGGCATATGAGGGGTGGTCAAACCTTAAATAGCTTCAGACCCCACTCCCATCAGGTGGTGCATTCTGGCATCATGCACAAAGCCTCCTGGTCTCTGACCAAGGACACCATCAAAAAGGTACCTTCTTCCCTTTATTCCTGCTCTTCCCTCTACATTGGTTTTCAATCATTCTTTTTCTACAAGTAATTCCTCTCCTTTTTTCCTCTCCTTGCATCTCTTTCTCCTCCCCTGTGATGCTGTTTTCACTTTACATCTCTCTCTTTTTCTTCCTCCCTCTCCCACGCTCTCTTATATTAAATCATCCGGAAATAATACATTCTCCCCTAGAGCTACAGGACTGAAGCTTTTGCCTTCCACACTTCACCATGACAACCTGCAGAGAGGGTTAATCGATTTGGGAAAGGGGTGTGTTTCCTTCATGCTGGCAGTGAGGACTGATTGGCACATGCGATACCTTAACACGCATACAAGAGACAAACAGGAAAGAAACTGTTGTAGCCTTTCATTCCACACTCACCATCCCTGTTGCTTATGTATATTGAATTCCTGTACAGATAATGCAAAGGGCTGGTGCATATAGACACAATTTTCTCCTGTCTTTTGTGCCCACCAATGACTTAAATCTTCTCCAACTGGAGAAGTTATGAAATGAAGCTTTCTGATCAAGTTTTGCAGCAGGAGCTTGATCATGGGTTAGCTCTGTCCTTGGCCACATCACTGTAATGCCGGCAATGCAGAATATAAGGCTTGCTTCACATAGAAGATGTTTTCATCCCTAGTAGGAATTAATCTGTAGCCCACACATAGGTTGTCATACATGTGTGCATTCCTTGTGAGTTTGCATCCTGGGAAGTTGTAGTTGTTTGCCAATACAAAGCTACACCATGGGGCACATGAAATCTATACTTGCACATTTCCTACATGTGACAATCTACAAGTATTAATTGTATGATAATACAGAGCAACTTTTATCCGTACTGCCCCTTCACACTAAATGATGATGGCATTTTGTTGTCACTTTAATGGCCATGTCTGTATCACATGGAATCCTGGAATTTGTGTTTGGCGAGACATTAGTGCTCTCTGGCAGAGGATTCGAAATAACTTAATAAACTGCCAATCATGGAATTCTAGAGAATGAAGCATGCAATTAAAGTGGAACAAGCATGTTGTAATTGTGTAGTGGGAAAAGGCCCTTAGATAGGTTTGCTTGATGTTTGCTTTTATATTTTGTTATAATGCTGGTTTTATTCTGTTTATACTGTTATGTATTTTAATGTGTTATATTTTAACTATGTTGGTTAGGTTTGTCCCCATGTAAGTCGCCCTGGGTCCCTTTGGGGAGATGGAGCCAGGATAAAAAAATTAAGTTGATTTTATTTTTTATTTATTTACAGTATTTATATTCCACCCTTCTCACCCTACACATGACTCAGGGCAGATTACAATGCACATATACATGGCAAACATTCAATGACATAGACACACAACATATATAGACAGACACAGAGGCAGTTTAACATTCCGGCTTCATGAGGGCATGCTTCAAATTCTGGCCACTTGTGACACTGATGGAGTACTTCCTCATTCCTTTGCACGCTGCTAGAGAGTTTTATGGCAGCTTAAATTAGTTAAATTAGCCTCCCCACATAAGCGATACCTAAATTTCCTACTTGACAGATGCAACTGTCTTTCGGGCTGCAAAGGTCAACAGCATGCTAGACGAATGGTCAGGAGCTTACTCCGACCTGGGCTGGTTTCAAACTCATGACCTTTCAGTCAGTAGTGATTTTAATGTAGCTCATTCCCAACCAGCTGTGCCACAACCTGGGTATTAAGATTGTGTGTGTGTGTGTGTGTGTGTGTGTGTGTGAAGTGTTTTCCAGGGGGAAACTTAACAATATTTGAAGTACCTCTTCAGTAGTGCAAGGAAGAAAGAAATGAAGCATTTCTCCCACACATGGTGTACTGGTTTGAGGCTTGGACTATGACTCTGAAGAACAGGGGCTGGGATCCCTGCTTAGCCATGAAAATCCACTGGGTGAATTTAGGCAAGGTATACACTCTATAACAGGATCAACATAAATCAGAAATGACTTGAAGGCACATAAGAAGAAAAAACATACTCCAAAGATTGGATAGCATTTTGACAAAAGGGGCCAGCGTATGTTCATTGCCCTTTAGAACATGGAAGAAGAACACCTTTGCAGAATCAGGTGTGTCTCAGTTCTTCTGAAAAGCAGTTATGTCAAAGAGCCTTCATGAGGCACACAAAATAAGAAAGAATGAAAAGTGCTTGGTGCTTTAGGAAGCCTGTACAGATGTCAGAGCTGATCACTCAGGGATGTCGCTGGGATTCTGGTTCTGCATGACCCCACAAGAAAGATGCATTGCTTGAGGACTGTGCCATCTTCTATCTCCCAGAATCAGATGTTAATTCTTTCTTCCAAACCTCCTCCTGTTTCTGCCTGTATTGTGACATGCTGTGCGGCTGGCCATTATTATACGGCAGACCGCACAGTTCTGGCACACTGTCCCCCCTAGCAGAGGAGATGGTCTATGCAGAGCCCCTTAAATACCGTATAGAAATAATGGAGCTGAATACAATATGCAAAGTGGCAGAACATCCTCATTAAAGGCCCAGGAGATCAATTTTTCACTTTAAACTCAGTAGTATCATTAGCAATATAGTGGAGATGGCTGAGACTTGTCCTTAAGGATTTTGCTTTTAGAGTATGAGTGTTGTGTTGTAGGAGGCATGCATTTTCTGAGGAGAAGCAGCCTTTGCAATTGCATTCTCACTTCTTGGAGCAGTTAACTAAATCTTGATCTCCGAGGGACTTCAAATATCAATTTGTGTTTGAGGTGGAATTCCAGGGTCTGTCTGTTGCTCTTTGATGTGCTCTATCTTTCCATTTGCACCTCATACAAGATTTACTTTCTAAGGCTGTAAATGTTTATTTTCAGTCTAGCATGCAAATGTAAATCATTTCAAAATTGTCTCCTGCAAGAGTTTTTGCACATTTTCTAGAAGTGTTGTGTTGTTGTTTACGTTTAATGACTTTGTAAAAAAATCATTTGCCTATGTTCATATTTTTTAAAAAATGTTTTATACAAAAAATAGATTTTTGCACA
Source organism: Anolis apletophallus (assembly GCA_030556195.1). Lineage (NCBI taxonomy): Eukaryota > Metazoa > Chordata > Lepidosauria > Squamata > Anolidae > Anolis > Anolis apletophallus. Next base: position 57,608,353 of record JARBWK010000001.1, read on the forward strand.
AAAGATGATGATTTCTATGCAAGAATACTGGGATTTACTTTTTTTAAAACCCTGAAGCCCCCGGTGGTGCAATGGGTTAAACCGTTGTGCTGGCAGGACTGAAGACCTCCCCAGGTTGAAGGTTCGAATCTGGGGAGAACATAGATGAGCTCCCCTTGTCAGCTCCAGCTCCACATACGGGGACATGAGAGAAGACTCCCACAAGGATGGTTAAAACAGCAAAACATTCAGGCATCCCCTGGGCAACGTCCTTGCAGATAACCAATTCTCTCACACCAGAAGCAACTTGTAGTTTCTCAATTCACTGATGGGTAAACCAAACCAGGGGTTAGTTGCAATGTCCTCCACAGTTCACTGGCAACCAAATAAAACCTCTTTCCACAGTTGTGACCCAGAGAGGAGTCTATTGAGAAGCCTCACTGCTCAACAATACCTTGCCCAATATGCCCTGCCTTCTCCTTATTGCTGCCTCCTGAGTAAAGACAAGATCTCCCTCCAAGCTCTTCCAATCCCTCCTTCCCATTTATGGAAGGTAATTGTGTTCTTGGGAGAAAGAAAGAGGAAGTAAACATGAGCACCATCATGTAAAAGGCATTATATACTTTGATCACCCCTGCTTTACATGCCTTGTGTTTCTCTGATATTAAAGATTACAAGGATCGCTGCCTTGTCAATTATATCACGAGCAAAACCGTGAAGGGACACCCAAGACAGGACAGTCGTGGCAAAGAGGTCAGACCAAGCGCGATCCCTGGGGAAGGCAATGGCAACCCACCCCAGTATGCTTGTCAAGAAAACTAAATGGATCAGTACAACCGGAGATATGTCGGTATGCCATTGGAAGATGGGACTCCCAGGTCAGAGATGGTCAAAATGCTACTGGGGAGAAGCAGAGGATAAGTTCAACTAGCCCCAGATATGATTATGCAGCTAGCTCAAATCCAAAAGGAAGGCTAGCGGCCGATGGTGCTGGAGGGGACCAGCAAATCCGATGCTCTATAAAGATCAACACACCATAGGAACCTGGAATGTAAGATCTATGAGCCAGGGAAAACTGGCTGTTGTTATTGGTGAGATGTCAAGACTAAAGATAGACATTCCAGGTGTCAGTGAACTGTAATGGACTGGAATGGGCCACTTCACATCAGAAGACCACCAGATCTACTACTGCGGACAAGAGGAACACTGAAGAAATGGCGTAGCCTTCATAATTAATAAAGTCGCTAAAGCAGTGCTTGGATACAATTCAAAAAATGACAGAACGATCCCAATTCGAGTGCAAGGCAAGCTTTTTAACATTATAGTAATCCAAATATACGCCGCAACCACAGCTGCTGAAGAAGCAGAAGTAGATCAGTTCTATGAGGATCTGCAGCACCTACTGGATAATACACCAGAAAGAGAAATTATTTTCATTACAGGAGACTGGAATGCTAAGGTGGGAAGTCAAATGACAACTGGAATCACAGGCAAGCATGGTCTGGGACAACAAGATGAAGCGGGACGCAGATTGATAGAATTTTGCCAGGAAAACTCACTGTGTATAACAAACACTCTTCCAACAACCGAAAAGACGGCTCTATACATGGACTTCACCAGATGGTCAACACCGAAATCAGATTGTCTACATCCTTTGCAGTCAAAGGTGGGGGACATACATCCAGTCAGTGAAAACAAGACCTAGGGTTGACTGTACTTTGGATCACTAACTTCTTATTGCTCAATTTAGAATAAAACTAAAGAGATCAGGAAAAACACACAGACCAGTTAGATATGATATCACTAACATTCCTAGCGAATATGCATGCAGTGGAAGTGAAGAACAGATTTAAAGGACTAGATTTAGTAAATAGAGTCCAAAAAGAACTATGGACAGAAGTTCGCAACATTGTTCAGGAGGCGGCAACAAAGTATGTCCCAAAGAAAAAGAAAACCAAGAAGGCAAAATAGTTGGCTGCTGAGGCACTGGAAGTAGCCCAAGAAAGGAGGAAAGCAAAAGGAAACGGTGATAAGGGGAGATGGGCCCAGTTAAATGCACAATTCCAGAGGTTAGCCAGAAGAGATAAGGAACTATTTATAAACAAGCAATGCATATGAAGTGGAAGACGACAATAGAAATAGGAAGGACAAGAGATCTCTTCCAGAAAATTAGAATCATTGGAGGTAAATTTCAGGCAAAAATTGGCATGATAAAAAAATAAAGATGGCGGGGACCATATGCCAGCAAATAACACAGGAATGGAAAAAATGAACTTATATCCCCATACCAAAAAAGGGAAATGCTAAAGAATGCTCAAACTTTCATACAGTGGCACTTATTTCTCATGCCAGTAAGGTAATGCTCAAGATACTGCAAGGAAGACTCCAGCAATACATGGAGAGAGAGAGAGTTGCCAGATGTACAAGCTGGGTTTAGAAAAGGCAGAGGAATGAGAGACCAAATTACCAATATCCTCTGGATATTGGAGAAAGGCAGGGAGTTTCAGAAAAAATCTTTTTCTGTTTTATTGACTATTCTAAAACCTTTGGCTGTGTGGATCATAATAAATTGTGGCAAATTCTTGGTGATATGGGCATACCAAATCACCTTGACTCTCTCCTGAGGAATCTATATAAGGACCAAGTAGCAACAGTAAGAACTGACAATGGAACAACAGACTGATCCAAGATTGGGAAAGGCGTACGGCAGAGTTGTATACTCTCACCCAACCTATTCAACTTGTACGCAGAACACATCATGCGATGTGCGGGATTTGATGAATGCAAGGCTGGGGTAAAAATTGCTGGAAGAAACATTAACAACCTTAGATATGCAGATGATACCACTTTGATGGCCAAAAGCGAAGAGGAGCTGAGGAGCCTTCTAATCAAGGTGAAAGAAGAAAGTGCGAAAGCTGGGTTGCAAATAAACATTAAAAAACCACGATTATGGCAGCAAGAATAATTGATAACTGGCAAATAGAGGGAGAAAATGTGGAGTCAGTGACAGACTTGTATTTCTAGGTGCAAAGATTACTGCAGACGCAGACTGCAGCCAGGAAATCAGAAGACCCTTACTTCTTGGGAGGAGAGCAATGTCCAATCTTGATAAAATAGTGAAGAGTAGAGACATCACACTGGCAATGAGGATCCGCATAGTAAAAGCAATGGTATTCCCCATAGTCACTTATGGATGTGAGAGCTGGACCATAGGGAAGGCTGAGTGAAGGAAGATAAATGCTTTTAAACTGTAGTGTTGGAGGAAAGTCCTGAGAGTGCCTTGGTCTGCGAGAAGATCCAACCAGTCCATACTTCAGGAAATAAAGCCCAACTGCTCATTGGAGGGAAGGATATTTGAGGCAAAGATGAAGTACTTTGGCCACATAATGAGAAGACTTTAAAGCTTAGGGAATATAATTATGCTGGGGAAAAGGAAGGAAAAAGGAAGAGGGGTGACTAAGGGCAAGATGGATGGATGGCATCCTTGAAGTGTCTGGCTTGACTCTGAAGGAGCTGGGGGTGGTGACAGCTGACAGGGAGCTCTGGTGTGGGCTGGTCCATGAGGTCACGAAGAATCAGAAGTGACTGAATGAATGAACAATAACAAAATATTACAGATGCAGGGAGGTGTGAACTGAGCTTCCACCTTAACACTGTCGTCAGAATTGATAATTCCTGTTAGACCTCCAGAAATGGAGAAAGGGAAAGAAGAGGCCAATGAATAAGGGAGATGCCTACAGTCATATTACCACTGCAAATAACATCAACCCCCCCCCCCCCAAAAAAAACACAAAATACTTTGAAACACATTGCAAATGCCATTGCTTCAACCCATTTTATTTTAAATTGTTGAGTTTATTGCAGCATGAAAAAAAAACTACAGTTGATGTTGGGAAATGAGGCTGAACAAATCGGAACAAGGAGAGTGTCGTTTGGATTGTCGGAAAGAAAGCACAGCAATACCTCTGTCTGGTTTTCCTCCAGGGCAGTGGGAATGCAGGCAGCCAGATGGGAGAGGAAGGGGGTGAAATGACTACAAAAAGAGAAGAAGGAGAGATGAAACAGATATTTTTGAAAATGATTGAAAGAGTCATCAGACATCGGTATTTAACAGATGAAACTAAACACAAGTGGGTCCACCTCCACCCCAAACTACAACAAACTGAAGGGAGAGAAATTCATTTAAAAGGCCTGATGTGGAGTGCTTCTGCTCAGCAGGTGTAGAATATTGCCTCATTGTGTTGGGAGCCAGGATTGGAATGTAGGATGCAAACCTTAGGCATGCCCTGAACTTGAAAAAAAACTTTTAAAAAGTAATTTATTAAGAAAGAGGACACTCTCAATATGCTATTGCCATTGTTAACACAATTTTAAGAAGTTATTTGTTGTGACAACTTTTTTGATATTTGCAGGAGTGGAGGGCGATGATCAATTTGAAAATTAAGATACTGTATTTCTCCAATTCTAAGACACTTTTTCCCCTCAATATAAACATTTCTTAAAATGCGTAGCATCACAAAATCACAGTTGTGTCCTATGCATTATTGGTGGTGGTGTTGGCACTGAAATTAGCGTGTGTCTTACAATCGATGCCTTCTTACAATTCAAGAAATACGGTAATAGACTAATTTGGAGTGCATCTCTTTAGAATACCTCAAGAGGAAAAATAGTCATTGTGTTTTTTGTTTTTAATTTGGAGAGGACTCTACAATTTTTAACGAGAAAATAGGATAATATTAGAAAGCATTGCCTTTAAATGCCCCTGAGAAAGATTTTCCTAACATCAGAAGAAGAAACATGAATGAATAACCATTTGTTACAAAAATAAATGTAACCACATTGCCAATTGCTAAGAGGTTTTTTTCTGCAAAAGGAACATTGTTATATCCAAAAGTAGATTGTTGCAGGTAACATGAATTACTTGCAATGTGTTTTTTTCATAAATTCAGCATATCTATACTGCATCATTTTGTTCTTATTGATAAAGCAATTCCTTTACAGTTAGGTAGTGGGCAAATGCAAACAGGGCCCACTGGGATATATAAGTCCACTGTCATATATTCCAATTTAAAGCAGAAAATTTGGGATTTTATTCAGCTGTGTGGAAGGGGCCTCAGAAGAGTTTCCTTTTCTGGTATCTAGTGTGCAAACTCTTTGTATCACCCCTCCTTAAATGAGAATGGTTAAAGGCTTTGCAAGGCAGGGCAACCCTATAGGACAGTTGTTCTCAACCTGTGGTGCCCCAGAGGTTTTGCCCTTCAACTCCCAGAAATCCTAACAGCTGGCAGGGATTTCTGGGAGTTGTAGGCCAAAACACCTGGGGACCTACAGGTTGAGAGCCATTGTCCTATAGGAGAAAACAACAGCAGCCTTCCTCAATAGAAAGAGAGGAAAATGGTAAGGAGTGAGGAGGGGAGAAAAAGTGGAGATATCCTTATTTTTCAGCAAGGTCTAGCCTTTTGAAACTTTTTAAACAGTACAATCCTATAAAAGTCTACTCAGAAGCAAGTCCTTACCTGCTTTTGTTTTCAATGCCAGCATGGGTTGTCAGAGGTAAACTCCACTGTTTTCGATAGGACTTACTCCCCAGTAAAAGTGGAATAGGATTGTCATATCTTGGTGAAATGTGGAGATGGGAAAGGGATGTTCTGCCACACAGTAAGGGAATAAAAATAATTCCTGCTTTGAGTCATAGAGAAAAAAATATTTTCTTTCTCCGAAGAAAAAAAATCTAGTACCTACTTGAAAGTAAACCACATGAACTTGAATCAAAATTTGTGTACTCTGAAGATATTGCTCCAGAAGAGCAAGCAAGGGAGTTATGGTGGGAAGTTGCTGCTTCCACAAGTTGGGTCCCTTGGTCCCACATCACCAAGAAAATGTGAACTTTCAGGATGATTGTGTCCATTGTGGTGGTGGAGAGGCTAGACTCTGCTTATGAGGCAGAACAGAACTTTTACATCCTAAATCAGGCAAGAGTTTATTTTTAATCCTGAGAAATTCCAATACACACAAGACTTATTGCCCACATCTAGTCTCTATTTCCCTTGTCTGTCTTCTTGAATGGAGGATGTGACATTTGGCATGGATGCTCCTCTCCTCCTTCCCTCAGTGGAAATCTGGGGAGGTCAGTATTTTCCAACTCAAAGTGTAATACAGGCAGGAAAACAAAAAAGGATGAATCTCCAGTATGTGTTGGGTGTGTCTGAATGTGGGAGCAACTATGCCAAGGGCATGCTGTCAAGACACAGATTAGCCTGCTAAATCCAGTGCTTTTGCTAGTGTGGATGAGCCCCCAGACAAATTAACCTCTTTCAACACCATCCCTACAATCATTTTAACACTTAATGTGAAACAAAATTGTCAGCCAATCTAGTATTATCAAAACATCACTGTCATTGCATCTGCCTTAAGAGTAATGCTATAATGTGCATAAATCCTTATTTATTATATGTCCCCCATTACTGAATGTGTTTGAGTATTGTTTTCCCCTCTTCTTCTTGTCTCTCCAGGAATACCTGGATGTTCTAGGAAGACCCATGGTCTTGGCAGGAAAGAAGGCGAAACAGGTTCAGTGGACCAATGCCTATCAAGATGCTTTGGTAAGTGGAGGGACCTTCTCAAAGAGCTCAGTGGGTGTCCAAGACATTTTTAATGGCAAAACAACATACGTCCTCAAAAGAGAGATGAAGAGATTTTTTTTAATTTCAAAAATATGTTCTAGTCTTGATATCTTTGTATAGATGTACTAATTCTAAAAGGCAAATCTTAACTGTTCTTCAATGTCACAAGATATAATTTAGGCTGGAATGCCCACTCAGATGCTTTTATTCCATAGTTGGACAGTGATAGTTCTTTACTTGATTATATAGTTCTGTGCCTAAAACCTTATTAAAGGCTCAAAATTGTCTAAATGTGAAGCCCTCCTTCAGTTCAAGGCCTTGACCAATGACCCTGCTCTGGTTGGCTGGTTCAATCCTAGAATAGGTCTTGAATGTAAATCTTTATTTTGCTAGTATGGTTTATATATCACAATGCAGCTTAGATAAGATTGTTTGTTTTCACTTTCCTCACCCCTTTAATGACCCAAGTCCAACCTTTCCAGTTTGATTTCTTCCCCAGTTTCATTCAGATAATGAACTTCACTTAATTGCCGACTTCAGTGTACAACAGCATCCATGAAAAGTACTATTACACTTTCTGAGTGACAACTCTTCTATAGGTAGCTCTTTGCATTCACCATATTTCCTTGCTTTTGATAGGGTCTGGGCTTGGTGGTGACAGGCACTTTGGCAGTGTTCAATCTCACTGATGATGGCAGTGGTGAAAAGAAGGTATGTTTTTGTCTGCTTAACCCACTCAAGTGAGAGATTCAGAACTGTTTGTTAAGTTAGCTGTTGTGAACACTGTGTATACATGAGTGAATGAGGTGAGGGGCAAGGCTAATGTCTATTCTACGTGGCAATATTGAATGTATCTTCTAGAAGTTGGAGTCCAACAATTTCTGAGGAATCACATCTGGGAACTATCGGTCTACATTAAGGATTATTTTGTTCTACCTTCCATGCAGCTGATATCCTAAACACCTGAAGAAAAAGTAGTTCCCTGTCGTGGTCCCTGTGAATACATACATGTGATAATTCCTGCGCCTGCGCAGACAGTCAGGAATCTTTTAGAAAGATAATATAACTTTAAATGGTAGCCCCGCCCACATTCCCCTCGAGCATATATAGCCAGTGGGAGGGGCTGCCACCTCAGATCCTTTTTTCCGCCGCGTTGCGACAGCTAGGAATCTTGTCTCATGTTTTTTGACTACCGTATATTCTATTTATGTTTGTTGGATTTTTGTTTATTTTATTTTATTTATTTAGTTTTTATAGGAAATTTCTTTTTATGGTGGTTAGGGTGGCTTCTCCACCACTTGCCACCATTTTATCTATCATATTATATTTATGGCCCACAGATTGAAGACTGGCAGTCAAGTTTTAACTGCTTTCAGTTGTGGATTTTTTTTCTGTCATTTCAAACTCTTCTCCTCACTTTTAAGTACCAGAGGAAGAGTGCCGCCACAATGGCGGGCAAAAAAGACTGGGGAGAAGTGCTGCCAAGATGGCGGACAAAAAAAGACTGAGGAGAAGTGCCGCCACAATGGCGGGCAAGAAAGATTGAGGAGAAGTGCTGCCAAGATGGCGGGCAAAATAGACTGAGGAGAAGTGAAAGACTGAGGAAAAGTGCCGCCAAAATGGCCGCCATCCTCCTCGGAGCTCATGAGGCCTACAACGTCAAAGCCTAAAGGAACCATCGAAGGGGTAGCATCAGCTCCCCAGGCAGCCACCCTCAAGGGCGCCTCTGCTCTGCCTTCTGGTATGAGGCATGCGCTAGACCGCCGGGGCTGCAGTTCCCCAAGGAGCGCCTCTGACCCGCTCTCGAGCGTGAGTCATGCGCAAGGCGGCTGGGACTGGAGTCCCATCATCGGCGCCTCTGCTCCACCTTTGGTTGTGAGCATGTGTGAGGCCTTCGGGACAGGAGTCCCTGCAACCAGAGCGAGGAGTGTGTCCCCCAACACTGGAGGCCCTCCGTCGAGCTCAGGCCCGCCATCGGAGCCAGTTGTTGCGAAGGCTTTCCATTTGATGCTGCCACGCTATCGAAGCCAGACGGGGCCGGAGAGTGCCCTCAGCGACCTGCCTTACCTCCGATTCCCTCTGTGTGGGAAAATCCGTGCCATCCTTGGCATCGCCCCATAAGGGGCAGTGAGCGCCTTTCATACGGGCGCCTCCCTAATCCTATACTTCAGGTGTCCCAGGGCCCAACAATGGCACGGCTTCTATGCCGATGCGGGCATTAGCAGCCCTGCACGGGAGGCGCTTGCTCTGCCTTACGACCCAGGCGGGGTCGCTCCTGAAATGAGGAGAGAGAGCCGCACCCCGCCTCCGCCGACACCGCTCGGCGCCCAGAGGACAAGCCTGTTGCTTACCCTCCTCCATGGGGTATGTGGGGCCTGGACCCTCTCTCCGCCAACAGGAGGCTCCTGGGGCGGTGACGGGGCGAGGCGATGCTTGGGGTGCGCAATGCCCAGCCGCACCTGCCATGGGAACCATGGCCCTCCCCTGAGCTGCAATCCTCCAATGTCGGGCCGATGTGGAGCCCGAGGAGAGGGTGCGCACTTGTTCGGGAGATGGCTGGCGCAGCGCCTCAGCCATGCAGTCAATGCCCTTCGGTATAGAGGGCAGGCCCAGCTTCTGCTCCTCCCCCTCTTCCTTGGTAGCTGGGCCCTCATTCTCAATATCGGGACAGCAGCTAACTCAGGAGAGCCCGTATGGGACAAGTCCCTCGGTCGCTCTGTATCGACGCTGCCAGCCCTTGCGCATGCGCGATAAGCGCAGCCGGATTCTCCAACGCCAATTTAGAAGCGCCCATTTGGAAGGCGCCCCTCGGCCGGGAGCCTGAAGATTCCTCGGCGTCGAGGGAGGTCAGCCTCGGCGTCTTCACCTCTTTAAGATGGCGCTCGGCCTTTTCAAATGGCCTGGGTACAGGAGGAGCTGAGATCGAGGAGTTTAGTCCTGTTGCTGTGCCAGGGACAATGGTTTGTTTGAGGTCGCTTGGGAAGTCTTGCCATCGGGCACGGGTTGCTCCTGTGCCATCTCCTGAAGGGCAGCATCAGAGAGCCCTTGCCAACCTAGCAGTTTCGAAACATTAGTAGATCAACAGGCACTGCTCTGATGGGAAGATAACAGCACTCCATACAATCATACCCACATGATCTTAAAGGTGTCTATGGACGACACCGACTCTTTAACTTAAAATTGGAGACAAGCACCAAAGTCCAAGACACAACCGGACTTAATGCTCGGGAAACCTTCATTTTTTCCTTATATAACACTAATGATGTGTTTACTTGTCTTCTGGGCACTGGAAGTTTGGTGTGCCTTATTCTATTTATAAAGGGCACAGAGCTTGCTTACCAGTCATATCCACATTATAATAATTATGAATTATTAGTTGGACATCGGCCAACTAATAACTCAGGAATATAGGGCCTCTGCTGAGCTCAAGCCTCGTTCCTTCCCTCTTAGCCTGCCATTTTTGGGCTCTTGCTTGCTAAGTTATTTATTTGTGCGTCATGCAGTCCTGCCGGCCGCATGGCCACAGAGGTGTCTATACACAACGTGGGCTCTTGGCTTGGGAATGGAGAGGGACGCCAGAGTCCAAGTCACAACAGGACTTTATGCCAGGAAAACCTTTACCTTTCCTCATATAGTACTATGGTGTCCCTTAATATTATGGTATTACCACTAAGGTTTGCAATGCAAACATTTTAACCCTGCCATTTTTGGGCTCTTGCTTACTGAATTACTTATTATTTATTATATAAAGAGCTAATTGAGATATTTGGGAAGCACAAGTATGACACTTGGCATTCTATTGAATATTCTTTAACCAATAGCTCGCATCTGGGAGCCTCTGGTGTTATGAAAGGAAGTCCCCCATGGGGCATTACAAGGCTTAGACTGCATTGAATGGATGGTCTGTGATTTGTTCTTCTCCACACTTGCATATTTTAGAACCCTTTTTTTCATACCTCCTCCTCGCAGGTATTAATTCTGCCTCTTGAAGAAACACCTCACAGACCATGAACACCCTTATCAAAAATTAACCTTCTTTGGTGACTGGCAGGGTTATCAAGCCTTATGCTGGTGTCCATCCTTCCTATCACGGAGTAAAGAAATTCCCTCTAGCAGGTCAGTCTCGCCTCGGCAAAACGTGGCTCACTCATTGAAGCCAAATTCAGTGATGGAACCCATGGCATCCCCATTAGGCAATGACAACAGGAACATTGCCCGTGGGAGTGGAGGAGTGTATATGTCACCAAGCTTGCTCACTGATATATACTGTATATTTATATATATCATAATCATCATCAGCTATTGCTATTGAATGTCTCAACAACTATTACAGTAATGCTATTAACAGCACTATTGAATGTATTATTCTAATGCTATTAACAGCACCTACCCTACCAGGAATGTCAAAGGACAATGTTCTCAGGCTGTTTATTGCCCATGACACATCAGTCATAACCAGGAAAATCTCATTCCTAACCGGGCAATGATGTCATCTAATGTTTGATAATCTTTATTACTGATGTCTCTCAAATCAGTTCTTTTATTTTATTTTTCAATCTATATACCACCTTTCCAACAGGCTCAGCATGGTTTACAACATGTAGGCATAACAGTTAATGAAATGACGCTAAACAATAAAAATCAAACTGTAGGAGCATAAGAGTACTATAATTGAATGTTATTAGTACCCAAGAGTGAATGGATAAGCGTTTATGCCTTATGGCATATTACAGCACTTTTTTGTTAGCGTCTTATAAGTTTCCGTAAACATTCTGTTTTTTTTCTTTTTTTTCTTTTTCTGTAGACAATAGGTCATGCTAAATTTGTTTTCTATCTTTATTTAACAGTGTTACACTAGCCTAACACAAGGATAAATTCCCTTAGTCCTGGAGAAGCTAGTGGCTGGAATGCCACAAGAAACTTCGAGGTGGGAATCCAGTTCAGCATACAACTCCCGTTAAGAGTAGCAAGCAGGATAGGATATGGTTATTTCACCTGCACTCTGTATTAGCAGGCCTGCAACACACTAACCTACAAACTACCTCACAGGCATACGCACTCTCATCAGGGAGACAAACATTTCTCTTCCATTTTCTCTTGGAAGACAGGAATAGCTCTTAATTAACTCTCATTCGACAGGTGTTTTGGACCTAATCACTACTTGGTGAAACATCACTACGAATGCGGGAACATCAGGGAGGATGTATGTGTTGTTGAATTCCCTTGACGCTGAATAGCATGTCTCCTCCCGTTTTTACTCTCCTCAAGGGTGATGACGGGTTTGGCCGACACAGAGGTTCAGGAATTAAGTTGGCACATCCAGCCTTGCACCGGCCACTCACTGCATCGTCTATCCCTCTGCTCAGGAGAGGGTCTTGTAGTCCCAAGTGCTCTCACGTCTACAGTGAACCCAGCTTCAGTCTTTGCTACCTAGCGGGGTTGATCAATTTTGACACAGATCCTTTTGGCTCTGGACTATTTCTCTTTTATTTATTTATTTTATTTCTCTAAACTTTCTCTTTTACATTGGGGCATTTCCCCGGCCTCCATGAAGTGCTACCTTGTAGCCGCATCTTGGTTAAGAGTAAGGTGGAGTTCCATCATGTTACACAGACTTTCTGCTTCGCATTTTCTTTAGGAAATTCGGGAAATGACCATCTGCTGTCCCCATTGCCTTGTCTGGGAGTTTGGACTTTGCTCTCTCCTTGGCCGAGTTTTGTTTTGAGCCCTTGACCTCTGCGGATATGTTCTAGCAGTACAACAGCTTCTTAGCTGCATTACCTTGATGTGTCATGTGAGTGACCTTCACTCATTTGGGGGGATGAGAGCACTACTATGATTCACTTGGACAAGGTCATGTCACGTACTAACTGTACCCTTTCTAGCCAATATATCCCCACGTTCCCAGGTCCTCGTCGTTTGCCTCTTCCTTGCATCAGATGTCAGGAGGACTATGACTCTTGATATGCACAAGTCAGCAGAACACGGGAAATCCCCTAGGCTATCTCTAAAGTACCGGGAGGATGCCAGTGGCCTCCCACTGTCTCCTACACTATTGCCGTTTCTGATTGTCTCACCGGCTCGCTGGACTCACCAGGCAACTAGTTGCACTTTACCGGGGCAGTGCGAAAGCCTCCACTGTCCTTCTATGGGGTTTTCTTCTGGAGCGCCTCTTTTGGATAGACGCTTGGTCTACTCTGCTCACTTTCACTATGTAAAATGAGTTTGATACCGCAATTACTGTCCTCTTCAATCATCTCAACAGTTCGTCTGATTCACTAGGTGACTCATCACATTTATCTGGGCAGGTTAGGGATCATTCCACTAGACCTGAGATAACCTTTGCTGCCCTTTTGAGGGGCTTTCCTCTGGAATACCTCTGTTACACAGATACTTGGTTCTTCCTGCTCTGTTCCCCCTTGTTATTGTTGACAAGGTAGATGCATGCTCTCAAAGTTGACACATGCTGTCATAAAGGTGTATCATGCTGTCATAAAGATGTATGCTTGACAGAGCAGTCCTCTTCTCTATGGTGGCATGACACCCACCAGCCACAATATTAGCTCGGTAGTCTATTATCACATGTATGTATTCACAGGGACCACGACAGGGAATTATTGGTTGCTTACCTGTAACCGTAGTTCCCTGAGTGGTCACCTGTGAATTCATACATCCCCGCCCATCCATCCCCGCTGATGTCATGCCTCAGTCCTTCAAGCTGCTCTTTGCGGCGGAGTAAAGGATCTGAGGTGGCAGCCCCTCCCACTGGCTATATATGCTCGAGGGGAATGTGGGTGGTGCTACCATTTAAAGTTATATTATCTTTCTAAAAGATTCCGGACTGTCTGCGCAGGCGCAGGAATTATCACATGTATGAATTCACAGGTGACCACTCAGGGAACTACGGTTACAGGTAAGCAACCAATAATTTTTCATATGCCATTAAAGTAGCTTGAAATAATTCCTAGTTCAGTCCCAGATTTGATCCAATCCAATTTTGTGCCAAGAAAAATGAAGAGGTGGGTAGAAGGATGGTTGGCTGGAAATTGGTTTTCCTGGAGGCATTCACTGTATCACCCAGTAGCTACCATCTTATTCAGTATTTTACTTGCTCCTCCTCATAAAATTATCCTAAGGATTGTAGGCCTAACTAAAGCAGGGTTTGTTTTGTTCCTATTGAAGATACTTGATATTAAGGGTGACAGCAAAAGTATATATTCTGTCTTCAAATTCAGGAAACTAGTGACATTTTTGTTGGAGTAACCAATAAGAGAACAGTGCCATTTTAATATAAGATGCTATAGAGCAGGGGTTGGGAACCTTTTTGACTCAGAGAGCCATGAAAGCAAAATATTTGGAAATTTATTTCAGTGAGAGCCATATAATATATATATTTTAAAACTGAATTCAACTAAATGTGAGTATCTACGTACATACTATGAGAAAATAATTCCCCCGGCAGAATGACGGGACACTTCAGACCTGGCTCTGCAAAAGGCATGCTCAGGACTCTGGGAAGGAAGAGAAGACGGAAGGAAGGGGCAAAGAAAGAAAGACAGAGGAAATAAAGGAGGGAGGGGAGAGGAAGAAAGAAAAGAAGAATGAACTATGGAAAAGGAAGAAAAGCAGGAGAGAGACAAGGAGGGGGAAAGAAATAAGGAAATGGGAAGGGAGGAAAGGAAAGGGTGGGGAAAAGAAAGGAAAGGGAATGAGGAAAAAATAAAATAATGACGGGAAAAGAAGAAAAAGAAGGGGAGAGGGAGGGAAGTGAAAAGAAAGGAAGGAGAAGGAAAGGAAGACTTGGGGGGAAGAATAGAAGAGGAAGGAATGAAGGAAGAGGGAGGGGGAGGGAGAATAGAGGAAAGAAGGAAGGGAAGAGGGGGGAAAGGAAGGAGAGAAGGAAAGAATGGAAGAGGAAGGAAGAGGGAGAATGGAGGACAGAAGGAAGGGGACAGAGGGAAAAGGAAGGAGAGAAAGAAAGAATGGAAGAGGGAGGAAGGGGGAGAATGGAGGAAAGAAGGAATGGGAGAGAGGGAGCAAAAAGGAAGAAGGAAAGAATGGAAAAGGAAGGAACGAATGAAGAGGAAGTGAGGAAAGAAGGTAGGGAGAGAGGGAGGAAAAACAATTTGCGACACTCCTCCCGCTGCATGCTGGGAAACCGAGGCCCAGGCTGCTCTGGAGAGCCAGATGCAATCATGAAAAGAGCCACATCTGGCTCCCGGGCCATGGGTTCCCTACCCCTGCTATAGAGAATACTCAGTGCTGTAGAGGAATATACTTGAAAACAAATTAATTCTATGGCAACATTGAGCAGAATAGAAACACACAAGACTAATGTTTTGGATTTGCTAAATTGCTACATAGCCAAAATTTTCCAGGACATCTGGATGGGAAAGTGAAGCAGGTGATAATATTAATAAAAGTGACAGTGGTGGTGATGTCTATATCTTAGGTTTTCAAAAGAATTTTCCATACCTTATAATGGCAGCTGATTTCCAAAGGCAAACAAGCTCCAATAAATAGATCACAAATGCTTCCTTTCTCCCCCGAGAGTAGAATCCCAGCATGTGTCCACAGCATGTCTCATCTGCTTTATGCTTCTGTTTGTTTAGATTTATTAGCAATAATAGACTTGCCAAGGCATTCTATGTCAGCTTGCTTTTAAGCAGTCAATGATCTGTTTCCCAGCTAGGTAAGTGACAAGGCCAAAGACCAAGCCATTTATTCTCCAGGGAGTCTGCTTTTTGCCTCATAAAGCAGCATAGCAGCTCCATTGCAGTAATTATCTCATGCTGTGCATGGTTTGTTTTCTGTTTTTGTTTTTGCAGGTGCAAGTATTGGAAGGATATCCTGGTTTTACTTACATTAAAGAGGCATGGAGTTGAGAGTAGGATTTTTTTTAGTAGGGACTGACTTTAATGTGCTCACTGAACATCAAGAAAGCCCCTTTCCCCCCTATACGGCATGGTTTCTGGGATCAATTGGCTTTACGTAGATACGAGAAGACATGTCACCAGAGATCTGCTGCCCTCTTGATCAACTCTCAGAGCATTTACTCCTGAGCAAGATCCAGTATCTCTGTTATACTTGATGCACTGTACTTAATACTCTGTATTAATACTGTGAGAGATGAATCCCCTAAATATTGCAAGTAAGATGATTGCCTGGACTGGTTACTGGTAAAGCTGTGCAAGAAAGGGATCTAGCTTTTAGCCCACAAACTCCTCCCATGCTCCAGTGTGATTTCTCAATGCTGAAGTTACTGCTCTTTGCTGTTCCCATTGAGGCTAAAAGTCTTTTCACACTATGCAGTCATAGCACTGTGATTCCACTTTAACTGCTATGTCTCCACCATATGACATCTCTTTGCCATCTATGGAAGGCTATTTAGAATTCTGAGCTGAAAGCTCCTTTTATGCCTCTGACTAAACCCAGATAAATAGAATCACCTTTGGGGGTAGATAAATGCCATTCAACAATTTAAATTTACATTAAAATAAAAAGGCACAATTAAAACATTAAAACCCCATATTCAACAATAAATACATTAAAATACAATTACATTAACATATCCTACGCATTCATTTATGTTAAAACAGTGTTCCGTCCATAAAAAGCATTGGTCTACTGCAGATGCTGATATTATGTGGTTGCAAAGTTGGATACAGGAGGAGTCTCTTGTGATTTCTATCCCCAATTAGATTAAGTACTGCAGTATTTTGTCAAGTACCTGTCTTTCCTTACCTTCCAAATTCAAACTTTCAGCTGGACTCATTCTTTCCCAGTTTGGCCTCGTTGCATCTACACCGTAAAATTAATGCAGTTTGGTGGGACACCTGCAATATTTAACAGATGAGACTAAAGACCTTGTAAAACCACAACTTCCGTGATTCCATAGCATTTGAGCCATGGCAGTGGTGTCATATTGCATTAATCCTACATGCACCTTCTGTCCTTCGCTCTATAGCAGTGGTTCTCAATCTGTGGGTCCCCAGATGTTCTGGCCTTCAACTCTCAGAAATCCTAACAGCTGGTAAACTGGCTGGGAATTTTTGGAGTTGTGGTAGAGAGATGTAAAGATACTGGTGATGTTTTGTATTTCTGTTGGGAGATAATGTCTGCAGCTGAAAGTCCTAGTCTGAAAAGTAAGGGAAGACAATACCTTTGTTTATCTTGACAGATTATTATATTACCTGTTTCTCAGAAAACTACTGATAATAGTAAATCCTATTGAAATGAAGGACCTCCACTAGACATTACCATAGAGGTGGAACTTCTGTAGCTCCTCCTGCGTGACGCTATGGAAACATTACACAGAATCTCTAGGAGAAACTAGAAAATTACTAGAGAGGACGTATTTTGTTAGATGTCAGTAGATTAAATTGTGGGTGCTGACCCCACTGCAATGTCACAGATGTGGATCCTCAGTAGTTCCTCATTCCTAAATATTTGAGGGATGGTTTCAGTGACCACTAATGTGCATTGGATATGCTGACTTCTTTCACAATGAAGAAGATAGTGGGGGCAAATAATGGATGCCATGTTAAAGTTCCACCAGCAAAAGAAAAGCGTCTGGCACATGTGAAAGCAGACTCCAGTCTCCGTCCGATCAGGAAGTTAATCTCCTTCATCCTGTGGGAAACAGCAGTAGACATTGCCAACACAATGCTAGTTTCAATTTGAGATTGGATCTAATCTTAGAGCATCTGAAATAATGAAAATGCAAAAGATTTATACGAAAATGCATAGTTGCAGGTGAAAGGTAACAATCAGCAGCAGACATCTCCAAAATCAACCTTTCTGATAGCCCCCCCCCCCCCCCCACTCCTGTATAGCTGGACTGAATCCCCCACTGTTCTCATTTTACAAGCGATCTTAATCACACTATAGAGAAACGGCTGAGTTCGGCAGCAAGAAATGGACAGAAAATGATGTATCCTGTAGTGCTACTACAAAGGGCCAAAGTAGAAAGCAAATGGACAATGGATTTAACTCCTTCTTCTTTTGCCTGTGCTGCCTGTTCTGAAATTCTGACCAAAAGTTTTTTTAAAATGCCATTTCCAAGCCACTGAATGTAGAAAAGTGTGTAGATTGGCCAATTTAAGGTGGTTACTATGTGACATACATGAAAGTCTATTTAATTTACTTTTCTTCCATCGGTGTTAGACGTTTTGCTCCATAGCTAGGCCATGACAAGTTCTGTCCTTCTCTTCGGACCAAAGATAGGAGAGATAAGCAAAAGTTACAATGAGTGAGTTATGGCAACATAGCAGGATTGCAAACTAAAAACACAACTTCCTTTGTTGTTTATGTGTTTCCAGAATCAACTCCTCTTGGGTGTTGTGGGAATCGATGTGGCTCTCAATGACATCAAGAAGCTGACACCGCGATACAATGTGCGTAGAGACTATATATATTTCCCTTATATAGTGATTCCCAAACTCTACCCTTCTAGGTGTTTTGGACTTCAGTTCCAAGAAGCCTCTATTGTCTTAGTCACTGATCAGGGATTCTGGGAACTGAAATCCAAAACATCAAGAAGATCAGAGTTTATGAACACACTGTGTTACACCCTTCAGGCTTCATGATACATAGATATTTATTTACGGTCAAAGACCAACATCATATTATACAGAAAATAAAACAATATAAATGTTAAAACTCCATTCAACTCTAAAATTAACACCAAAAGTATCTGGCCTATTGTGTTTCCGCGTGCAGTTTATCATGAAGATTCAGCTGCAATAAAGGAGGAGAGGGAGGGGATGTTTGAGAAACAGTTTCAAGTTTACATTTGCAAAGAATGCTCCAAATTACTTTTTTTATTGATGCTGATTGAGAGTCATTGTCTCCTGTCTCCTGTTGAAGGCTACCAACATTCTAGCAGAAAAATGAATTGGAAATTATCTCCTTTCATTTGGAATATTTTATAGACATCTCCAGTGCAATCCTATACATTTCCATCAAGGAGTAAGCCCCATTGAATTCAATGCTTACTCCCAGGATTGCAGTCTTGCTCTGTGCTTGGGTCTGCACTGGAGGAATAAGTTGATCTGTGACTGTAGGTTGAGAGTTCTGATACAATACATTTTTTTTCTTTTTGAGCTGTGATTTGTTCCTCTTTAGAGTTTAAAAAGGACTTGTCTTTTTGTTTTCTAATCCAGTTAGGGGCTAACGGTTATATATATGCTATTGATCTGAATGGATATGTATTGCTACATCCAAATCTACGACCTCAGGTAAGAGCACAGTTTTTCTTTCTCTGAATAGCATGTCGCACCCACTATCACTGACAACAGATTATCATTGACAACAAATTATGCATTTGTATCTCATTGAGCACACAGGGGTCACAATTCTCCTAGAGTCATATGCATGCCTAACTGTGCCTTAAATGTTCCTTTGGTTTGTAGCTATCCTTTGGTGAGGGAACCTACGGGGGTTAATATTCCTTTGCTCCTTCTGCAACCCTTTCCATTGTACTGTAACTCACAGTCTTGCTGTGCTTCATAGTAAGAAACCAGCATCCAACAATAGCCAGGTGCATAATGATGACATCAATGTTGAGATCCACCATGGTCCTCCAGAAATCTCTGTAATCATGCTGCATCTGACTAGTAAGACGTAGCCAGACATTTGTACGAACCTTCCTTCTTCCTATCAAGCACAGAATGGCCATGTGGAAACAATAAGCCATGGAAAGGATATATAGCTCAGCATAGCATAGGTCTAGATTGAAACCAGTGTTAATAGCCACCCTCTAAATCAAGGGCTTTTCCATCATGTTCTTTACATTACGCAGATATGCAAATCCTTTCTCTAAATCAAGAGTGGGCAAAGTGCCATCTTAGGGCTTCATGAAGCCATCAAACCTGTTTTTATTCAATGTGAATTCTCTTTTCTCTAGCCAGGAAAACAGGAAACATTGATGTCCCTGGAAGCCTCCTTGAGCAGCAAAGCATTACAGTGTTCCCTCACTTATTGTGGAGATCACGTTCTAGGACCTCCCATAATAAGTGAAAACCCGCTATATTTATTTTAATATTTATACATTATTTTAGTAGTTATACACTATTTTAAGTCTTTATAAACTTAAAATAAAGTGAAGGAAGGGAAGGAAGGAAGGAGAGGTCCTTCAAGGCTAGAGGGAGGGAGGACTGAGGAGGGAAAGCGCCCCGGAGAGCCGTGGCAGCAAAAACCCACGAAACAGCTAAAATACAGCAATATATATTTTAAATTAATATTTTTTGAAAACTGTAAAACAACAAATCCGCTGAAAGCGAACCGCAAAGTAACAAGAGAACACTGCTCTTTTTAAAGAGACAACCAACCACTTGTTTTGATTTTTATAACTTTTTTGGCATGCTTGGTCAAATCCATCACAAAAGCCAAGTAGGTGAAAATATCAGCAAATCATCCAATGTCTCTCACTAATTCTAGTATCTAGAGTAGAGTAGACCCATTGAATCCGTGGCATTCACACATATGTTGACTCACAATTCAACAATGAATAAGGAGTATATGCTAAGTACTCATAATATGCAATGAAGATAATATTCATTGCATGTGATGTTCAGTCTTCATATGTCACTCACCCTGGCCCTAGAACCAACGTGGTCATCTTGAAAATATTGTTGAATTGACAGTCCCATTTGCCCGAGCTAGTATGGATAAGGAGTGAGGAATGCTAGGAAATACAGTTCAACTGTATCAGAACCAGCATGGTGAGCAGTTTTACTCTAGAGATCAGAGTTCAAATCCCTGCTCGGCCATAGGAATCTACTGGGTAACCTAAGGAAAGTCTCATACTGACAAAGGAATGCAAAGGCAACCAGCCTCTGGATAATTCAGGTCAAGAAAACCCCATAATAGATTCATCTTAGGGTTGCCATTTAGTCAGAAACAACTTGAAGGCATACAACAGTACAGTTTAACAGCATCTAAATGACTGCATGTTCTCACTGTATGCCACAGCTTCCAGGTATGCCTTTCCCACTCAGGCTTAGCAGGTTGTTGCTGAGGGACATGATCAGACGTAACGTATGTGCAGAATAACCAACAAGAATCACCCACCCACCCCCCTTAACGTGGGGCTTTTCCCAATGATGCTGGAATGACTCTCTTGTGACATTATAATTAGCTGCAGTGTCCCAGTGGCACTGCAATCAAGAGTGTCTAGTCTGCACATCTCCTAATTTAAGTTTATGGCATCTGGTGATGTGTAAGTGTGCATAGATGTGTAACCACCTAATTTGATAACCGTGGTCTCTGTTGTTCCTTCTCGGTGTTTATATTTACACAGTTTGGTTGTTCACATCTGACTGATATGAGACTGAGCAGAGTTGATTCTAGACATTCGGGGACTGAATGAATTTATTTTCAAGCTAATTATTCACTGCTCTAAACTTGCGGCTGGTTTGCTATACTTAATGCAGAGCAGGAAATGATGTTCTTGTCAGCTGCAAAGCACTAATTGGCACCTCTTGGGAACATGATATATGAACTTCCTCTCCACTCTGACAGGTGTAGACAAAAATTAGCCAAACCTCCTTTATGAAAGATTAGCTCCTTGGGATATTGGGAAAAAGGGAAAGATGTGAATGAGGAACGCCCAGCTAATTTATCTCAGGGGACACTGTATCCATCAGAGAGGGACAAGTCAAAAAAGGCTTCCAGCTTGGATACAAGTCAGATAAATCTATCATTAGAAGGCCAGCCAAGAATTAAGGCTTTGAGAAATAGCGACAATCAGAGTGAGGTATCTTTCATTGGCAGAAACCTCCAACTCAGTTCATCAACATTATTAATAGATGGATGATGTGGCAGAGATGGATGGAAGCCACAACTATTTGTTAAGTCACCAAAGTCTCACTCCAATCAATATCCAATGGGTCCACAGTGTAGCCCCATTACCATCACCCAGAGCTTTTTCTTCTGTGTGTTTTGACTGTATTTGGCCAACTTCTGAGGAAGACACTCCCTTCAAGATAAGACACTGCTTTTTTGACATAGACAACTCTTGATAGAGAGCTCTCTTGGTTCACAGATTATGCATTTCTAGATACTTGGGATTCTCTCTGTGAATAGTTTTGCCCTGTTTCTGAAAAACATCAACAAACTGCTACCTTTGGCAGTCTGAGATGGATGTGTTGATGGAGTACTGAGTAGGGGAGGAGGGGTAGAATTGATTTCCAGTTTCTGGTCCCTTGGAGCATTATAATAGAAGAACGAGGCAGAGATTCGGAAATGATTGGTAGAATTCTTTCAAGCAGCATGACCAAATTCTTTCCAGACTTAACAGAATTGATCTATTTTCTATTGTAGATATTCTTCCTAGGGAAAAATCACTATGGAATTATTATCTTGTATTTATAGCTACAGAATATTTGACATGCAAAAATCACTTCAAGCATCTTCAGCATAGGTTCTGAACAAAATGTTATGTGATATCTTGACCTGTCAAATTCTACCCCAAGTGCTATCTTGTCAGCAGTGACTAGAACAATCCAATAAATGATGAACACGTTGACGTAGACTTCAACTCAACTTTCCTTAGAGTGATATGTTTATTATAGCAAACTGAGATTCTGTGCTTTTATTTCCTTAATTTGAATTTAAGAATACAGAAGACTCTGTCTACATCTTCCCCACAATCAGGATTATAGTTATTGGGGGAAAGGGGGATGAAGGCATTGCCTCCCCAATAGGAATTAAACTTCCCCCATGAAACCATTATTCTAAAGTTCCTCGATGTAAATGTGCTTACTTATCCTTCCAATAATAATCGAGTAAAATAATACATATAATAATCGAGTAAAATAATAAATGTAATAATAACAGTAATAAATTAAAATAATAAATGTAATAATAGAGTAAAATGATAAATATAATAGTAATAAATAGAGTAAAATAATACATGTAATAATAATAATAATAACAATGAGTAAAATGATAAATAATCTTGACTTGAGTATAAGACGAGGGGGACTTTTTCAGCCTAAAAAAGAGCTGCAAAACTAGGCTTATACTCGAGTATATATAGTAATTTCTAGAACTCTTTTATTTGCTGCACATTTCCCAGTACTTTTCCCTGCCCATTTTCTTTGGCTGCCCATACTCTATATTTAAGAGCTTAACTATTATTTTAAGTTATTGTAATGGTAGAAATTGAAAGAACTGGAAGGGCAGAAGTATTTTTGTAATGGATTTAGGACTGCAGCTTTCTGTCAGGCTCTATACTGATTCAAAGATATGTTGAAGCCCCCAATACAGAGAAGGGAAAGTGTGGCTGCTTTCCCCTCGTTAGCATGTAAGCCATGGGATATGTGAGAGACAGAATTTGTTTTTTAACTTCTTCTCTTCACTTGGAAGAAAAGAAGATCTATTCCTAAGTGATTCTGAAATTATTAGGTGGGAGCATGGTTTACAGCAAAGTTAGATATTTGCCACAGGGACAAACTAGATCTACACCAGCAAGTTGGGATGTGTGTCTGTTCATTTTCCTTCAATAGAGTTTCTCAAATGTTAGAGTGAAAATATGTTTCACTAAAAAATGTGGGTTTTGGGTTTTTTTTAAGTCTTGCAACATTTACTGAATATATGTGAAGAAGAGAGAGACAAAGCAGGGTATAAATATAAATATAATAATAATAATGTAATGCACACAAAAGAGTATTTTATGGTTTTTGTACTAAAAATGCTATCCTGGAATACTCATTTGTCATTTTTGGCACCAAAATATTTTATGTGCAGAAAATGATATGCATTCGTGCAGATAATGAATGCTGTTTCCACACACACACAAAACTATGTGCATATTTTCCACAACGTAAATCTCAAACAGTGAAGAGTCTTGTCACTCCAGGATTTATCTCATCAACGTTTCACAGTACTCAAGAAACAGTTTTTTTCAATTTCTAGTGTAGAATTAGGATAATTGTGACATGCTTACAGTGTGTTAAGCAGTAAGATTTCCAGCTAGTTCAACATCACTTTTTTTTCCAGATCATCAATTTCCAAGAACCTGTCACTCTGGATTTCCTTGATGCTGAACTAGAAGATGATAACAAGGAAGATGTAAGGAAACGAGACTCACTGAAATTTATTTTTATTTATTCGGTTATTGATTTGTTGTTTTTATTAAATATTTCTAACAACAGATCAGAAAAACAACAGTGAAAATATTATATAGTTTTATCGTAACGACAGATCAGGGCATGATACAATCAGTAAAAACAATACAGCAGAAAACCATAGAATGACAGCGATCCACAATTCTATATAAAATCTAAAAAGGTTAAACAGAACTTATATATGATCAGTAGGCTCTTGAAACCAGGTTTTAACTTGGTGTCAAAATTAAGCCAGCACCAGTAACAGCCTGATCTAATTTTTGGTTGACGGGCATACATCAGGACCCATACATCATTAGACTATTGACAAACTAGAACAAATACAGAGAAGGGTGACAAAAATGCTCAAAGATTTGGAAGCCAATCCCAACTTAGAGAGTCAGGTCTGTTTCGCTTGCAGAAGAGAAGGCTGAGAAAGGACATAACAATGTTTAAATGTCTTTGAAGGAATGTTACATTGAGGAGGGGGCAAGTTTGTTTTCTGCTGCTCTGGAGATTAGGACACAGACTGGATTCAAATTACAGGAAGAGGTATTCCATCTAAACAATAGGAAGAACTTCCTGATGGTAAGAGGCGTTTAACAGTGCCTCTGAGTGTTGAGGGGTCTCCTTCTCTGGTGGTTTTCAAGCAGAGGCTGAATGGCCATCTGTTGCGGGTTCTTTGACTGTTCTTGCATGGCAGAATGGGGTTGGACTGGATGGCCCTTGTGGTCTTTTCCAATTCTATGATTATTCATAGCATATAGTTAAAGACAAAACCATACAACAAATGTAAAGGTGCCAATGGCACTATAACATTTTGCTAATTGCAATAAGTTTACCATGGCTCGCTGCAGATGTGCCCCAGATGTGTTGTGGAGACATCTGGTGATACTGTCCAGGCATATATATGATTAATTGTGTGCTAGCGTTACGAATTACATTTACTTTATAATACACCCTCATGTGTGATTTTTGCTTACATTTCTATTGTCAACCATCATCAAACGGATTCTCACATATCCATTCAGTGAAATATGACATGAAAGTGTGAATAAAAAAGTGCAAGCCGTTTGTTAGAAGAAAGTAATTATGCCACAATTGCAATCCCAATGAATTCTCCACTGAACTTTTAGGCAGGAACTGTACTCTTTCTAATGACATGTGATGGTCTTCATGTCAGTATCTGAAGAAATAGAACAATAAGGGGCTTGATTGGGTCTAGAGGCTTCAAGGGCATCATTCCTTCAGCATCCGCTTGGATTAGATGGCAGTGTTTCCATTTTTATTGCCCAAAGGAATGAAAAGAGGTGTGCCCAGTTAACATGTGCTAGTTTTAGTAATCTAGCTCTGTCTCTCTCTCTCTCTGTCTCTGTCTGTCTGTCTCTCTGTCTCTCTCTCTCTCTCTCTGTCTCTCTCTCTCTCTCTCTCTCTCTCTCTCTCTCTCTCTCTCTAGATCCGAAGAAGAATGATTGATGGAGAGAAAGGGACTCGAAACATCTGGACTTTGATCAAGTCTCAAGATGAGGTAAAAAATTAATTTTGTGACTGAAAAAAGTTAAAAGGATAAAAGTCTGTTGCCAGAGTAAAGTCTAGATTGTAGCTATTTTGATGGTAGTTAGTACATTAACAAAAAGGAAACTAACTCGATAATGTGTATATTGAGAATATTGAGAATTTCACAAGAGGCCTGAACTGCCAACATTCAATGTGATACTGCTGATATGTTCGGGATCTAGAATGTTGTTGCAAAAGTCCCACAGAGTTCCATCATGTCTCCCAAGCTTTTCAACATGAGCACTGAGGGCATCATCCAGCAATGTTACAGTGAATGCGTATTACCATTTCTTTAATTGAAATTGTGTGTGGTAATTTAATTTTTGACAGTTTTGCTATATAAATTGGCAAGAGTTTTACTCTCCAGAGCATATCCAAAATAAGCATCATTAACAACAAGGACCTTGCAGGATGGGGTGTTGCAAGGCTGGCTGGTGGGTGGCAGTAGCACTAAGCATTTCTGCAGGCTCTCAGGGGTTCAATTGAAGTGGAGGAATCAGCCAATGGGTTCCAACTTGTATATATCAGGTCTGCAAGGCACCTTCCAGCAGCTGGCTTCTTAGCAGCATCCCACGCTCTGTTATGAAATATCTATTTGCTATCTGTATGCAAATACATTGTGTACATTATTCAATATGCGTATGTTGTTCAGCAATGTATGTTGTAGTGTGAACATTGTTTTGTCACAACTTGGGTAAGGGCAGCTAGCATAGATCTGGGATCCTGGATGGTTACCAGTGGGAAGGAGTGGGGTTTCTGCCATGGCAGGTAACTTAATAGGTGCAGGCAGAGTGAGGTTCAGTCCAGCTCAGGGGAACAGACTCAAATACACCTCCTGGTGGCAGGAGGACCACATTGGAGGACAGTAGTGTGGTCCCTCCTGTCATGTTGTAGGTTCCAGCAGGCTGGAAAAATGTCTCATCAATCAACAGACAGGTTGGTCAGTGCCAGAACCTTGGACCCATGTATGGGCCAACTCTGATTCTTAGCTGTAAGCTATAACATTGTGGCTTACTTTATTCCATCTGTGAAAATAGGGGCTGGTGTGGTTTATTTGGTAGTCCAAGCCTGGTTGCCCCAGGGCAAATATATCCTTACTCTTTTCTCTACACTTTTAAACCCCCAGAGATATCTAGATAAAGTCCACAGGATGTATACCTGGGCACCTATCAAGAGCACAAACTATAGGTAAGCATGCATTAATATCTTCTACTGACCTGTTAAGCTGAACCTCCTCCAAGAAATCTTTAGAATTTAGAAACCAATGGAAATGTCAATGAATTGTCTGGGCATTGAAAACAGAGAAATCTGCAGTTGGCTAAGGTGTGACAGGAGCATAATCCACCCAACATTGTGGTAGTACATACTATACACAATATGTATTATAAAGTGATTTGTCCTACATTCGTTATGGCAGTCTGGCTAGAGAAGAAGGTACTGTGGAAAGCCCTATGCAAGTAATTTCCAAGAAATCTAGAATAGAGCTGAAGTATTTTATCCCTCTAGGGCCAGATAATTTTTACAGGTTTCACCCTTTCCTTGAGGGGTGGAATTCTTACCACGGGCAAGCATCTGGCTAGGAGGCTAATATTTCTATTTCCTTATTAACTCATTATCAGGGAAGCTGACAGCTGCTTACAATGACTTATGTAGAGAGGAATAGTTATTTGGGGAGTTGGACAATCCAGGGTTAGACACTGGTGTCCCCATTCCACCAGTACAACAGACTGAAGCTGGGAGGTACTTAGTTTTCATCACCTATGCATCAAATATTAATTGTCCAACAGGCCTAACAAGCCCCTCCTCATTGCTTTCAAAATGCAGGTAGATGCTCTAAGTGAGCACCATCATGAAGCTGAAGTTCTGCATGGATAGCACTTGATAGTTTGTACCTTACTTCTTGTAATCATTGTTCCTCATCTGTCATGGACAAGAATCTCTCTAACCATCTTACCCATGACTAAACGTGATAAGGTCTGTGAAATAACAATTGGCAGAGAGAGATTTAATTTGCTTCTGTGTGTCTTAGCCTTTGGGACACACAACTACCCTATTTTCTAACATTTCTATTCACTCAAGAGAAATAAAATGCATTTGCCTATTTAAATTAAAAGCTTGCTTTTTATGATCATACCATTGGATCTTAATTTTTAGAATACTTATAAGATTTATGATACAATGTACTTCCCATTTTGGAGATGGTATTGAATATTAGTCAACATTACTGTAGAATTTGTGCCCGGAGGGGGGGCACTATGCTTTCATGTATGAAAATTGACATTATGTATTCTGCACCAATATATTCAAACTGATATTCAGTGGCAAATCATAGTTAGAGTGTTTTCTAGACTATTCCCTTGATAAGAAACTCTAGCCCTAGGTGAGAGACAACACACTATTATCTGGACTAATACAAAAACCAATGGGGCATCAAACAGTATGGCAAAGACAGTTATTGAGTCACAGTGAGTGAACAGTAGTCTGGAGAAAATTGGCTGCAAAATGGGGCAAGAGATCATTATCTTGACCTGCAGAATGATGGCCTATAATAGATGCTTAGCATCGTTGTCTTTGAAGGATGCCCCTCTGCAGTTTTTATTGCGTACACAGCCTTGCCTTAAGACATATAGAAATGCAGGATGCAAATGTAAGATCTATGAATTTTAATATTGTTCTCAAGTGAGAACCATACATATTAAGACTTTTATTTCTGTGAATTCAAACTCTAATGCAAA
Organism: Anolis apletophallus; assembly: GCA_030556195.1. Classification (NCBI taxonomy): domain Eukaryota; kingdom Metazoa; phylum Chordata; class Lepidosauria; order Squamata; family Anolidae; genus Anolis; species Anolis apletophallus. Next base: position 57,636,358 of record JARBWK010000001.1, read on the forward strand.
TTAGACAGCTGGCCTACTAATGGTACCAGGCAGCTGTGTAGCTATCGCACAAGGTTTGGGTGAGGTCGCCATCTAGTGCATAGTTGTTTATTGCAAATATAAGTATTCCCCAGGGATTTCCTAGAGTAGCCAGTTTGATGATATATAGTCCAATAACTGCCTGATGCATGGTAAGGAGAATGTCTAAATTGACCCATCTCCAAGTCATCTTTCCCTAGAGAATGAGGATATAAAATAAGAAATGTACAATTGTGGTGTATCTCCATAAGTTACTTTTCATAACTCAGAAAACATTTGTGGCTCCAAGGTTGGATTGGGCACATGGGAATGGCTTAAAGAGGCCAGTCATGATTCTCCAGATAGATATTTATGCCTGAAAGCACTTTATCTAATCTGTGTTTAACTTTTTTCTACTCTTCAGTTCTCTTAGTTCATGAGACTCTTGCCAGGGTTTATGCTCATATCAATCTTTCTACCTGTGCAAAGAAAGTGGAACCACTGCCCTACTATAGCCCATGCTGGGAAAGGAAATAAACCACCGTTACCTAACAGGAGAAGTATGTGCTTTCGTTCTGTTAGATGGCTGCCAAATGCTTCCCATCTTAAATGTGGCAATTTTTCCAGAGGCATTCATTTTCCACAGAAATAACCAGAAACAATAATAGCAGTTGGGTTCATGGTTATCTTAGCCATATCTGTGTGTATTAAATAAACAACTGCTTGGTCCAACAGGTTATTATCTTTTGAGGTGTTCCATTCCTAAGGTCACTGTAGGGTTTTCTCAAATATGCATTTGATGGCAAATATGTTTGTTTTGCCTAAACTTCAAACTAGATTTCCTCAACTTGCTGCAACTATGTCCCGTAGCATCCCCAGACATCACAGCCAAGTGGAATTCTTCCTGTGAATGCTGAGGGCTGTGATTCCGAACATCTGGAGAGCACTGGATCTGAAAAGGTTATCTGGCAGCATCTACACCGATAGTTCTAAACATTGTGAAAGCTATTCTTGAAACACTTTGCCACTTTGAGTTTCATTTAAGAGAACAAATGATGATGATGATGATGTTTCTTTGTCTCCCCCTTTATCAGCCTAGGTGTAGTCTTGCCACGTTACAGCACCTATTACATCCGGGCTAATCTTAGTGACCAGATTCTCCAGGTGAAGTGTAAGTAGAGCTTCATTTTCTTATTGACCTTTCACATGCCCCTTGACCCCGAACCCGCCAGGTAGCCTAAGGATGACTAACAGAAGAAAACAAAACACCAACCTTGTGATATTAAAAGCTAGTTCTTTTTTAAAAAAAAAAATAACAAGAACCCCTACACATTGATGAAAAGAGGTTTCATTTCATTCCTGGAAGAATAATTCAAGCTTTCCAGGGATATACAGATTTCCCCGAGATAACTTTGCATAAAACCTTTAAAGACATTCAGGGGAGATAAGGTTGAGTTGCTGCTTTATATGCTTTTTATGTACTAGATGATAACTCTGTAGCAGCCAGTTGATTTGAAAGCTGGGGAAGTTCGCATGTTTCTTTCTGTTTTCTTTTGGTTTCTTTATATTTGTTTTAAACCATTATTATATTTATTTACATTTTGAGTTCGTTTCTTTTGCTTTTTCCTAACTAATTTACAGTTGATCTCTGTGTACTTGTTTCGTAGCCTCCCCTTGTGTGTGATCCTGGGCTCTGCTCCCTCATCACAGGGTGTGAGGGACTTCCCAGGGAATCTCTAACACCCTGCTCTGAGTGGTCCTCTCTTTTTCTTCCTGTGTTTATCCCTCTGTCTCTGAGATATGTCCTCTTTCTTATTTCTCTCTCTCTCTTTCCCTTTTCCCTTTCCTTGTGTGAGTCCTCTACTTCATACTTACACTATATTACTTTTAGTTACTCAAACTTTCATTCACAGAGCAGGTCCTTAAAATAGATTAATCAGCACCTAAATTAACCATTAAAAATTACCCAGTTACCATTATTCTTACTATCTGAGAATCTCAGAGCTCATAATACTTACTTGCGAGTAAAAATACACAGGAACATAACATGACACATTTTGTAGGGGGAGGGGAAAGAATCCTATATCAGTGGTTCTCAACCTGTGGGTACCTAGATGTTTTGGCCTTCAACTCCCAGAAATCATAACAGCTGGTAAACTGGCTGGGATTTCTGGGAGTTTGAAGCCAAAACACTTGGGGACCCACAGGTTGAGAACCACTGTCCTATATACTATTAAGTCAGACCCTCTTTTTTTAGTGAAGAACATAACAAAACTAAAAGCATTTTGGCCCCTCATATATGTACAACTCAAAGGGTTGGTTCCAGCTAAGGCAAATATTTCCCAGAGTCATATAGTACCATCCTCAAAAATACATTTTGAGTATACTATCACATCTTCCATATACATGAGAAGTTCACACATCAGGAAGATGGATGTTCTGAAAACTCTGATTTCCACATATACATTAATATCTAAATAAATCTTCCCACATGATATCAGAACATGGACATTTACCTTTTTTTAAGTAACTTGTTCTATTATTCATCATGGTTCAGCACCATACATTCAAAACGGACCAGGCGGCCATGATCCGAGGTAACCTGGGGCAACTTAGATTTGGTATTAACTGACTCCCTGCATCTGAGACCAGAGGAAACTGCTCCATACAGGGATTGGGCCTGATACATTTTTGCATGAAAAACATGTGTTTTGGCACTGAGCTTCAGTCCCTTCTTCCTTAATGTTGGTTTCCATTTAATCTGCTCAGTGGACCATGTTTCTGCTCCACATGCCTGTCACTGATGGGCATTCCAGAATTGTTGTGAAGAAAACCTGTTTCTCCCCATCTGAGAGTCACTCAGTTTTTTCTTTTTAAAACCTTCATAAAACATCTCTTTCCCCATGCAAAATAAGAAGGACAAGGCCTGACCCAATCTCTTTGGTTTTATTTGTCAAAAAATGCCAAAACTAAAGCCAAAAAACAGTCTTCTCCTAAGGTTGCTTCTAGGATTCTTCTACACCTTAGCTCTTCTCACTAAAGACAAAGGCCGCACCTTACACACATCATGTATTGTAAACTTGGGCCCATTACATCCTCACCCTTTCCTCTATACCTTTGTTTCCATTCCTTCTGTCTCTATCTCAATGTGTGTCCTTTGTTACTCTTGAATTTTGCATGGTCTGCTAACTCAGTAAGAACATTTCTATATCAAGACTGTTGCAAACTGTTTGCTACTGGATTTCATTTTTTATGTTGGTTATATAATATATATATCTCTATATATCTAGTTATATCTATACATTTTTATTGTTCTGTTACTGTGGCCTTTTTATTGGTACTTTTATTATTCTTTTTACTTTGTTTCTTTTTCATGTCGTTCTTTGCAAGAGGTTTCCTTTTGGTATGATTATGATACACAATATTTTTATTCAAACAGCAATTGAATAAAATATTGTTTGTACCCCCTTCCCCTTTCCACCCAACCCCCCTTTTTTTGTTTTCTGTTTTTTGTTTGTTTTTTCTTGCTTTCTCTCTCTGATGGATTCACACAGTACCAAGCAAATTGAAGGGCAAGTATTTTCAGTCTTAGACCACTACCCTTCCACCACCCCCTTCTCCCCACCCGTGTCCAATACCTTGACCCCTCACTCCAAACCTTCACCGCTCCCCTTTACCACCCACCCGGCCTGCTTGCCCATTACCTTGCCCGTTTGCCACGCCTAACCTTGCAAATCACCACCAAACCGTTCCTCCCCTCCTCCTCTCCTCCTTTACTCCTTCCCCTCAAACTCTTTCACCCTTTATTTGAAAGCAACATGTCTTGTTACGTTCATAATAGCTTCACCACTGATCTCCCACTCCTTCCCTGTGCATTGCTCAGATACTCAATCCGGTATCGTTATAGACGAGCCAATTTCATATGGAATTGTTATGTTTGAATTCAATTTAAGGTTTTTTGTAGCTAGTTTAATATCCTGCTCTTCGGCCTCCCTGCAAAAATACCTCCCCCAACCAATCTTCCTTTTTCCTTCCCTGTCTCACACCTTCCCAACAAATCTTCTTTCCCTCTCCTTATCCTATGCTTACCTTCCTCTTGAAGACAACTCAACCTGAATGGGACAGGGCTGTGCAGAGACCTTCAGACTCTGGAGTGTTTGGATATAAGAGTCCAGTATCACTTCTACAAGCAAATAGCTTTCAGGACATGAGTGTATTGCCTGATCGGAAGAAAAAACAAATCACAGAGTCCACAGTGCCTACATGTTAGAGGTTTCCCCAAAGACTCATAATCTCCACTGTGGTCTCCATAATCATCTCAGCAATAGATCCTTATTCACTAAGTAGCTGAACTGCCAAATGATCCCTTGAACAGAGGTGAGGAGACAGCAACAAGATAATTTATTGAAATTTGGTCTTATATTTCCCTCCACAATCCATTAGAATCCAGTGCCTTCAGAATCCAGTTAGCAAAATGATGGAGCAGCTGGACTACAATTGCTTTATATTCTCTATTAAAAATGAGAGTCAACGAGTTGGTATTGAGAATATGAAATGGATCTCCATAGATTTTTGTTTCCTCCTTCCTTTGTGAGTCTAAAATTGCACTCCAATCTAAACATAAAACAGAATTTAAAAGTGCTGGTCACACATACGTGCATTATGAGCATGAATGCCTATAGAAAGAGCCAAATACCTTTCTGAGTCTCTGAGGTTTTCCGCAATACAATTTTCTGGGGCAGATTGTTCTCCTAAATTTACACTGAGGCGGAATGCAGCTTGATCAGAATGTGGCTATACTTTCACGCCCATATTATTAGAGTCATGTGTTACTAAATAATTTGCACCTTCAGTATTCATCTGCTTTGACATGAACAGAAAAAGAAAGCAAAAGAGTTTGCAAAGGTCCCTCATCAGCAGGAAAAGCGAAATAATTATATTGGGAGGCAGAGACTACAACAGTGTACAATGGTTCAACCATGAGACCACTACAGTGTACAACGATCCAAAGCACATGTAAACTATTATTGAAAATCTAATTTTATTCTGAAAAATGGAGAAACAGGGACCAACTGTGTTCTCAATGACTCCCATGATTCAAAGCCTCCATAGTCAGTACCTATTTAAAACTGACATTTAGGGTGACCTGAAACAGCAATGTTCATGTGATCAATTAACACCAAATGCTGTGAAGCAGAATATGACAGTATATTCTGTCATTAGAATATGAACTGTTCCACATAAAGGCAAATGTATCTGAAATGTAGAGCTATTTCCACATAAGAAATACGTGGCTCTCTTTCCTTCCCTGCCTGCTGTAGGATGTACGCATTGAGCCAAGAATCACTTTAACAGATATTGTTTTCCATACTGATTACTTCGCCTGGTTTATGAGGATTTCACAGCATAACCACCTGGGAGCATTATGCAGGCACAAGGCATCATAATTGCCCTAAACACACGTGGAGAAAAGGAAGACGCTCCTGTCAGTACAATCGGTTACACATTACAGCATGAAAGAGTTGCCAACAGAAACTTGATCTCAAGCAGTAGGGTTCTGTCTGATGTCCTCAGCCCTGTTCTATCAGCATTGAGTTGCCTGCTCCCGGTAACCCTGTAATGGCAATGCTGATGGAATAATTACTTAGTGTTTTTGTATCCTTTCCTCTTCCTCCTTTCATTGGCTTGTATCCAGACCCTGCCTTACAGTCCTGTTCAAAAACAGCAGTCCAACCTATGACTGTGCTGCCCTAACAAAGGGCCACATGTGTCTTGCAATGCATTGTGGAAGACCTTGGTGGGGGAAGGAGATGAGTTTTAGTGGTCTCACAATCATTCTGCTTATATTGATATACTTGAAGGGATAATTTGCAGCTAATACAAAAATGGAACTGTGGTGAGGTTGTTTGAATGGTTATTAAAAGTCAGTGGGTGTCCTTCAGAGGAAAGCCTGCAACAGCTATCAATTTCTCTCCTACACCCTCTCACTCTTTTTTTAAAACACCAAGGGTGAGTCATGTACCATAAATCTGAAAGATGTTCAGTGTGCTGAATGAAGAGCTAAAATAGTAATTCAATTCACTAGGAAGAAGACATAAAAATAAGCAGTTAAGCAGATCCCTACAGTGTCATGAATAGAACTAAATACTATTCCTATAAAGCTATTTAAGGCGCCTGGTGGTTCATCAGCACCACCTGGTTACAGTGGTTCTACAGAGCTTTGATCTTTGTGCTCCAGACTTGAGACCGCCATTCCCATCATCTGTAGGCAGCGTAGCCAATGGTGATTGGAGTTTCAGTCCAGCATCAGCAGGGCCACACTTTGCTACTCCTCCTCTAAGTATTCCTATTTACTTGTGTGCAAATAGCAAAGTGGTGGGGATTTCTTTTATTTAAAAGTAGAATTTCATTAGTAGCACAGTCAATAAACTGCTTCCCACACTACCTCTCTACATTACATTAGCATGTGAGTATGTTGAAAGATGTTTGCAGCTCAATTCAAACAATACCTGAGTGAGAGCACCTGTGGCATGGCTTCTTGCTTCCCAGCGGGCTGCCCACAAGTCAGTGCCTCTTAATAAAAATGATCAAAAACATTGTGCTATTTTCAAATGTCTCTGATTGCACAAGAAGAAAAGATGTCACAATGCTACAGGTTGAACAAGTTAGTATTTTGCTCCCTCTGCTCTGATGGGACTCCAGAAAACAATCCTATTGCAAACTCACCAAACTGGCAGCAAGAGAGCCAGTGAGATACTTTAACAACGACTCACCCAGATTGCCAACCATGGGACTTGCTCACCCCTCTGCTGTGGCCCTATGGACAAAACCAACAGCAGGTCAGCTACAGAGAACATCCACCTGCTTTCACTGTTATGTTTTACCAGAAAGAGTCCAGGGTGGCCTAATTCGTATCTGGAACAGTAAAGATCTCTGCTGAAGGTAATGCTACCAGAAGGCTTCCACTGAAGAGTTTGACCAAAGAGGGTCAGCCTTTGGGTCTCCATTTCGAATGCTGAGCAAATATAGTCTAACACAGACATGGGCAAAATTTGGCCCTCCGCATGTTTTGAACTTCAACTCCCACAATTCCTAAGAACCAAAGTTTACCTATGCCTGGTCTATCAGATAGCCTGTGCATTATGACTACCGGTACTTATCATAGGTTAAATGTTTGGACCAAGAGATGCACTCTGACCATATAGTTGCAACCAATGCAGGTAAAATGAATTCTTTGTCCAATTAAAGTGGGATATTCTGTCCTGATGCTAAATCGGTGGCAGGGGTAGTCTTGAGGGCCTACAGCTATTTCTTGAGTGCAGCTTCCAGCATTCTTCACCTTTGACTATGGTAGCTAGGAGTGGTTGGGAAATGCGGTTCAACAGCACGTGAAGGGGCATATATTTCCCACCTGGGCTAAATCCAGTTGTTAATCTCAACAACGGTAAACCCACTGAATAGATGGAATTTATTCAGTTGGCACTTGTATAAATATCTTTGATTCTGTTGGTAGTAACAATTTTGTTTAGCCTTTGGTAATATAAATGATTTATTTTACTCTGGTGAGAACTTCTGTGTTGTACCTCCATGGGTATTGTGCAATTTTGATCCTCACTTGGCATAATGCTATATGCCCTTGAAAAAAATAGTTAAGCCATTAGAGTAAATTCTGATGTGCAATTAACTTGTTGTGTTTTTCATAGCTGCCACTGTCCTGCTGCCAAGTTTAGAGTGTTAATTATTGCTAATGGCTGCTGTGCTGTGAGGATCTGAGGATTAGAGTTCAGATATTCCTGGCAGAGGTTGATGCTTGTGGATTTGGCATTGCCGAGAAGGATTAGTGCAAGAAGAGTTAAGCAAATTCAGGCGGGTTTCTTCTTCTTCTTCTTCTTCTTCTTCTTCTTCTTCTACACTACTTAACCCTTCATTCCTGAGGAGTAGCCATGGTGGTAAGAGATTCTGGGAATTCTAGTCTAAAAATAACTTTTCTAACTCTGCACAGAATGAAGGACTGCTGTAGTCCATTAGAGTTTAATCTCCATTACCAGGTTTAAGCTCTATTTGAGATACAACCCATTTTGAGTAAGAGATCAGAAAAGGAAAAGTATTCCCTGTGTATCATTATTGACTGCCTGAGCTACTGTAACAGAGCTGATAGACTGGGCTCAGTCACAGTGTGGAGAACCTCCAATACTGGGCATTTCAAAATTTCTACCAAAGCCCAATTTTATACCAGAATTGCAATCTAGCATTGGATCAGGTGTTTTGTGCTGGATTGACATATGATTCATGGATATGTTTGTTGTAGACAGTTTCTCACTACCTTGTTATTGTTGAAATGATGGCACCCAATAAGCCTCAGCAGGTGTGAAGGATAGTTAGGATAGTTGCCCAGTTCCTAACGGCTGAGGATTCAGGTGTTTCTGGAGCTCTTGGGGAATATTTGACTGCCTCCTGTAGCTATCCCCTTGAATCCTGGAATGACAAACTAGCTTGGAAGGTAGAAACAATAGTTCCTAGTTTGCCCTTTCTTTCTTAACATTCCCTTGTTTACTGTGGAGCTGGTGTCGAGGCAGCAGAATAGTTAGAGCACAAGTGGGATTGAAATAATGATGAATCTAGCAAAACAACTACTGGTTTTTACAGGTCTGTTCTATAGCATTGACAGTACTTTACTTTACTTAGGCGATCCCTCGTAGCCCAAGGATGATGGCTGCCCAAGTGTAGTGGCTTGGCGGTGGGTCCGTAGGTGGCTGTGAAGCCCTATTCTCAATCCACATGTTCTCCCACAGTGAGGACATTAGTTTCCAGGTGGAAGGCGGTCCCGGTCAGGGTTGGCTTGATGTGCTTTCCTCTTGGCACATTTCTCCCTTTCGCCTTCTGCAGCACTGCTGGTTACAGCTGACCTCTAGTTAGAGTGCTCAAGGGCCAGGACTTCCTAGTTCTCAGTGTCTATGCCACAGTTTTTAAAGTTGGCTTTAAGCCCATCTTTAAATCTCTTTTCCTGTCCACCAACATTACATTTCCCGTTCTTGTGTTGGGAGTATAGTAACTTCTTCTGGGAGATGGTGATCAGGCATTTGGACAACGTGGCCAGTCCAGCGGAGTTTATGGCGTAGGTGGGGGTCATTACAACGTTGACAGTACCAGTACTTTTTAAGTTCTTCATGCTATTTGATTCTTCTCTGCCTGTTTTGGCTGGTCTGTCAAAACTCTCTTTGGATTGAAAGGATGTTTTATTGAAAGAGGGTTTACATTGCAAGGATCAATCATTCCAAAACCATAGTTTCAGTTTTCCCAGATTGTGGAAATACAGTTGCATCTTCAACTCACAATTATTAATTTTATCTTTTTTTAAAAATCATGAAAGGCCTGGCAACTCTGTGGCTGATTACAGCCTTCTGAAATTAGTTCCTTAAATTCTGGATCATGATAACTGCTGAATTTTTTTTCCAACTCAGGATCAAATGCCACTCTTCCCTGCTAGTGACTTTCTGAACAAGGAAAGCAACTTGGCAAAGCTGATCAAGCAAACAGTAGCACATCATGTTGATATCATGCATTTCTGGATGAAACAAAATGTCTGGCTCTGTTTTATTTGGTTTCTGGCTGGATTCAGGAAAGAAGCTGATTTCATTTTCTAGCAGTTGAGCTATTCAAAGAAAAAGACAGGGAACACTGACTTGATTGATTTTAATAAAAGTCTTAGCAGCTGTTGATAACAATGAATATACCGTCATATGTTTGCTGTCATGCTGCAGATATAAGAGTACCACATGAGTTAAAAGATGAAAAACAGCTTTGCAGTTTCTTATAGGATAGCTTCAGAGAATGGTGCCTGGAGGTTGTCTGTTCTTTGTGGGAATTGTCCTAATGCATTCTGTGGGATGCTAGGGTTGTCTCCCATCATTTTAAAGATCTACATTAAACTATAGTGGAGGTCATTACATAGTGTCATCATTATGTTTTTTGTTTTTGGTTTTTCATGTCAGGAGCGACTTGAGAAACTGCAAGTCGCTTCTTGTGCGAGAGAATTGGCCGTCTGCAAAGACGTTGCCCAGAGGACACCTCAATGTTTTTGACATTTTGCCATCCTTGTGGGAGGCTTCTTTCATGTCCCTGCATGTGGAGCCGGAGATGACAGAGGGAGCTCAACCCTCTCTCCCCGGATACTGTATGTTGGTAACATCCAAGTCTTCTTTTCCTCAGCATCACTTGCAGCAGGTTCCTCCATGAATGATGAAGATGAAACTCAATCAAAGCCAAGATACAAATGTCATTATAGAGACAGGTCCATTGATCCATATGAGCTATGCCAATGCTAGATTATAGGATGCACCTTTTCTCAAGGATCAGACTCCAGGTTTTGTGCTTCTTTTAGCATGGTTCTTTTAGCAAGAGAACAGCATGGCATTATATTAATTCCTATGTTAACTCTAAAAGGAGCCAGAGAATGGCTTCCAAAATGAATGCTGCAAGCGTATCTGCTTCTGAATAGCCAAACCTAGAATTGCACAGTAAAGCACAGTTATACCGTTTTTTTAAAAAAAATATATCTTAAAACCAATATAACTTCTACTTAGCAAGCCTTGTGAGCAACCATAGATTGGTGTTTCCATTTACTATTATTCATACTTACATGAACTCTGAAAAGTGAGGAGTCACAAAAATTCCCAACTCTTTTGACTAATTATATTTAAATTGATTGACTCCCCTAGAACATGGTAACACCTAGCAAAATATCCCTAGTCTGTACCTTATTGATAGGTGATCTGTACCTTATTGATAGTTCTAACGATTTATTTATTTAACACCCCACCTTTCTTCCAGCACAGGATTAAGGCGCCATACAATGTTTTGAAAAACACAATACAATTAAAACTTCTTTTCACATAAATGTTAAAATTCAGTTAAACTAACTTGGATTTTAAAAACACAAGTTAAAAATAGCATTAAAAAGACATTTAAAACATAAAAGAGAGGCACTACACCGTGGATCCATCTGCCACAGCATGCCGAAAACCAGATGCTTTCTTAAATAAAAAGGCTCGTGGAAATAATAATACAACAGGATCAACTGGGCCTCCCAGAGGATCAACTGGGCCTCCCAGGAAAGGAAGCTCCTTAATTTGGGAGCAGCCACTGAAAAGGCTCTCTCTCATATCCTCACCAGACATCCTTTGGACAATTATTTGAATGTTGCCTGAGTCATTCAGCCAAATATGTACATCTCAGCAACTGAGGAATGGATAGAGAAATAAAATTATTTCAACCTGTAGAAGAGCACAGGACCTACTCCATACATGTTTTGTTTATTATCTGGTTGCTCCTGTGAAACCTGGAAGGGTCTGTTTCATATTCAGGCAAAAGAGGGATGGCTGTTGCAGTGCTTCGAGACCACTGTCAGCCGGAAGGCAGCTGCTGCACCCTTTACAATGCATTGCATGTTACCTCTATCCAGTGGGTAAGTCTTTGGTTGGACTGTCTTCATAAAGGACCCTGGTTTGGCCATGTTGATGCCTGAAAAATAATTTTTATTAGAAAATGTTGTTTTAGTAATTCTCTTTCCGTATGAGCAGAGCATGTGATTTCTTTTCTTTGTTACTGTGGTAATAAGAGAGAGATGCCCATACAACTTTTCTGAACATACATATATATAAATAAAAGTATGAGGATATATATGTGTGTATATGCAACTACTGAGTTCCAAAGTGATACAGAGACAATTGATCAATTATATTTAATTTCAAACAGTGTAATACCTTTACAAAATACAATAAAAATCCAAATTCTCCAAACGCTGGCAACATATTGCCTACAACTTTTCTTGTACAATGCAAAGAATATTCTCCTTTCTCTCTTGTTCAATTTAGTCAGTTCTTTTGCCTCTTTTGTTGGATTCCAGTCTATGCTCTCTTTCTGTCTCTCTGTCTCTCTCTTTCTCTGTTTCCCCACCCGTACGCCGTTCTCACTTTCTCTTCTTCTCTCCCATTCTGAGACTGAGTCCGTCTTCTCCTTCCCCCATTTCAAACCCCCGCCGGATAACGTTACCTTTCTGTTGCAGATTTTGAATACCTGCTGCCAAACAGCTTTGAGTCCGAGGGACATGTGTTCATTGCTCCAAGGTAGCTTTGCGTGTGAGCTTGCTGAGGTGTCCATCCAACCACTCCCTCCCCACCCCAGGACTGGTTCAGCTTCCTTTCCCACTCCCCTCTCAGCCACACCTTAAAATTTTCTACTCCATCACTCCCACCTCTCTTTAGAGCTGACACCTCTTCATTGTGCCAAAGTCTTGGTCATTTCTTCTTCTTCTTGTGTCTTGTCGTCTGCCTGTGTGACACTCTTGAGACTACAGCTGCCACCTGCACCTTGTTGAGACACCACTGTGGTTGGCAGCGCAGTGGTCCCGTTCCGCCTTCTGTTCACTCACCTACATAAGAAGAGTGTGTATATATATAAATATATATGTATGCCTGCGTATGAGATCGATACATACACATACATATATAGGTATAGTTTCTGAAAATCCTTATGCAAAACAAAAATACGAGACAAGTATGTTTGAAGCCTCTTGAGCTCATGGTGTCATGTTAGTCAATTCTGAAAAATAATTTTTAATACAAAATTTGACTTAAACACCACTAACAACAAAACTTTAAGAGGCAGGAAAATTATTCCCAGTGCTATATAGATTTCCTTTGAAATAACTTTAGGTTATATTTTCCAACGCCAGAGTTGTTTGCAGCAACTACCCTATTATTCTGTTTGATTGGCTAGGTGGATCTATTCCCCACTGCTATTTCTGGTCCCCAATCCTTTAAATAAACAATTTGTAACACCAGTATGATATTAAATTAAATATTAAATTCATTTCTGTTCATATATGGGATTTTCACAAATACATAAAAATGTTGTTAGCATAAATATTCACTGTGCCACTTTTTAAGGGGAAATAACACTCACTTTTAGAAATCAAACTGGGTCGTGTAGAAATTGTTTTAAAATGCAGGAGATTCAGAAAGATATAAGATTGCTACAGACCTTTTGGGTATCCACAGAGGGGTCCTGGAATCATACTCCAGTGGATACCAAGGGCCTGGTATATTCTATTAACATATATATTTATTCATTAAAACAAAAACTGTATCCTGTAAACCTTAAATCTTTTTATAAAAATCCATCCAAAGCTTGTTTTTGCTCTTTTAAAAGTTAACCAGTGCAATGTAGTATTTAAAAGTAGTTAAACATTTTGGGCTACATTTGGAAAATTTAAGTTCCCATCTGCCCATTCATTAAAGCTCACACTTTTGTTCGTGTTTTTCAGCCTAATGTATTTTAGAGGCCTGATGGGGAGATGAGAAGCCATCTTGAGCTCCTTGGAGATTCTAATAAATAAATAAATAAATAAATATTGTGAGGCTAATTGGAATGTAGTGTTAATTAAAGTCAACTGCATGATGTGACACTTAGCATTAGATAAAAACTTACAGTGAACAGTCAGCAATAACAAGATCCTATTGGACATTCCCCTTGCAGAGCTTCCCAAACTTTCTCTGTATGTTTTTGACTTCATCTTCAAGAATTTCCAACCATTAGCCAACTCATCTAGGTCCTAAACACCTGGAAGACCAAAGTTTGGGAATCGCTGTCCTTTAATATATGTTCTATTATGTATGTAGGTATGTTGGCATCAAATCTTGCCATTACTTGATGTACACTGCTTTGAGTTCCCCCAGGGGTGAGAGAAGCAACATATAAATGCAGTAAATAAATAAAATAAATTTTAGATGTCCAAATGCAAAAAATGGATAGAATCCCTGCCCTCTTAGTGCCTTATATAGAAGCAGAAATTTTAACAGGTGTACCCTTTTATACCCCTAATACTTAGCCTGACAATGTGATCCTATACATGTCAACTTAGAAGTAAGCTTTATTTAGATCAATATGCCTTACTCTCAGATATTTATAGGATTGCAACCTAGAGACATACTATTATACCCAAAACTGTATAAATTCTAACCAGAATATGATATAAACAGTCAAAATAGTTTATAGTCATCTTTAGATTAGAGGGTTTTCATTTTCCTTTTTGCGGCAAGCAGTTGATAAGCATGTATCAAATTCAGGAACAAACCCCTATTTAAACTGAAGTGTAGTCCAGAAGCTAACAATTTTTTAAAAATGAAATGCACATTTCTGTGAGATTGTGTTCGTTCTATAATGTAAAAGGGAAGACTAAAAATGCTCCCTTGCCTCCCTGCAATAACAAATTTCTCACCCCAGGATCCAAGGAGATCTCTTGATTGCTATCTCAGAACAGAAAAGCATCCTGTGCCCTCAGGTCCTATCGACTCATGTGAGAACTCTTCAGTTCTGTCTGTACTATTTGCTAAACTAATCATGCCAAACAATCTGCCAATATAGCTCTATAAAAGTTCATCAATACTTATATGGGCAGTAGCCCACAGTAATTTTCAGAAACCATATATCATTAATGACTTATTTGTGGGCGTGGAAGCACATATATTTGTACATGTGTGTAGATATATAGGTGGATGCAGTGTTGTGAACTAACAGGTCTTTGAGAAGCAAAATGATGTTGGTTGCCAGAATGTAAGAGCACTTGCAATAAATGAGTGGAAAAAATCAAGAGGATAACAATGGCATCTCAGCTACCTCTGCTAAAATGTGATTACAAACATTTACAGGTTAACACAAACTCTTGACCAACCTCTTCATGCAAACATGTTTTAAGTGCTATTGCAATGATGTAAATTCGTTTTCCAGAATCTGACAGGTGGGAAGTATAAACAGTCGCCTGGAGGTATCTGTGACATATGTATGATTGCAAGATGTTCCTGTTCAGTACAAAGGCCTATCCATAGCAAGTATGGGGTATAAGTGAAGTTCACTGTTTATCTATAGATCTACACTGTTACTTTTCTTGGTCTTTTTACTGGTCATTAAAACAGCATGTAACTTAAAGTGTTGAGGCAACTATAGAACATTAATGAGTTTCCATCAAGTTATGGATCCCACATACGCTGATAAGACTGACACACTTTCCCCCAATAATTCAGTGTCAGTTCAGTGCAATGGTTAATAGCATAATCACCAGGATGAAAAGAATGGAGGGGTCTTCCACTTTTAACAGTTGTGTAGAAGAGGAAAGTTGAGCATAGGCAGCTCCCATGGCGAGCTAGAGCTGCTGAAGTTGCTTCTTCTACTCATTTGTTTAAGATGCAAGATCTCTTTCATCCTGCCCCTGATTTTGATTGGAATGTGGCTTCTTTTGACTAGACTAGTTTAGGAATTGTTATGTAGCACATGGTCATTGCTGGAAAATTTATCTGTTTCCCAAACCATTACATTACAAAACTTGAAGGGTCATGTCATCCAGATGTGCTACATGTGCCTTGAAGAAGTGCAATGCAACCAGAAATGATCTCTATTCATCCTTGTGACATAAATTCGGAATCAGTGTGCTAATTCACATTACAAGCTTCCTTATACTCATACATAGCCCGAATCTTTTCCAGTTGAAGCTTGTATCATGCAAAAGTTCCGCCTTATTCATGTAATTTTATGGCAGGTCCAAATGTCATTGCTTTTCACTCTTAACCTTCCAGATATTTCCACAATTTCATCCATCTTTTAAATTTTTTATTCCAAAAGGGAAATTCTGCAGTCCCAAAGTTGCTGCAAGGCATTTCCAAACTCTTTTTGAGTGGGTCTAGAGTATTGTGCTACTAATTTTATCAGTGAAGAGAAAATCTACATGGTTGCAGAACTCCCTGTAAGGTTTATCATAGGCGATTGACTTCTAAGAAGGAGACTCCAAATTGCCCAATGCTGCTCTTGCCCAATTCAGGCATGGGTAAATGCGTAAAGATACAGTGGAGTCTGGTTAGCATCTTATGTATTTATTTATTTCATGCATTTCTACCGCGCCCTTCTCCCCCCAAAATGGGGCTCATCTTGATTGCTTTGAGCCTTAAGATGTGTTAGTGGAGATTCAACAGTCAAAATCATGGGGCAATCCATCTAAATACAGATCATGCCCAATATCAGGCATGATTTGTTTTGTCTGTTCTGTATGTTTTCGCTCACACTTCCTTTCTCCACTCCTTCCTATCCTGTTCCTCAGTTTTCTTGAAAGGGAGAATTGTTTTGCAAATTCAATGCAATGCAAAATGAAGACTTACTAAAGATTTTGTCTATAAAGGATAGTGGCACTACTGTTTAACTATTTGGTTTGACTGAGATTAGAGCTAATGAAAGCATCATATTTGAGAGCATATGCGAAGTTGAGCACTGAGTGAATACAACAAATGTACATTTCTCAAAAGTTCAGTTTTTGTTTTCTTTATTATTGAGAAGAAAGCAAAAACTATATATATATTTTAAAAAACAGACCATATAATCCCTTTATATTTTTGGATATGTCACTTGACCAACACCTCTTTCCCTCTTCTAGAGGCAGGTAAGTACATTCATCCTACTTATAGAAAATAGAAGATGCTTCCTAGGAAAGTCCAACAACATTATCAGTAGGAATTCATGCAAGAAACGTAGAAGTCTCTTCCAAATCCAATGCCTCCTCCCAAGCACTGCCCTTTAGAGTCCAGTCACCAAGTGCTTCATCAGTTTTTCTCTCTACTCACTTCGCAAGTGCTCCTGGCTACTCAGTCAAATCAGAAAATATTGTGCAAAATACAGAGCTAGACAGCTTGCACACCTGATAACGTCTCATGAAGTTTGTCTCCCCATTGAATTACAGTGTACTCCACTGACATTACATTTTTGCACGTGAAAACTTTATTCAGCATAGGAACACATTGCTACCTCCAGAATTATTTGGTCACAGCCTGCAGTCATCACTTCTGAATTTGTTGTAACAGCAACAAAGAAATATTTCTTAGGGCTTTTCTATTTTACAACAAGGTGCACATCTTATGTATTTTGTTGACTAGTAAAACATGCTTCCAATAGGTTTCTGGGGTACAATTCCGCTTATAAATACAGAAGTTAGGTGTTGTGCACCTTGTTTGACAGAAAAGATAGCTCTGGGGACAAATCTGATGGTGGCCTGTAAATCATGTATTACCTACCCTGGTCTGCCAGGAAGTTGAGGAAGTATATTTGCAGTTGATAAGTGTGGCTCTCCAGAGTCCACTGGGAGACTTATAAGGTCTCTAATTCCCACTCATTCTTGCTCTAGAGCTTTGCAATAGTAGATCAGCTTCAAGGAAGGGAGATTATTTTTCTTACAAGTCTTTCCACTAGCTGAAAGGTTTTAATTAAGTCATTTGTTTTCAAAGAGGACTAGGGCAATTACTGCACTTTTAAAAAAATATGTTATGGTTCCACACAGTGCTGATTTAATAATGGAATTAGCAGCCCATTCAGATGGTTTTTATGGCATCAGTGAAGTACAGGAATAAGTGAATGCCACGGGTCTTTGAAGTTTTTGAAGTATTACCCAGTGCTCTTTTATAAATCAATCCCATGTAGTCTTCTAGGTCTTCTTGAGAGGAGCCATGACAACTTGTTTTAAGTACACTGTTATCCATATATTTTGGTCACTCTTATCAAAACTGACATCAGTCAGATAGAGAGAGACACTAGGATGTTTTGTATAGGCAGCTGTTTTGAGAAAATTCAGTTCCTTGTGTGTGTCTTCCCTCACTTACTATCTCATATACTATCTCACTCACACACATGAACACACATTTAAAGAAATGAATAGAAATAAATTCCAAGTGTAGGTAGGTATTGATATCTGATTGTATATAGCATACTTCTGGCCAGATATCAAACTTGAAACTGTGCATCTACAACTACTTGATAAGGAAGAATATTCATACAAATAAAACATAAGTCTACATACATACCAAATTTCTTATCTCATGCAGAGAGAGAGAGAGACATAATTGAATTCCTTTTTTTTTTTGAAATAAACAGATATTATTCAACCTGTGCTCTTATGCATAACAGCAGCATCTCTGGTAACTGCCTCACCTACTTTACATACAAAATCATTATGATACCCATTCTTAGAGAAAGAAAACTGACCGTAACTTTTTCATCCTTCCAAACAACAAATCTTTTCATCGTAACCACAGAGAATATTGCAAAGACCTCAACCTGTCGGATAACAACACTGAATTCCTGGAAAACTTTATCGCCCTCATGGAAAAGGTGACACCCGACTCCAAGCAATGTAAGTACCCAGGAATGTGCAGTGGACACACACCCATCTTGAGAAACACCAGACACTGTTTAGGTAAAAGAATCTAGAGAAAACTGAGAAAGAACAGAATACTTCTGCTTTTAAGTTAAAATGGAATCATGTTTATTTTTGGGTGGACAGTTAAGATCCTTCTGATGTTTTGGGACTGTATCTTCCATGATACCTTACTATTTGCAATACTCATTGGACTGAGGATAGTTTCAGTCCAACAGCCTGCTGTCAGTCACCATTGATTTTCATCAGGGCAAAAATTGCAATTTCGTGGTCCTCAAAATAAAAAATGGGGGGTAAATAAGTATCTCAGAAGCCAACTTTGGTGTCACCTCCTGGCTCCTCCTGAGCCAAGAACTTTTCTCCAGGGGCATATAGGGGCTCAAACTAGTTTAAATATTGTGCCCCTCTCCTTAACCATGTCCTTTGAATGTGTCTGAAGAAAGAGCGAATGTGGATTCGTATTTCTGCATCCTAAGACTAGAAATGACAGCAGTATGTTATGAAAGAATATACATTAGATGAACAACATGCAGTTCTCCAGAAATTGGTTAACTACAATTCAATCTTCCATAACTGAACAAAGTCAATATGAAACAGCGATGGGAGTTGCAGTCCAATAATATCAGATTACAATTTGCTCACTCAATATAAATGATTAGCTATGTCCAGCCAGATTAATAGATGCACAGCCTCTGTGCACGTATCTTCAGGAATAAGCTGCATTAAGTTCAATGGGGCTTAGCTGAGGAAAGTGTTCCAACTTGGACATTTATTAATGTCGCTTGACAAGACTGTGTGACAGCAGCTACAAAAGCCTCCCATCTTGGCATGACTGAGTTTGCTCACAAGTGCATATGAGACTTGCATTCTGTGAGTCTTACAATGCTATTTTAGTTCACAAAAGCCTTACCAAGCTGCAACCTGTTTGCTCCGAGGAGAAAGGCTAAAAACCAAGACAAACAGTTCATTCCATATGGAAAGTATAGGAAAGAGTATGGTTGCAGTGCAAGAAACTTGGAGACGTATTAAATGTTTTTCTAGCTACAAATCAATTCAATTGCAAAACGAGTTTGGGGGGTAATAGAATGTCCTTCCTCAGTCATTTTATTTATTAAGATAATTTGGATAGGAATGTGTTGACTATATTTCAGGTGTTTAAAGATCTCTTACACCAGGAGTTCAAGGTGTGTAGGTTGCTCTATTAATCTCTAGTAGCAAAAAAAAAACCAAACAAAAACAAAACCAGAGCATGCTTCCATGAATTCCAGCCCACTTCATCATATGCAGGATGAAGAGGGTCTGGAACCAGCAAAGCTTGTGTCAGGTAGCATTTCTTAGTATTGAAGGTATTACAAAACACTTTTTTGTTCTACCTGTGGGAAATTGTTTAAATCAAATGACCTAGAGACTCTTCCAAGACTGTTTATAATAGAAATGTCCTTCTGAAGCAGATAAGCCTGTTGGTGTTGGATACACTTCTCTACAGTTCAAATAGAAACAGATTACTTGGCACGTGTCCATTAGTATAATATCATCACCACCACTTGGACCAAACAAAGATGACGAAAGTCCTTCTTTCAGCATTGGTGCTGGATGAGGAAAGCAAATGGAGAGAAGGTGCCTACATTTAAGAAATGGCCTTAAGGACTCAGGAGTGTATGCCCTAGAGAAGTGTTTTTCAACGTTTAGCTCTCCAGAGATTGGTAGCTTCTGTTACCAGAAACCCCAGCTAGTATATCCAACATATGTGAATAACCAGCATTTAAGAACTATTGGTCTATGCTTTACAGCAGCCATGGGCAAACTTTGGCCCTCCAGGTGTTTTGGACTTCAATTCCCACAATTCCTAATAGCTGGTAGTCTATTAGGAATTGTGGGAGTTGAAGTTCAAAACACCTGAATGGCCAAAGTTTGTTCATGCCTGCTCTATAGCCTTCTTGTCAGTGCCAGTTCTCCCAGAACAATATGTAAGCAAGAGTACAAGGATGGGGGGGGGAGTATAAAATACAGCATAGAGAATGGGACAAAGCCAACATATACACAGAGGCACTTCTGCATTTTTCCAACTGCATTACAATCCAAGACTGAAAGCACAAGAAGAAGCAATAGATCTGAGTTGGTTAGTTAACAGCAGCCATGTTGGACTTTCAGTATTGTGAGTGCAGAGTATGTGGAACAAAAACAAAAAGTATAGAGTGATAGTGAAAATCTAGAGAGTACTGAAATATACTGAGTTGCTCATCATCTGGAAGAGTCTTATTACATTTTCGAAAATGCATCAACAGAATGTAAAATGGGTGAGTAGTAAACTGAGAAGGGTCATTTCTGAATTCTGTCAACCAAACTCTCCCTTTGAATCCCCAAAGTAAGTCATTAGCAAATGATGTCCAAATCTTGCTTTGTGGGTTCACTGCCTCTTTGGCCATTTCTGAAGCAGGTGGGAAAGGGTTTTCCAAGGGAAAAGAAAGAAGACAAACCAGGATGGAAGAAGAGGTGCATTTCTCAAGGTCACACTTCAGATGGGGAGGGATCCGCATCATGGCTATCTGAAAAGTATGACTCCGCGTTGAGAACATTCATCTTTCTTTCTCTCCTTCAAGGTGATAATTTTCTCCTCCACAACCTTATCCTGGACACAGGCATTACCCAACAGTTGGTTGAAAGAGTATGGAGGGACCAAGACTTAAACACGTAAATATAATTTCAGTTTAGGGGTGCTTCATAATCCAAATGAATCCCAATATAGGAGAAGAAAACTATTTACATTCAATGAATAATAAAACTCTGAGCAAGGGGTTTTTTTAAAAAAAATGCAAGTTTTTCCCTGAAACTTTGCTTTGCAATGAAAACTAAGCTGACCTGCATAAATGAGAAAAACAAAATGGTCTGGTGATCCATAAGGGAGTCCAGAGCTTAATGATTTACAGAACAATGAGTAGGGGGTGTGAACCTTAGATGTTGATGAACTTCAGCTGCAACCCCTGTTAACTCTAACCAGAATAGCCAATGCTGAAAGACAGAATATCGAGATCTACAGGAGTGTGATTTGCCCATAGAATAGTAAATGACATGGAAAGGAGTCTTAGAATCGTATAGTTGGAAGGGACTTGCAAGGTTTGGCTAGTCAAAGAAAGAGTGATACTAGGAACTGGGCTGAAAGGTTCTGCCGGGGGAATTTCATGCTGGCAGGGTGCCACTTTTGCCATATATATGGTACAGCTAATTGAAAGCTTATAGACCATAGTACTACACTCAATAGATGTGCTAAAGAAGTATAGTTTGGATATTTCTTATCTGAAATGCTTGGCACTAGAAGTATCTTGGATTTCCTATATTTCCATATACAGTAGAGTCTCGCTTATCCAACATAAATGGGCCAGCTGAGCATTGGATAAGCAAAAATGTTGGATAATAAGTAGGGATTAAGGAAAAGCCTACTAAACATCAAATTACGTTAGGATTTTACAAATTAAGCACCAAAACATCATGTTTTACAACAAATAGACAGAAAAAGCAGTTCAATACATGGTAACGTTATATCGTAATTACAGTATTTACGAATTTAGCATCAAAACATCGCAATGTATTTAAACAGCTGTGAATCCAGGTGGGCAGCAGACTGCGTTGGATAATGCAGAACGTTGGATGAATGAAGGTTGGATAAGAGAGACTTTACCGTACATACATAATGAGATGTCTTGGAGATGAGATCCAAGTCTAAATTTGAAATTCATTTATGTTTCATATGCACATTATATACATAGTCTGAAGATAATTTCATACAATATTTTAATAATTTTGTACACAATCCAAGTATGTGTACAATAAGCCATCAGAAAGCAAAGGTATTGCTGTCTCAGCCACCTATGTGGATAATTTGGATTTTGGAATATTTAAGATTTTGGAATTCAACCTGTACAAAGATAAATCAGGGAAGAGTGATATATTAGCCTAAGCTAGAGCTTTGAAGCATTGCCTTTTTTGGACAGCAACTTTCATAATTCACTAGCAAGCACAATCACTAGTCATATTGACGGGTATTTTGGGAGCTATAGTCTAAAAAGGAACATTGTGTACAGCTGTAACTTTCTACTTTCGCCTCCTTGTAGATATAGCCTCCTAGCTGTGTTTGTTGCAACTGATGGTGGCATTACCCGTGTTTTCCCTAACAAGTAAGTGCTGTTGTTATATCCTTGTGATCCTAAGCACAAGTACACAAATCAATGAGCTGGAAGATAAAAGGATCACACAAATGCGCTTTCTTTCCACTGCCCCTTCCGGTCCTCTGGAAATAATCATAGAGCTACATGTCACTGTCATATACTGCTGCGCATTAGGGAGCATCTTGTAAATCATAGGATGTATCTACACTGCACAAGTAAGGCAGTTTGATACTGCTTTTACTGTCATGAATTTGTCCCATAGAATCTTAGAATGTATAACTGATGAGCTACCTAAGATTTTCTGATTTATTTCCATGAACTACCGCATTAGAGCTTTCTGACAGAGAATTCTAAATACCTCACTGAACTATAATTCCCAGGATTTCTTAGTGCAAAGCCAAGGCAATTAAACTACACTATATTTGTACAGTGTGGACATCCCCATGGGCTGATCCACTGCATATCTTATTTAAACTCAGGCCTCTTCCACACAGATGAATCAAATCCCACATCTGCTTCAACCTGGAATATATTGCACTGTGGATTCAGATAACTCAGTTCAAAGCAGATATTGTGGGATTTTCTGCCTTGATATCTGGGTTTTATGGCTGTGTGGAAGGGCTAAAACACGCTATGAAAGCTAGCAAAGAATAAAGAGTATTGAAAAATTGTATCTTTCACTTTTTTATATAAAAATATCAAAGTATACCATTTAGGTATGGTGCAAGGTGTATTTCACTATATAAATTCACAGTGTTCACATAATACATTCACATTTGTGACCATATATCAATCATTCATAATATGCATATAACAGTATCACAAAGTGGATATCACAGTGTTAATATAACATAGATTCTAAAGCAAGGTACTGGTGTAACTATAACAGAACCAACAGTATAAACCTGTATTTCCACCGTAGAGTAAGTTTCACTCCTAATGTTGGCATGTATTGTGGCTGGGGAGATCCTGGATGTAAACAATGGACTGCTTCACCGCCTGGGAGGCAAACGCCGCTTGGCTGGAGTTCCATATAGCTGCTAAATGCTGGGCGTCTGTCCTCCGCTGGGGTGGCAGAATGGGGTGGGCTCGGAGGCTGTGGTTCTGTGGATCCAGGCTTGACCATAAGGTCTGCTCGCCATGGACTGGATGTGAAAATATTCCTCCTGCAGCGACGCAAGCCTCCTCAGCGGGTACACGCCAATGTGGCAAACGCCGGTGCAGCCTCTGAAGAAGCCGCGGGCTCCATCCACCATCCAGGAGCCCCGAAACGGTTCGAGCTCTGCACAGTAAACCGTCAGGCGAACCGCGTAGGACTCCTCGAACATCTTTGGATCCACAGAACCACAGCCTCCTAGCCCACCCCATTCTGCCACCCCAGCGGAGGACAGACGCCCAGCATTTAGCAGCTATACGGAACTCCAGCCAAGCGGCGTTTGCCTCCCAGGTGATGAAGCAGTCCATTGTTTACATCCAGGGATCTCCCCAGCCACAATACATGCCAACATTAGGAGTGAAACTTATTCTACGGTGGAAATACAGGTTTATACTGTTGGTTCTGTTATAGTTACACCAGTACCTTGCTTTAGAATCTATGTTATATTAACACTGTGATATCCACTTTGTGATACTGTTATATGCATATTATGAATGATTGATATATGGTCACAAATGTGAATGTATTATGTGAACACTGTGAATTTATATAGTGAAATACACCTTGCACCATACCTGAATGGTATACTTTGATATTTTTATATAAAAAAGTGAAAGACACAATTTTGCAATACTCTTTATTCTTTGCTAGCTTTCATAGCGTGTTTTAATGCTGTTAACATTAGAGCCTTACTCGGTGTATAAGATGTGTGGAAGGGCTCTCAGAATGAATTAAAGATTTTAGACATTGCAGTTCTTTCAAAAATTTTAAATGTTCTACACAAATGTCACTAGTTAACAACATATAAGGATACTTTCCTTCGGGTAGTCAGTGTGGTGTAGTGTTCCAACATCGGACTACAGCTCTGGTCTCCAGGATTTAAACCTTTACTTAGCCATGAAACCCACTGAGTGACCATCTTGGGCAAGTCACACACCCTCAACCTTTTCTGAACATATTTTGCCAAGCCATAGGTCAAAAATGACTCCAAGTCAAACAACAAATGGCCCTTCCAATAGCCTAGAGTGACCCATGCTGTGTAGCATTAGCCCTCAAAATTGTGACTTAACATCTGTAAAAATATATCTATTGTCTCGAAAAAACATATAAAGAGTTCAATCTAGAATTAAAATGGAAATGTTTTTGTCAGAAATCTAGACATATGACGAGTATGTTCATGCTTTAGTACTGTATTAGAGAACAATCAAAGAAAATATACAACATAATTAAAAGTTCCAATCCAACTTGTAATTTGGATTAATACCATATGTCCTTAACTGTGAACTAAAATAGGAATAATTCGCTATCCCAATCTCTTAGACGGGGGGGGGGGGGGTATACACTGCTTTAGCTTTCCTATAAGAAACTCAAAGCAGCTTAACAACAGCATACAATTTTTTAAAAAATCAGCATACAATTTAAAATATATAAATATTAAAGCAGCATTAAACATCATTAGTATTAAAAACAATTCAGATTAAATGCATACAATATCTTCTAGCATAATGTGTATTTGAGTCCAATATTTTTGAGTCTCATTACAAGACCACCACATGTGGTAGAATGTCCCAACATTTTTCTCACATTTCCAACATTTACTGGAACTGCTTTTATACATCTTGGAAAGCCTCTCCTGCAACTTCTGATATTCTGTGTTGGAAGCATGCACAAAGCAGGCTGATAAGAACTCTGTCTGGGTTTCCTCTTATCCTCTCCATATGCCACACCTCTTGTTCCTTAACCCAGTGCTTCCCAACCTTTTTTGAGCCGCGGCACACTTTTTACATTTGCAAAATCTTGGGGCACACCACCAACCAAAATGACACAAAATGACACTCTAACACAGTAATACATATAGTTAATATGTTTTTAAATGTATTTATACATGAAGTGTGAAACCTGGGCCTGTTTCTATGAACACAACATAGATATCCTGGCAGGAATGGCACAAATACATAAACTTCCCACACAGAACTCCCATAACCAAGAGAAAATGCTCTAAGAGTTTGGTGGGCATTGACCTTGAGTTTTGGAATTGTAGTTCACCTATATCCAGAGAGCACTGTGGACTCAAACAATGTTGGATCAGGCCCAAACTTGGCATGAATACTCAATATGCCCAAATGTGAACACAGATGGAGTTTGGGGGAAATAGACCTTGACATTTGGGAGTTACAGTTTCTGGAGGGGGGACCTCGAAAGACCAGCAGTCTCCCTCTCACTTAGGTTGCCCCCTCCCTCCCTGCCAGGCTTGAATTGGGGTCGTGGGGAGCAGGAGCCTCACTCACCACCTGCGCAGCTCCTCTGGGGTCAGCAGGGTGGCCATCTTGTGGCTGGTGAAGCAGGCAGGAAGGAAGGCAGTGGCAGAGGGCAGGGAGCAGGAGGGAGGCTGAGAGCGGTTTCGCACGCACTGGGGAGGAAGGAGGGGCGGGGCCAGTGCTGGACTGAACCATCTGGCATTAGGCTCAAGGGGGGGAGGCAAGAGGAGGTCTCTACTTGGGGAAAGGAAGGCTGGCCTTCCCAATGCATGGAGAGGGAGAGACCAAGTAGACAACGGGTGGGGAGGGGGGCATTTGTAATTTTGTGCCTTTATCGAGGTAGGTTTCTTAGGGTTTTTATACCCACACTAGACTCTCCCCCCTCCCCTCCTGGAGGTTCCAATTTCCCACGGCACACCTGATGATTGCTCACAGCACACTAGTGTGCCCCGGCACACTGGTTGGGAAACATTGCCTTAACCAATCAACCAGGTTCTTTATTTTACAATTTATCTCTCTGTACACTCGTGTTGTGGCTGCCTGTCATCAACCTGTAGCTTGGAAGGATATTCGGTGATCTTATGTCTGTCTTTATCTGCTTGAAGTTTAGTAGAAGGTGTAACTATCGTCCTTGCCCCAGGACGATAGTTACAACTTCTTCCTTGTCCCAGGTGCAATCTTGCATACAATCATAGAGGCACTTCTTATCTTGTTTAACTGCTAGAGCATGTGGCATTTATCTTTATTGCCCTCCTGGGTCTGACTGGAGGGTTGATAGCTGCTCCTCAATCTTAGATGCAGCTGATGCTGCCTATCCACTCTCCCTGCCCATTAAATGGCTGAAAAGGAGACTTGCTTTGAGTAGGTGGAAGTAGGTATTGGCTACCTTACAACAAATGTACAAAAGACATGCATATATAATCTCTTACACATGTTAATGTCACCCACAGGATTCCAACCAATCTGTTAATTTGTATTCCAAAAACCACTTATTTTATGTGCAAGAGGTTCTATTCTTATGTGTCCAGTTTTCTTAAACATTTCCAACACATGAATAGTCAAACTTTGATCTGGAAGGTTTCCAGCAAGAACCACAGAATACTTGCAGACAGAGTACTAATCCTTGAGGAATGTCCCGTGACTCTTGGGTTAATTTCCACAGTACTCTACAGCTAGTCAGTTCAGCTTCCTTGCAAAAGTAGTTTGTAGCATGCTGTATAGAGAGAAAGAAGAGAGACAGAACATGCTAGCAGAAATAGGGGGATGGCTTTGATTTTGTTGTGTTCCCCTAAGTCATTTCCAACTTACAGTGGCCCTAAGATAAACCTTTGACAGGGTTTTCTTGGAAATATTTTTTGTCTTACTCAAAAACAGAGAGATTAACATGTACAGGTTCATCCAGGGGGTTTCCATGTTCAAGCAGAGATTTGAACCCTGCCTCCCAGGGTCCTAGTTCAACACCCAAACCACTGCACCACACTGACTCTCTTTAGAAAAGTGAAGGATCCCTAATAAGACATTATCTGCATCTTCTCAACATTTGTTAAACATGCAGAAAAATCCATTTGAGCGGCTGTGAACTGAATGTGTATTGCACATTGGATCCCAAAAAAAAACCCCCATCCACCAGTATATGTCACTAACAGTGTGGCATCCATAATCTGCCAGCTATTATATTTTAACAATTATTTGTATGGTGTTTAGGAATTTCAAAAAACTGATCATTGTCTCTAAATCCTGACAGGTAGACAGTAAAATGAGTCTACATTGCTGGTGACTCATTGAGCCTAATGCAGCCTGTCAGTGATGTGATAAACAGCTTGTTTTGTGATATAACTATGACTGGAAGAACAATAGATTTGTCAAGCACCATCTCTGTTTGAAACTGAAATGGCTTCATAAACACAATAAACAGGACTAATCCAAGATGTTTGCTGCCTGCAGCACCAGACAAAGTCCATAACATTTCAGTACTGGCATCAGAATACAGTGAGTCCTCAATATCTGTCTGGATTTGGTGCCAGAACTCCTTACGAATATCAAAATCCATCAGTGTTCATCCCATTATACACAATGTCATGGTAAAAGGTGTTGCTTATATAAAACGGCAAAATCAATGTTTGCTTTTGGAATATTTTTTAAAATATATTCAAGCTGCAGATGCAGGATCCATTTATTTATTTATTTATTTCATTAATAATCTGCCCTTCTCAACCCCCGAAGGGGTACTCAGGGCAGCTGACAAAAGGCAATAATTCGATGCCGGGTACATAATACAAAACAAGATATCAAATATAACAACAGATTAAAAATAATTAAATATCGAAACAACTACATAATTCCTGTTCCACATTCATAGGCTGTACAAATCAATCCGTAGTCCGCTTCCACAACATTGTCATTACTCAATTGTCCGTCCACTGCACCACATCAACCAAACGCCTAGTCCCAAAGCCACGTCTTTAGTTTTTTTTCTAAAGGAAAGGAGGGAAGAAGTTGATCTTATTTCGCTGTGGAGCGAGTTCCACAGGCGAGGGACCACTACCAAGAAGACCCTGTCCCTCATCTCCACTAAACATATTTACAATGAAGGTGGGACCGAGAGCAGGCCTCCCTAGAAGATCTTAAATTTCGAGGTGGGACATAAGGGAAGATACGTTCAGACAAGTAAGCTGAGCCAGAACCGTAAAGGGCTTTAAAGGTCAAAACCAGCACTTTGAATTGTGCTCGGAATTGGATAGGCAGTCAGTGGAGCTGACACAACAGAGGGGTGATATGCTCCCTGTATGTCGCTCCAGTTAATAACCTGGCTGTCCCCCGCTGGACTACTTGAAGTTTCCGAACAGTCTTCAAAAGCAGCCCCACGTAGAGTGTGTTGCAGTAATCTATTTGGGATGTAACCAGAGCATGGACCACAGTGGCCAGATCAAACTTCCCAAGGTACAGGCGCAGCTGGCGCACAAGTTTTAGCTGTGCAAAAGCTCTCCCGGCCAAATATATTTTAAAATATATTCAAGCTGCAGATGCAGGATCCATGGATATGGAGACCTGACTGTAACATTTACCACCACCTCTAAGGGTAGAAAGTTAGTTTACGGTGAGCAGAACAGGCTATGTGACACACACACAACTCTATCCTCCTGGGAAAGGAATGGCCAGTGAACTCAGGAGGGTTGCCATTTCCACACACAATACAGCATTTACTGCCAGAGGTTGTTGCCTCATGGTACCTAATGGTAAGTCCAGCCCTAGAAGTAAATAGCTTATGACTACAGAGTATTTATTTTGATAGGTTTGGGCCTGTCAGATCAAAATATAAATCAGATAAGTCTATAATGTCATCCAGTACATTCCAAGATGGAATGGATTATTCATCTAAACAATGAAAATGTAATATCAAACATTTGTATTATGAACATTTGGACTCCTTTCACTCCAAGAACAGTTGGGGAGATTACCAATAAAAAAGCTTTTGAATAAATCTGGTTCATTTGCACCATTGAATTTGTTCTATGTGAAATGAAATGTCTGGTGACATTCAGATGAACTGGTTGATTGCATTTCAGAGCTGCTGAAGATTGGGAAGAAGACCGGGAACCCTTCAATGCCAGCTTCTATCGACGAAGCCTAGATAACAAAGGTTACATCTTTAAGCCACCTTATCGGGATGGTAAGTCTAAGGAATGTCTAGACAGAAGACTTACCACCCCCTTTTCAGAAAAAAAAACCTACTCAGCACCCCTCCCCCGGAAATCTACTTAAATGACCATGCAGAAAGATGCAGCAACAAATTAGCATTATTTTCATGTGCAGGGTGTCCCCAAGATACGAAAAAGATAGGTTCTGTAGGTTTGATAACACACACACCCTAGTGTTTGTTTTACCATCTGTTCCCCTGTTCAGGAGATTTTACCTCACTTTCTGTCCCTGTGATAATTGGATTTTTTTAATGGCTTGTTGTGGGAACAATGACTGAGGATGAAGCTTTAGTAGAGACACACTTTCCCCATGATAATAGGTCTTTCAGGAGTAAATTCCCCGTCCTTGTGGTAGATTTCTCTCTCTTCCTGTTGTCTCATTCCATTCTTAACTATGAATAGTTCGTAAGTCAGATGTTTGTAACTTGGTGACTGCTTGTATCTATATTTCTACCTGCATCCTACAACATAGTAAAGAAATATGTTGTAAACAAGTTACCTTGGAGCTTGAAATTATAGTTATTTATTGAAATTAATAAATGACATTTACATTACAAACAGAAAATAGGACAGCAAAGGACAATATTAAAAACAAAAATTCCAAATAACATTAAGAAAAAATCCTAATGAGAAGGATGAACTACTGTTTTCAATTTATTAATGTTCAGCTGTTTTTGTCAGCAGCATGAATTAAAAACTGTAAATACTTATTGCACTTTCACTATTATTAACTGCTTATTGCATAATTCATAAGCAATCTAAATTAAATTTCATATATGGTGCTTATTTATTATCCTACTGTAAACAAATCATTATGTGCACATAGTCTTGCCTAAGCATGCTAAACTTCCTGACAATCCATGACACCTGCCCACCAGTGCCAGATTTAGGACCAATGAGGCCTTTTGCTAGTGAAGTTAGGAAGCCCCTTCCTGGGGCCCTAAAGGAGGTAGACCCAGAAGGCATACACTGCCTGCTTTGTGGCACACTCCCATAGACTACAACTCTATCATTAGGTCTAGAATCACTCTGAAACAGGACACCTTCAAATTTAGAACTGCGCCATCCATGGTAAAACTTTTTTTGCAGGAAGATGGGCCCTCTGGGAAACAGGCCCCTGTGTTTAAGCACATCTAAGTATGATGGCAAATCTGGCGCTGCTGCCCACACTTGCATGTTAAGACCCATCAGCAGACTTGACCACAGATCAGCTATAACTTGCCATTTGTGTGTTCACTTGGAAATTAAAGTATTTACTACTGCTTTAAATCTATGTTACACAACAAATGAAACATGTACAAATTGTTTTTCAATATTGTTCATCTTTCTTTATGTTTCTACCGCCCTCTTCTTTGTATTCAGTGCTCGCCAATTGCACCCCACGCTACTGCAGTGCCTCTGAATCATTCCACCACCACCCCTCCCCCAAGAAGCAATATTGCTTACTTTGGAAAGTGCTGGTTAGAGTGTTCAAATTGGTTTTTAGTTATTTAATGTGTTTATCCATTGTGCGTCACCTTAATTGCCTTGGTGGGTTGAAATGCCTTAAATTAGCAAACAAAACAAATAGTTTTCTTCCTGCTGGGTGAAATTGCTATTGCTTTTGTGAACTCCTTTATTATTTGGAAATTTCTTACAAAAGTCAGTTTATGGGGGGGAAGGTATGGTCTGCAAACATTTGCTTTTCTGCCAACCATACATTTACTGCAAATGTTTTTGAAGCAATGAAATTTCTGTACCAAAAGATTTTGAAAGATCATAGAAAAATGTAGTGTTGATATATGCCAAATATTGGAGTATGTTCTTGTTTAAAATAAGAAAATCTGCAAGTATTATTTATATCTCTGGAATGCAGGAATTGCTGCCATTAATTTGGCTCTATGTTAAAAGACGAGATATTGTGTTTAAAGGCTTACTGCAAATATTTGATTGGCAATATCTAGTCTTAGTAGTGTTTTCTTGCTTTTGGCCTGGTTCCTAAAGAACTTTAACATGGTGAGAATTTTTCTATCTCTCTTAATTAAGGAGCACTGCTAAGTGGAAGGAAGAAAGGACTTATCATATATATTATGCACCACTTACCATATATAAAATGCATATGCTATCCATGTCATAAATGCAGTGCTGGACCCTACTAGAATAGACCCATTGAATCAGTGGGGCTCATCTGTGTATGGATTTACAATTCAGCAATTAATTGACTGGGAATACTTTTATGGGATAGCCATTGAATTTATGCCCATGTGATTGGCAGGAAAAACATCCTTCTTAGCTTACCAGATACGGTCATAAAAAGCAAAGTGACACTTTTCTACTGTGAACAAGATGAAATGGGGAGCAGACACTGGCTTGAAAACAGCCCTCCACCAAGCCATCCAGAGATATAGGTCATTGCCACAAAACCCAGGAAGTTGTTTCTAGCAGTGGTGTTGTTCAGCAAGCAGGATGACAGATCTACTTTTTCTATTCTCCCTACAGCTAGTTACAGAGGACTGGAGTTAGAAAACAATACAATTGGGATCCTTGTTAGCACCGCTGTTGAGCTCAACTTTGGTGAGAGGCACTTGAAACCAGCAGGTAAGAAAATCAAGGTGTTTGTCTTTAATAGAGACTTCATAGATTTGTATTTCTGTCTTGACATTATCATTTAATCTGGGATTCTGGGGCTCTGAAACCATTTATAACTTTGACAAATCTATTGGTGATATAAACCAGAATCCTGTTTGTTTGTCCCAATTATAGTAGACTCATTGACTAAATCTTTGCATGGAGAATGAAAACAGAAGTAAATTCCAATAATTCAACAGCTTTACTCACAAAAGATCTAATAATAGAATTTTGGCCAATAATTCCAGTTGATAAAATTCCATTGCAATCACTTAAAATTTCAGTTAAGCACTTAGAAATAAAGTTAGAGATCCAGAGAAAAGGGGCAACGCTACCCAGGGAATATAAACACAAGAAATATAAGAGTTCTAGATATCAAGTTTTAGTGTCTCATTCACAGCAATGTTAGAAATTTGGGGGCTGAAGAAAAAATCCCCCTCCCCAGTAGTTACAATCCTGGATCAATTTTCTGAGTTGCTCTAGAGCAGGGGTTCTCAACCTGTGGGTTTTGGCCTTCACCTCCTAGAAATCCTAAAAGCTGGTAAACTCGCTGGGATTTCTGGGACCCACAGGTTGAGAACCACTGCCCTAGGGCCTCAAAGCAAGCCTACTTAGGATCCCAGGTTTTGGTTTTGTTTCAGACAGACAGGAAAGCATATGTCTAACATGAATGTCTCTTTTTCCATAGTTGTTGGAGTGAAACTTGACCTGGAGGCCTGGGCGGAAAAATTTAAAGTCCTTGCAAGTAACCGAACAGAAAGGGACCAGCTGGGAACACGAAGAGTAGGTGGTAGAGGAAATATTCCCCTGGGAAAGATGTTGGGGACTACTATCCTGCAGATGGTTCATAGTTAGAGCAGAGTACCACTCAGAAATTCACATCATATCCCACATATCCTTGTTGTGTCATAGCATGGTAGAACTATAGAGTTGGAAGAGACCATATGGGCCATCCAGTGCAGTCTTGTGCCATACAGAAAAAGCACAAAGTACCCCTGACAGATGGCAATTCAACCTCTGTTAAGAAGCCTCAAAAGAAGGAGCTTCCATCACACTTCATGGCAGAGAGTTTTACCACTGATATGTCAGGCTTCCACTCATGAGATGTATTAATCCCTAAATGTGTCCATATTTCATTGTTGCTGAAAAGGCATCAACATACCCTATTTTGTTATCATTTTACTCTTCCGGTTCATATTTCAGAGTTCTGCCCTTAAAAAAGCTTAATATGTTATAAGGAAGGTATTTCATAAACAGATGCCACCACTGTAAAGGCTGTGCTCTTGGTAGCCACTAACCTACCATCTCAAGTCTGTGAAGCACAGAACAGGGTTTCAACACGACTCTTCTCATTCATAGAGTTCAAACCTCTTTGTCCAAAGCCATGTAGGATTTAATAACTCATCATCAGTGTGAACTAACAGGAAGCCAGTGAATACATTTTAACACCAGAAAAGTATGTTCCACTCTGTGATTTCCAGTTAAGAAACTAACAGTGGCCACCATACTCCCAACCAATTGCTATTTCTGAATTGTTTTCTAGGGCAGTCTCACATAGAAATCATTTGAACAATTTAATTTTAGAAGTTTCTTGCTTTGATTCCCTATCTTCTTTGGTTTACAGTGTGACCCCTCCACTGGGTGTGAGATGGACTGTGAGGCTAACTACAAGGTAACTAAGGAACTTTCAACTCAACAATTATTACATCCTAAACTGAATCCTATCATAACAACAACTTGAGTTTAGATTTTTAAAAATAAACTAACCATTTGGAAAGTAGATTTGTTTAACGGGATTAAAGTAGTATAACATACCAATACTAGGTTTCTCACTGTCCTGGATAAGTCATATGACAGTCTCTTTTTTTAAAAAAAGGGGGGGTCAAAAATACCTCTAAATGTTGCCAAATATGCATCTAGACCCAATGGTTTCCAGTCTTAATTTATCTGGGTACTATTCAGGAACTCATGGTCTACCACTCCATTGACCATTACACACATGAAAGCAGCATAGGAATAGAACAAAACCCCAGTTCCTATTATCCCACAGAGGTGAAACCCTTCACCTATTGACTAAGCCTGATGAGCTGTACAGTCCAACAACATTATCCCTTTAGGAGAAGTTGTTTGGAGGGGTTGACAGCCAGTTGGCATCAAAGAGAGTCCCTTCTCTGCATTCTTCCCAGGTTTTCGCCCTAGTTGAAGAGGAAATGCAGGTTGGTGAAAGTACCAATGTTGGTGAAAGTACCAAAGCCCCTGGATGATGGATGAAATTGCTTTATGCATTTTGGAGCCCCTGATCCATCCAATGCAGTACTATCAGAAAAGAGAAATACAATCTAGTGGCATCTTTAAAGCTAACAGTTTTATTTCAGCTTGCACTTCCTTGGATTTCAATCCACTTCTTCAAATTCACCGATGAAGTACAATATTCAAGCCAAAGATATGTAAGCACATTTACATAGTTGTGACAGTGGGATCAGAATGTAATAGTGATATTAGCCAAAGGTTACTATAAAATGATACAAGTCTGTAAAGCAGATTGCCTATTAGTCTTCAGCAATCTAAGCAATGGATTCTGAATACCCAAAAATCTACACTAAGACTCACAACAGCTTTCTACAGTTTCAAAAATGACATCTTTCCCAGTTTGGTAAGCCGAGATCTTTTTCTTCAGGCTGGAAATGTCATGGCTGAGATCATGCACCCATCAATGCACATGTAACTCATAGTCACTTCTTTGTAGCTACATCTCCTGCCACTATTTAAAAAAACAAAAAAAAAACCTCATTTCGTAAGCAGCACAGTCTTCACAATAGACATTTCCTTTTTTTTTCATTGATGAGCAGAAATGTGACAGGCTAATTTCTTGAAGCTGAACACGCCGAGAGAGCGACCTCCAGGGGTCCTTGCAATCTCTCTACAGATGATGCATTTGCAATACAGTATGTCCACCTACAAGAAAATAGATGGATACGTCCCCTTGCTTCCTGATCCAAGTGCTGGGGGGTCTGTGCTGCTTACTTGGTGAGATTTGAAGGAACAGAATTCCACCCTACACAATAAACATAAAAGTAAATTGTGATGGTACAGGCCTGGCTTACCCCATTGTAATTAATTAACAGGATTCCGGCCCATGAGGTTTGTGCTCGTTGTTCTTGAAGCGATGCTTCCTTTGTGCAGAACAGTCTGTCAAATATTAGGCTGTAGACCAGGGTTGGGGAACATGTGACCTTCGCAATGTCAGTAGGTTACAACTCCCATCAATCCTAGCCCACGAAGCCAATTTGCCTACCTCAGCTGTCGACTAATGCTACACAGTATTTAGAAATGGTTGACCATCAAAACCCTAATTGATGTTCAATCTTCCAGGATCTCCTTTGTGTGCTCATTGATGATGGGGGATTTTTGGTGCTCTCCAATCAGGAGGATTACTGGATGCAAGTAAGTAAGCTTTTAAAAAAGTAATCTTAAGGATTTAGATTGTGTTTATAAAGAAGGGCCTCATATAAATTTCGGTTATATTGAAGCAAATGTGCTATTTATTTCACATAGACACCTGGCTTGCAGTCAAGCATTTAAACATGCACATCAACATTATTTCCTGTATTTAAAAATGCAATAAGTATTTTGTGGGTTTTTAATGTACTTTCCTTGTAATGTATTTTCCTTTGGTTTTTTAAAGACTGCCCAGAGAATTTCTGACATCAGATAGATTAAGGAACTATAAATAAAATAAAAAAATGTGTTTAGTGTTGCTTATACTTTGTTTCTTGTTTGAGACTACAATAGACCCTCCACATCCATTGCAAATAAAGGAACCTCTGCAAAAGTGGAAAAACCACAAATAAGGGGGGGAAACACTGTAATTCTTTTTACCTAAGATACCACCTCTCTAGAAATCCCTAGGTTGTCCAACACAACTCTATAGTCAACGTCTGGCAAAAGGTGATTAGAGTCGCAATGGAGGACCTAGAAATTATCAGAGAAATCCTCAAGAGTTCAATTGGCAAATATGGCAGGCTGGGAATATTATATGATTGGAGGGCTGACAGCATATCTACAGGAAATAATATGGATGACGATTACAGAGCAGTCCTGGTAACTGTTTCCATGCTTGTATCTGTGCTTTTCCAGGTAGGCAAGTTCTTCAGCGAAGTGGATGCGCACTTGATGTCTGCTCTCTTCAACCATTCATTTTTCACCAAAAAAGAATCATACGATTTCCAATCTGTCTGTGCCACAGAAGCTCCGAGCAACACAGGAGGAGCACCACGTGGAGTTTATGTGGTTAGTTGTGGTTCCCATACATTGAAATCTTACTTGAAGTTTAAAGCACTATAAATTAAAGTGGGATTTGCTTCAGACTGAGGATCAGATACATCCTGTACAGGCGCAGTAACAACTGACGACTTTCAAGGTTGTGTCAGTGAAAACAGGTTTATGTGAGTCTCTTTTCTATAATAAATGAAACAGAAGGCTCTTTGAAACGATACCTTCAGAGTTTAATTCAGATAGAAATTGTTGCATGTTTTATACAATGAGTGGCTACTACAACTTGTGAACTATTCTGGCATGAACCTGAGAATTGTGTTTGCTTTTGAAATGGTGTTTATCATCAGGAATTCCACAAAGATTTTGCAGACTACAGTTTAGTTTGATCTGAAATTTGAATGATGCTATTATAAGAAAATGGGACATGCATTGCAACTGGAGGTGGTATGGATACCTTTTCTACATAGGAGGCAATCTACAGAGAAAATGTTACAGTTTCTGCCAATCATTTAAGTAAAGTATAAGCTGCTCTCCATTTTCCAATGACAAATTTGTCATGACACAGAAGAACAATCCTGTTTGTTCCAATAAGTTCTTTAATTTTCTGCGATTAGTTTCACTGTGAGCATGGTGACCATCAGAATGTGATATGAAAGATGACTGGCGGCCTGAAAACCAGGGTATATAAATCACTAAGATGTTAGAAGTATCTCATCTTTCTCTAGTAAAAGTAGAATCAATGTCTGAAATCCTGAATCTTGGAAAATTAGAAATATTTATTGTTTCTTATATCTGATATGAGAAATGAAAGTGTGAACTTTATTTTCTAATTATCTCTATATATTCTTACAACAGTTATGGTTGGGTTGTCTTAGCACTCATAAACTTCTTGTTCTCAGTCAGTGATGAGTCACCCAATTCCTATTCATGTATAATTCTAGGCGTTTACAAAGGGCAAGCACCATTAATAGAAATAATTCTTCCCTGCGGTATATAAGCAGAGATCATATTCACACCCAGTCAAGATTCAAAAGTGGGGAATTATCAATACATTACAGAACCTCCCAGGCTCTAAGCTTGGTCCTAAGGCTCCCAGGCTCTAAGCTTTAGTACATGAGACACTGTATTGAATTGAGGTTGTGCTTACAGGGGAATGTTTTCACCAACAAGTTGCAACTGTTCTGTTAATAACTTCAATTTCTTTATTTTTATATCCAGCCAACAATGGCAGATTTCCTGAATCTAGCCTGGTGGACCTCAGCAGCTGCGTGGTAGGTCTTTCTTTTGCAATTTACTAGAGGAGGATAAAAATGTACAAGAAAACAGGAATATAATACATGGAGCTACTTTTCAGAGTACAATCTGTATAACTTAATAAAGCGGAATGTTTGTATGTTTGTATGCGTCCGGAGGGCGGAGGGTGGAAGGAAATGTGCCAGCTTTCGGATTGGCTCCCACTGTGGGGTTATTTGCATAAACAACTCCCATTGGCCAGCCAACACGAACATTCCGAGACTCAAAAGTGCCAGAAGGAGGTAAGAAAAAGGCCTGAGCCAGTCAGGCATGGTGGGAGTTTAAGTCAAAAACACTTTGCAGCCCCCAACAATGAGACAACAAAACCAAACTTGGCACACAGAACCCCCAAGACCCACTTTACGTCTTGGTGCAGTTTGAGGGAGGATGGACCATGGATTGGCCAGCATTCCAACATCCCAAATCTCAAAGGTGCCAGACAGAGTTCTTTACAAAAAGGCTTCCTTCAGCTGATTTTAAAAACTAGCCCTCAGCCTGAATTGACAGTAAGGCTTCCTCAACTTGATTCTCCTGACTAGGCCTCAGCCGGACCTGAACCAAACTTGGCACACATAACCCCAATGATGCCCTTTCTGTCCTGGTGCAGTTTGGGAAAGATGGACCACGGATTATGGGATTTGTAGTACTTCCAAGCGCTTTGCTTCCCAAAGACCATTTGTGGCCCCCAACAAAGACCGATAAATATCAAACTTGGCACACAGAGCCCCCATGACCCACTCTATGTCCTGGTGCAGTTTGGAGAAGAG
Source organism: Anolis apletophallus (assembly GCA_030556195.1). Classification (NCBI taxonomy): domain Eukaryota; kingdom Metazoa; phylum Chordata; class Lepidosauria; order Squamata; family Anolidae; genus Anolis; species Anolis apletophallus. The sequence continues at coordinate 57,674,819 of JARBWK010000001.1, forward strand.
CAGAGCATGGATGATGAGGCTTGAAGTACCTCCACTCACTTCCCGAGACCGCTGCAACCCTCATCCAATGACTGATCAAGACCAAACTTGGCACACATAACCCCCTTGACTGCCTTCGCATCCTGGTGAGGTTTGGGGGGGGAGGCGCATGGACATGGATGATGGGACTTGGAGTACTTTCCAACCCTTCTGTTCCCAGAGACCGCTGTGGCCCCCAACAAAGACCGATAAAGACCAAACTTGGCACAGAGAGCCCCCATAACCCACTCTACATCCTGGTGCAGTTTGAGGGAGGATGGACCATGGATGATGGGACTTGCAGTACTTCAATTCACTTCCTTAGAGCACTGCGGCCCACACCAATGACGAATCAGGACCAAACTGATTATGGGCACACAGAAGCCCATAAACATCTAATAGGAATCAACCTTGGCACACAATGCCTTCCTCAAATAACCCGGGCACCGCCAGGTCCTCAGCTAGTGGAATCATAAAAGGCATATATGGAGGCATCTAAATGGCATGTTCTAGAGCAGGGATGGGCAATTACCGGCCCTCCAGGTGTTTTGGACTTCAACTCCCAGAAATCCTAAGAGATGGTAAACTGGCTAGGATTTCTGGGAATTGAAGTCCAAAACACCTGGAGGGCCGGTAATTGCCCACTCCTGTTCTAGAGCTTCAAAGTCAACATTTCAAAAAAATTAGTAGACTTCTAGGAGTTCCTAGGCTATTTCCAATCTTTTGGCATTAAAAACTAAAACAATCATCTTTGTGGTTTTTAAAAAATCTTTTAGGCCAAAGAAGCTATTCTATAAGCTAACAGCTCTTCCATTTTCTCCCACAAGGTCTCTATTTCAACAGTTCTTGTATGGGCTAACCATCAACAGCTGGTTTCAAACAGGTAAACATGTCATGCTGGAAATAATGTGAGAAACCACTAGAGATTAACTTTTATTGTGGAGTAACATTTTGACAAAGGAAATGACACTAACAGGTATTCTTGGATTTGTTCTGAAGCTATTAAACACTTTGCAGACTCTCTCCCTAAAATCATATTTTATCTGTCTATATTTGAAAACCACATAGGGTAAATCTACAAAAGTATACTTATTCTGAGTACTGAAGAGTTTAAGGAAGTGATACAAATTGAAGTGTGTTTTATGGTCAAATCCCCTTCCCAACAGACTTCCAGGGTCTTGCCTTTCATTTCCTCTAAGATTGATCATTTCCACCAGAGCAGGCACTGAACTGCCAGTTCAATCTCAATTAGGCTGCAGTTCTAAGCTCACCTACTTAAGACATACTGGGACGTTCTTCATAGTAAACAGATATGGTAGTTACCCTGGTGCATCCAAGAAAGTAGTAGTAGCCTTCTATCTTCTTCAAGGAGCAACAACATTTGGGATGCAAGCTGCACCCAGAAGCCCCCAGCTCCAGGAATAGAAGAAGCAGTCATTCCTCCTTCTCTCACTGACATTCCCAAATTTGGTTTTTGTTTTTTCCAGTCTTGGCTTCAGAAAACTGCAGTCCTGTATATACCCATCTGAGAGTGAGTCCTAGTGAATGCATCAGGGCTTACATCTGAGACGGAATGTACAGATTTATAGTGTTATTCTATTTTAGATAATCTATGAAAAGCAACCAAACATTTCTCTTTGATCTGATTTAACAGAAGATGTCACAGCAGAAGGAATGGAGTCCAAGGAGACCAGCTGCATCATGAAGCAGACCCAGTACTATTTTAGTATACCTAACAATACTGATATCAACTTCATTGACTGTGGAAATTGCTCTAGGTTAGTGGGAGATGTCCATTGTATTGAGGTTTGTTATATCCACGCACAGGCCTTCGTATATAGAAAGTGGTTAAGTTTCCCGGGCTCAGGTCTTTTAAAAAAAATAACAGTCATCCCTCAACCTTCATGAATGTTAGGGGTGCAGGACAATACTGCCACATCATCTCTGGATGATACTGCCACAACCTACTCTCACACACATATTTGTGGCTGCCCCAAAGACAGAACTAGATGGCCAGATTGAATTATGATTTGTATATTTCCAAATAGATTAGTGTCAAGTTGCCAGCATTACTTGTTACTTTTATTAGTATATTTTAAAACATTTAAAAGTCCAAAATCCTTCCAAATGATCCCTCCAAAAACTCCCTGTCACACTAAAAACATTAATTTGGTGACATTACCAGCTATTATATCAAGTTGTTAAAGGTGACACTATTGGCAATATTATGCAACCCATTCCTTAGCCCAGTTTGCTTCCAGAATCTGGACAGTTGCATGTACTTAGAAAAAGAATAAAACATATAGTATGTACATAGAACTATTCATATTTGATGCAGCCTCTCTGCAATTAGTACTTGGACATATATTCTTGTCGAGTACCTCACCCTGGAATCACCAACAGAGTAGTCATACAGTCCAAGCTCAGTCAGTTAATTCTCAATAATAACAAATTTTCAAGGAACAAGCTGAAGAGTAGCCAAAACACCATTGTGATTCAATCCAATTACCAAATATCCAACCAACAAAACCATCCAAAGTTCCAAACAGCATCCATGTCTAGAGACATGGCACAGGATCCAGGGCATGGTTTCAAATGTTGCAACCAGCAATCAGGCAGCACACTGCAAAACCCTAAATGCTGCTTTCACAGCTGATCTCAATTTCTGACCATCCTCTCAGCAATTCTGACTGAACACCTCAGCTGACAGTTTTCTCTTCTATATTCCAGAAAGAAAGGGACAATTAACCCTTCCTCAGCCTGCTCCACCGAACCTTCTTGTGCTTGGCCAGCAGGCTAAGTACTTATTGCTTCTGGGTGTGGCTGAGGGAGCTGCTGTTAACTCTTTATACATGCTATCCATGACAGTTATCTTCCCATATGGCCAAATGTGACTCCTCCTTTTGCAAACTAAGTAGTGATGATCTGAAAGCAATTAAAAGTAGTAAAAGTGGCATGGCAGTAGCACTTCACCCTTACCTTTTGTTTTTCCCTCCTTCTCCAGGCTATTCTATGCACAAAGACTGGCTAGCACCAATCTTCTGTTTGTTGTCGCAGAAAAGCCAATATGCAGTCAGTGTGAATCCACCAAGCTTCTTCAAGCAGAGATTAAGGGTATCCTTTAGTGTTCAGAACTACTGCATAATAGAGGGAAAATGTCAACATGATTGACATTTTCAACCCCAAGGAAAACTACTATGACAGATTATCATTCATTGATATTTTTCCTGTTGGACTATATAGAATGGCTAGTCCCAGCTAGTCCCAGAGAGATTTCATATGATTACTCTGATTTTCATTTTCTTCATTCCCAAGAGTATGTGTTAAAATTACACAATTTTATTTTCTTAATCATTTTGTATTCATTTATTATAATAGATTATAATTTACTTCTAGCACTGACCTTAAATTAATATATCTGCACCATATACACATAAGAGGAATAAAATTTCGACCTCAGGGAAACTCCAAGGTTTCATGAAATCTGAAAAGACAAAATGTACTTTGTGCCCTTCATGGGGAAAAATCCAAAAATAGGGGGGAGGCATTGAAGACTCAGCATAGTTCGCAACCACAGAATACAGAGTTCCCTCACTTATCGTGGGTGTTACGTTCCAGGACCACCTGCGAAAAGTGAAAATCTGCAAAGTAGGGACACTATATATGTATATCGCATTCCGAGGGTGAGGCAAAAGCGAGGAGAGATTTAAAGGCACCTCGCACTTCTTTTTTTGCTAGCTATCTCCGCATTGCTTTGCAATCTCTTTTGATTGGCTGCCTCTCTCCCGAGGGGGAGGGTGAAACCCCTTTCCACACTCCATCATTGCCAGGAGGCGGGATTAGAACACAGCTTTGGGCAACGGCAACTATTCATAAACTGGGAGGCAAAAATCCGTGAAACAGCGAGTCCACAAAAAGCAAACTGCAAAGTAGCGAGGGAACACTGTAGTGATAAAATAATAAGATGGAGAAAAACAACAACAGAAAGCCAAGCAGGAGAAGTGGGTAGGTGTAGGTGGGTAGCATACTAAACAGGAGCACAAATCCAATGCTTTGTTGCAAGAACCACTATACTTCAGTGGCAAAAACTGCATCCTGTGATATCTTGGGGTTTGCAGTTCGGTGGCGCATTGGAGCTCTCCGACTGAGAATCCTGAACATCCTTATGAGCAAATCCTGGATATCATAGAACAGAACCATGACAGTTAAAGTGGAATAATGTGGCCATAATTGTGTTGTATGAAATGGCCCATAGAAAGAGATCCTATACAAAGTAGGCAGACTATAATGCCCTGCCTATAGGTCCTATGTTGTCCCACCCATTAGCAGCTCTCAAGCTCTGAAAGGGTCTGCTGTTTACCAACAGGAAGGGGAGAAAGGGTGGTGGAAATTTAGATGATGAAGCAACAAAGCTGTGGTCACAAATGAAAGTCCACTTTCCTTTTTTCTTACCCTTGGAACATCTGTTCTCCAAATTGCCTCCCCTACCATCCAGTGTACAGGGGCAGTCCCTCCTGAGAATTCAGGTGCTGGTGGATGTTTTGGGGAAGCAAAAAAATCTGAAAAATTGCCGTGATGCCCTGTTCAAAACCGGAAACACACCATAAAATTTTTTTAAATGTCAAATTCATATTGAATTATTTAGCCTACTTATTTTAAATCACTTTTCTTCTCTCAAGTTTTATTTTGTTGGGCCATATTTTCTTAACAATGCAAAGCTCCGCCGGGAGATCGCAATCAATGTGAGCTAGTAGAAAGGCCACGATATCGAAAAGGTCCCCACGTCTGTTTTGACTACAATGCAACAGTAAGTAGAAGACACTCCTGGGTGCAAGGAGTACAACAATGCCCCTGAAATGGGCTTATTTGGGGAGGGGGGTGTCCTTTGGATATTTAACAAGGGTTGAAAGAACAGGGTAGGGTCTCACTCATCAATCAGAAAGTATTGATATGGAGCTGGTCCATCTTCGCACTTCAAATGGCAGCTCAACACAAGTCTAAAAACTTATCTACTCATGAGGCAATTCTGCAGCCAACAAGTAGAAGTAGCATTTGTACTGGAAGATAATGTTCTTTTCAACATCTGTTCCAAAAACAAAATGACCTTTGATGAAGCATTTACATTCTGGTAACAAAACCTGGAATACCACCAAGCTAGGGAATGTCTCAGTGGGGTGGTGCAGCTTTTATCAACTTTTTCCAGGCACAGCTAATCTATCTCTCTTTTTAATCTTCTGTTCCTTGATTTTTTTATATAAAAATTTTTTTCCTTTCCTGCCTCTAAAAAAACAGTAAACAATAAGTTAGCTCTCCTCTGCACTCACAGGAGGGAAAGACGCCTGGGGTGGGGGGAGAAGAGGTGAGGAGCTTGGTGGAAAGGCAGTTGGAAAGGGCCCTTCTTTCAGCCCCACACATTCCCGCCAGGAGACTCACCCGAATATAAGCCGAGGAGAGGTTTTTCAGCCTTAAAAAAGGGCTGAAAAACTCAGCTTATATTCGAGTATATACGGTAATCTCTGACCATGTGCACAGAATGTCTCTCTCACACAGGTCTCTCTCTCTGTCTTTCTCTTGTTTCCATAGGAAGACTCCTCAGACTGTGGCAGAGGAGCCTCCTTCAGGCCATCCTTGAGTGTCTTGTTATCTCTGCAGCTGCTCCTCCTCTACTTGACTGCCAGTTGCCATCCACTGCCCTTGGCATCTTGCCTTTGAAACATCCATTTAGTCTAGCCCATCCATTTTTGTTTTATGCGCCATCTTCATCCCCTCCAGACTTGCCAGACGAGGGCAGCTGCCTACTCTCATCAGCTCTGGTCACACCTTGGCACGCCCTCATGAGGACCGTCTCGTTCTTCACTCAGAAGTCCAGAAGCTATGCTCATTGTTTGTTTCTTGTTTTCCTCCATTCTCTCCTTGCCCTTGCACAGCAGGTTGTGCAAACACAAGAGCTCTGAGCAAGACTTGGGGAAGCACGACCCATCGTGGCCCGCTCCACCTCGTGAACATCCTTGGGCTTTTACTCATTGTTCCTCTTCTCACCCATTGAGCTGTTGGCCAAATACCAAGAACAGTGGCCTCATACCGTTTCCCACCCCCACCCCCCATTGAATTGTGGAATTCTGGGAGACCTTTGTCAGTTTCATCAGAAGAGTTCTCATGATTTTCTTGTTGTTAAAAAACGTATTCATTCAACAAAGCTGACAGATTACTATTCTGTTTGAAACCATTTACCTTCCCATCCCAAACATGCAAAGCAGTGCTGGCAACAACAACGATGAAAAATTGTAATAGAAAAGAAAAATATTCTTGCCAAATTAATTATTTAGTCTAGTTAACTTTTCAGCCAAATCCAGTGGCTTCTTAAACTCAAAGTAATCCTAGGATGTCACTGCAGCATTTCCATCCCACCCAATACACTCTGTGCTTTCTGAGGCCTTCATTGCTGAGTCTCTCATCAGTTAGATCCCATCTCAAATCAATTTTTCAATTATTATTTTTAGCCTGAAAATTTTAATCTAGATCTTTCTAAAACATCTAATTTGCAAGCATTTTAGTCAGATAAATTATGGTATTATTGTCAGCAACAAAAACACAAAGAAAACAGTTTTGACTTGAATTTTATGGTCAGTATTATTTATTTAAACTCTAAACTAAAAGGAGATGGAAAGCAAGCACGGAAGGAAAAATATGTGGGCACACCATTCTAGGAACCCAAACATTGCTCTCACTGCCTTGGGCAAAATGAACAGCAAGATAGTCTCAATCTAGTGGACAACAAAAACAGCCTAAACTTAGTAGTCCGTGACTCCAATAATTTATTTTGCCTGTCCCAATCTTTAATGGATCCAGATATGTTTGAGTCAGTCAAGAAAACAAGACCTTATATTCTTATTCCCAGATCCCTGGAAAGACTACACTATGAACTTTTTACAGCATCCTACCTTTGAGATTGGCCAATGGTGGAGTTGGCTAAACAAAAAGGACCTCCTTCCTAGTTTACAGTGTCTCGTTTTTAGTAAAAGATAGTGTACATCATACTGGCAACAGCAGTCTGTGCCAAACCAAACAAGGAAGGTGATAGCCAAAGCTTTTCTTCCTCAGTGTTGTACAGAAACTGAACTGTATGCTTATAGTGCCCTCCATCTATCCAGTCTTGGGATTACAGAGGTGAATAGAGCACAGCTAAGCCTCAAAAAAACAAATGTCCTGCAGACAGCTGATTCTCTTCAGTGTCAATGCACTTTAGGAGGGAAATATGAAGGTGTAATAATAAATGACAGTTGTCATTCAACTGATACAGAACATGACACGTTAAGTGGCTCTGTAGGCACACATTCCATGGTTGAAATTGTTACTGATGGCAGCAGCCGCACAACGTGTTGCAAATTTTAAAATACATTACTCGGTGTCCTCAAAATGCTGCGTATTGTTTAGGACTTTCCTAGGGCAAGTTGCCAGCCTTTGTGCCTACTGCTTGTGCACATACAGTAATAAACATACCTTTCTCATTTAATACGAACTGAGAGGCTTAATCACAAGACAGTTCTAAAATCTCTTCAGCTAATTGTCCCCCATCCTCCAGTGCATTGCCTCTGCGCCTGGGAGTAGCCAGCAAAGTTGGAAGGACCTTCTCTTTTTCCTGTTTCTTTTGATGTGAGAGCTGCTGTTGGAAATTCACATGGTGGCAATGTGAAGAACTGCAGCAATGTGTGCTAGTAGTTTGATACAGTTTCATCAATCGGAAGCAGTTAATTGCTGCATCTGTAACTGTGATGATCTTTTGCTGCAGCACAATGTGATGTGGTACAGCGTACAGTAGCATGAAATGTGCACAATAGTGCACCTCATTTTGACCTCATATGCTCATTTTCTCAACCAAAAGCCTTTTCCAATGAACTGATCCCTGACACACAACTGTTCATACGTGCTATGAATTTCAATTGCATTTATTACCAAGAAATACAGAAAGCAAAGATGTCAGTTGCATCAATCTGTATTTTTCTTAGCAAAGACAGCAACCGATTTCATGAACTAATTTTATGAACCATAGTGTGTCTGCGGGAAATTTATGTGATCCTGGCTGGGTGTTTCAGTACTAAACCAAATGTATGGGGAAAGCGTCCAGCAAGGAATGGGGTGTGCCTGCATCATTCTACACTGACATCACAACTTGTGTGTGACATGGACTCTGCCGCTTGAATTGGCTCCACAGCTGTTTCATTGCAAGACAAACGGCCATCAACACATTTGGTCTATCTTGCAAAGGTTCAGTGGGTTCAAAATCATACCAAAGCATGCAATGTAGACTATATTCAAAGATGTTACCTGCAATCCTGGTCTAGTACAGCTTGAATTGTGAAAACAGGTCACTACTCTACTAAATATACTAGTGTGGTGCAATTACATAGTACATATCTTGTGCAAAAAAAATCGAGAGCTGGAGGAAGACCTTTGGAGAACATATTGTGGGGCATTTTCTTCCTTTCCAATGATCCTTGTTCTTGAGACCTAGGAAAAACTGGTTTCTTAAATCTCACAAAAAGCAGCTCCACTTTAACTTCTCTGTCCACATGGCCCAATATTTAACTGCCAAATGAATGTCATTTGTTTCAAATTGGGGACTAAAAGGGTCTAGCTGATCCGTCTGATGCTAAGAGTAATTGTATAGCTTCATTGGTCTTGTACAGGCTTTTAGAAGAGTAAAGTGGGACATTCTAAACAACTCTTAAGTTCAACATAACAGTACAGTACTGGTATTTCTAGAATATATTCCCAGTACTGATCAGTTACACTGGTTGTAGAGACACTTCCAGTATCTCACTGGTCAATGCCAAACTGTGCCAAATTGTGTGATTGTTTTGTGATGTGGACAACTGTCTGTGGTGTGCTTGGCTGAAATTATCCCCAGTTCATTCCACTTCAGTCTGGCTAAAACCATGGCCTCTTTTATGCCACTTGTTCTGTGACTTCATTTGGCTAGTGTGCTGGACCAACAATATATCCATAAGGTATACCTCCTTAATAGCTGATATTGAGCAGTGGAGAAAACCCAGGCAAAAAGCATTATATGCTTACCAGGAGAAGGCAGAAGGTTTGAAATACTTATCTTCTCTACAGAGAGAGCTCATTTTGTATAAAAGCCTTTCCCAACTTCTTGTGCGCCTTGCCAGACAGGCAAAAGAGATACTTGTTTCTTGATCAGAAACGAGACTGGTTATTGTTGGTATTTTATATCATGCAATCATTTAAGATGAAATAGCCATTTGTATTTCACTTTTAATAATAAATGTTATTTGTTACCCACCTCTACTCGTGGCTCGAGGCGAGGTACAATACAGTTAAATAAACCAGATAAAATACAATACCATTAAAATATGCATTAAAATACATACTACAAAGATTTAAACGTAATACTAATAGAATGTACATTGAAAATTAATAGTTTAAAATTGATTGGGTCGGCCTGCCAGAAGAGAAAGGTCTTTAATTTTCATTTAGCTGTCATCTTTTCTGGCAGGTCATTCCAGTCATGGGACTGCTGATGAAAATATACAACCTCTTGAAAGAAATAGATATTACTTTCAAAGGTGATCACACCCAAGGAATTATAATTACAAATGTATAACAAGGACCCCTTTTGGCATCCAGATGTAGCACCAATAGGGTGAGGCGGGTTCATGATCAATCATGAAGTATTAAACAAAAAAGTGAGATGTTTGGCAGAAATTTCTTTAAATATCCATTGTTGGCAGCAATCAATTTTCATTTTATTTTTGCTGCAATAAAGGATACACATGCCACTTATTAGGACAAATTTGTCTTTGCTTCACACCCAGGCTTCAGATTGGCTGTCTCCATTTGGTTTTTAAAAATTAACCATATCATAGACATCTACCCAGTTAAGTGTACGATTCCACAGGGTTATTTTTTAATAAAGCAGAACTACTATTTTTAATGTTGGCGTTACTAGTTCCAGCCAAGCATCTGCTACAACCATGTAGAACTGGTTTTCCTCTGATCCCATCCCAAGACATTTCATGATACAGCTGAACAAAACACATAAGATTTTACTTACATAGGGATTGAGTACTAAAATTATATACATCGGTATACAACCTTCTGCTTTCCACATCAATGGTTATAACTGAGAGGGCAAAACTGTGTGACTGAAAATGATTATGAGAGCAGTTGATGGAACACTTCCAATCACTTCTATTGGGGATGGACCAGCCATTTTTAACATTACACAATACAAATTAAACTCTCTCCTTCAGTAACTTGCTGTCTTTATGAAAAGACAACTAGTTGTGTTTAAACTTTTGCTTTGCATGTAGGTTATAGATATCGCTAAATTCTTCATAAATGGTGACATTTGTTCAACAGAAGTTCTAGTCCATTAAAGCTTCAGAGATTGGACAGATTATCTGGTAAAATGTTTCTATATTTCCATCTAGCATAAATATCCTAATGGCAGCTCCATACTTTCTTGGCACTGGGTTCAGTCTCCCTTTCATTGGGAAGTGAAGGTTCCCAGACAGAGAACACTGGAGACAAGATGGAAGATCTCCAGATAGCCCCACATCAGGCAGATCACACGTTGCATTGTGGCAGATTTCCCTCTCTAGTAGTTATTCAATTCACACCTGCACATCAAAGGGAATTCAACCTCTGCAATTCTGAGTCAAGAAATCGGTCACTATCAGAGGTTACAGATGCCATACTGATTTCAGCTCCTTTCATCTGTGGTATTTGTGGAAGTCATGTTTAGATACCCCTGATAAAGACTAAGGCAAAAAGGGTCTGAGGTAGATGGAAGGTTCCCCTTTGCCATTAATGCACCCATTTAGTTCAACAATACTCCATGTTTGTTTTTCATAATGACTACAAGGAAGAAACAAAGGCCTTGTTTTTCTGAGTTTCAGAGCCAAAGAGGGCAAGTATTTGGATTGTGAGCTGTTCCTAATATGAGACAACAATGTCTTGTTTTTAACTGAAAGATGGTTTTTTAAAAAACTTTTTTGATTTTTGTTGGAGGGTAAGTGTTTGTGCATGAGCTGATGGCAATGCTGTATGTGCAGGTCTGAAGATGGAAAGCAGTACCTTGGTTATTCCCCTGCTGAGATCTTTTATGTGAATGTACAAATAAGTGTAAACGGCTGATACAGGTAACCACCGGATGTTTCCAAACTGCTGATCAGAAATGTAAATGAAGGCTGGCAAACCCATTCCTGGCAAAGTGTGAGTTATCTCTAAGGTATCCTTGAGACTGGTCTTATCAACCGTCAAAATCACCCCTGGTTTATAATTACATTCCTCCAGTCTCTCTTCCAGATCAATCCACTACAGGCAGATGGAGACAGTATTAAGGAGGAGAGATGGGGAAGGTGACAGCACTGCTTTCTTTCTTTATCTCCAGAGAGTCCAGACTAGTAAAAATTGTAGCTTCATAGATCATCATTACTGAGTCTATGGGAGTAAAAGAATGGAAATATTTTCCCAAGCTCTTAAAATGATGAAAGGAGGGGAAGCAGAGAACTCAAACCAGGAAAAATTGTAAGAGTACTAACCTAAACTGCAGGGATATCTGAAGTTAGATAAGACACGGTAACTAGAAATTTGAACATTCTACTGATTTCCAGAAGTTTTGAGCGTAGCAAAGGCACTCAAGAGAGTTAAAACTGCAAAGATAGTAGATCTTTAGGAAAGACTTGGTCAATGTTAGGAAGTAAGTTTTAAGGGAGACCGTCCTAGTTAAGGACAACGCCTCCGAAAAATGCCTGATGGGGTCTTAAAGCCCTTCCTGTCTGCCAGTTTGTTCTCAACATATGGAAAACAGTTGTAAGACATAGGTTTAATTCAAACCTCCTAACAGGTCTAATCCATTTTAAAAAACCAATTTAAACAAAAACAATTTGTGCTTTGGTAGGAGGGTGGGAAAGGGAAAGTCCATACGCCTGATACAGTCCTGGAAGTGTGACTCTGGAGCCCAGGGGGCAGGGAGACAATTCATTAATAACGACAAGGTTAATTAAAGGTCATTTTGCTTGTAGCTTTTTCAGTGTGTGTTTGGTTATGTCTATGGGAAAACGTGCTTTGCCCAGATGGCTGGCTCTGTGTTACCAGGAGTGTGTGTAAATCTGTAGTCTAGTCAGGTGCTGCTCATTTGAGAAAAAAAAATTAAAAAGAAATATACATAACTATAAATATATATATATTATATTTTAAGTTAAAAAACGAAAAGCGAAAAGCAAAACATTGAGAAGCTGTTCTTACAGCTGCTAGGGTCGTATTCCTATCATTCTTCATTTGAAAAATTTCCTTTCTGATAATTCAAACTTTTTATTATTTTCATTTCTTTTTTGTACAGAAGAGTTGGAAATTTAAAAAAAGACTAAAATCTTTGTAAAATATTGTGTGTGTGATTCCTTGTAAAATATTTTCAAATTGTTTATTACAGAGGATCAGTTATTAAATAATGTTCATATTTTCACTTCAAATGCAGTGGTTCTTTTACTGGTTCACAAAATTATGAGAATAGGCAGATGCACGGCATTCCTTTTAGTGTTCTGAGATTTATGGCTCCTAATTTCATCATCATCATCAGTTTAATATTTGTTAATCACCCTCCATCCAGGATGCTCTGGGCGATTTACATAACAGTAAAGTTAAAACAAGATAAAAATTACATAGACCAAATATAAAAGTTAAATTACACATCAAATGCTCTACTGAATAGCCAGATCTTAAGTGTTTGGGTCAAAGGACGTAGGTCGTGCATAGCTCTCATGTACGGTGGCAGTGAATTCCATAAGGCTGGGGCAGAGATATAAAAAGCCCTCTGCCTCATGCTCACAAGACGTACTTCTTTGGGACCTGGTATATAAAGCAAGTTATGTTGAGAGGGTCGGAGCGATCACTGATGGCCATATGGTGAGAGGTGGTCTCTGAGATACATCGGCCCCTGACCGTATAAGGCCTTAAAGCTCAGGACCAGCATCTTATACAGAATCCGGTGTTCCGCTGGCAGCCAATGTAAATGTTGAAGAATTGGCATAATGTGGCAATTCAAAGGCATTTTTGTAAGCAGCCTAGCGGCTGCGTTCAACACAATACAAATCTTCTGGGTTGTAGATCTAGGAAGGCCAACATATAGTGCATTACAATAGTCCAGCCTAGATGTAACAGTGGCATGAATGACAGTTGCCAGGGCTTCTCTCTTAAAGTAAGGTGCCAGCTGTCTTACTTGGCCGAGATGGAAAAAGGCCTGTTTACTGACAGCTAAGAGCCCTACTTTCATAATTATATATATTTCATATTTTTGAATACTTTAGTAGTCCCTAGTGTGTTTGTACTGACAGCGGCAACCTGGGCCTCCTTTGAGAGCAGCGGGTCTTGAACAACACCCAGGCTCTTGACGGTGGCAGATAGAGACAAAGGTTCCCCGTCGAAAGTGGGCAGGGGATGCATCACTCCTGTCAAACGGACGGGCCATAGGATCTCGGTCTTCGCCGGATTTACCTTCAATCTGCTAGCGCGTAGCTAATTCACCACCGCCTCCAGACATAAGATGAAATTGTCTGGTATTGAGGTTGCCCCAGGCTCCAGGCGCAAAAGTAACTGCGTGTCATCGGCGTACTGGTAACACTCCAGACTGAAACTGCGTACCAGGCTGGCCAGCGATCGCATGTAGATGTTTAAAAGTAGAGGAGAAAGAATTGCACCCTGGGGTACCCCACACAAGAGGGGGGAACTTTCAGAGACATATTCTATACTGATGAGCGAAAAATGAAAAATGAAATCAAGAAACAACGGAGCCTCAGAGCCGAGAAAAGATTTGGTTTTAATCTTAGGCTGTGGCCCATTCTCATAATGAATGGCCTGTTTTTAGCTTACTCTTAGTCCTATGTTTGATCTCAATTAGAATGTTCCATTTGTGCTGGCTAATTAACTCACACAGAGAGCTTATTGCCCCCCTCTATGGCACCTAAAATAGAAAGGTGGTCTCCAGTCGATCTATTGGTTGGGCAGGTTCTTAGACATGAGAAGGAATTACCTAGAGAATGAAGTAGAAGATATTACCCTCTAAAACCAATTCCATTCTTCTCCTCATTAAATGGCTACAGGGCTCTTGGGGATGCTACATAAATGCAGCAGATCAAACGGAAGGAAGGAAGTCAACAGACTACAAGGGTTATGGGTTCCCTTCAGGGAGACAGGGCAGAATATAAAATTATTATTATTATTTCTCTTCCCTATTCCCTATTATCAACAAATCCTAGTTCTAAAGAGTCTCACTTCCTGTCATGTCACCACAATGATTTTAAAAAATCCATCTTTTGGCCCTAGCCCAGCTTTTCTGATCTGGCCTTTCCGATCTACAATTTGAAAAACTTAAATAGCTGCCAGAGCTTCAGAATAACTTAGAAGTTTATTACTTTGATATTCCTCTTTAACCACATAAAAGTACTTTCTCACATACTGGAAACTAGCAAGTATGCATTTACACCTGTTGTTGTTTGCAGGTGGCTGGCAGCACACATGTATGTGAGTAATTTGTAGCATCCACACCTTCAAAGAAGGGGCAGAAGTAGAGCATTTATCTTCCATTTTACAACTAGCAGGTTTAGAAAAGAACAGACTGACTTTACTCACCAAAGCTTGGCACACTTTTATCCTAACGTTACTGTTAAACATAGACAGAAGAGGCTGACTCATCAGTGTTGTGTTCCATCGCAAATTCCATAGGTCTTCTACCACAGTAACTCAATGCAGCACTTTAACTGGAATGGACTGATATGACGACAGACATGGGAATACAGCTTACCATTTATTGATTGGGTATGACTGGATATAGACAGAATATTATTTTTAATTTAATTCTCCCAGAAACGGAGAATTCAGTTCCCTCTTCTGCTTTGCCTGAAGGATTGGGTGAGTCTCAATGAGAGGATATATTTCTGCACCCATTATAAATTCTGCAAGTTGACTCATCTGGATGGCTATATCTCCATTCACACAATATGAATGCATTATAAAATGGATATGGGGCTGAACTCTTTTAAGATATAGGGCTGCATTAAGCATACAATTAAACTAAGTCAGTTCACTGGTTCTGTCGGCACAAGCCTCCTCGTGAGAGCAGAAAAGAACTACTACATCAGCAAGCATTCAACAGAAACTACATACAAAAATTAACCTTGGGTTTGTATTGGAGAACTAGCAATCCTTGTCAGACTGACCAACGATGGCAAATCATGGCAAAAGTCATTCAGCAACAGCAATATATGATGATTCCCCACCACGCAGCTATCTGCGGTTAGGCCAAGGTGATAAATGTGAAGTAAGGGAATACTATTTATTTGTTTATTTATTCAAAAGCAAATTGAGGGTACAGTTGTAATGCATTTAAGAACACAAACAAAGTTAACTTGGCGTTATACTAAATGTCCTTTGACCAGTAGCTGGCCACTTGGAGTGCCTCTGGTGTTGCTATAAGGTCCTCCATTGTGCATGCGGCAGGACTCAGACTGCATTGTAATAGATGATCTGTGGTCTGCTCTTCTAATATGAATCCACAATTATAATTGCATCTAATAAGCATCCAAAACTGAGACATCTAGCTTCATGATTTCTTTCATTTGATTTCACTTGTTAAGTGCCTCTCCTGGCTTTCACATATTTATGATATGTCACTTTAAATTACAACTGTGATATGATGACTAAACAACTGAGGACAGGGAAGAGATACTGAAAGAGAACAATTTAGACTGCGGCACACTATTTGAACACAGCAAGGGAATAGCAGGTACATAACAGTGTGTGTTCAATTTTATTTATAATTACATACACACTATATATATACACACACATATACATAGCTTTTACCTCTCAATTATGACGCAAAGTGGCTCACATCAAAAAAATGCAATTTAAAATCCACAACATACAAATATTAAAATAGGATGAAACATACAAATCAATTAAAATTACTCAAAACACTTTAAAACTATTAAAATAATCTAATACTCTAGTCTACAGCACCCCCTGGGTCTCTCTTCAAACTTTGTTCTATGAAATATAACTGTGGTTAGGTGCCGAATGAAAGAAGAATATGCTGAATTAAAGGACACAGAAAGCCTAAGATGGTCCACAAACACTCCTGTCACTACCCACCTTCGTCTTCTCAGGTTTGTGTTACTACACATGTGCAAAGTGATCTGAATATCCAGAGAGGATTATATATTATATAACCCCAGAACACACAACTCACACAACAGCAACATTACATTCTGTAAATACAAAACATATTAAATTTGCCATAACTATTTCTTTTTCTTGTGTAAAAATAATAATACTCCGAACTGAAGGACTCTTAGCACAGATAAGAGACAAGTAAGGGCTCTACTAGTTTCTAATCTACAATATTCCAATTAATTCAGTATTTGAGGAAAGGATTTCAAATCAGCAAAGAATTATCCAGTTTGTGCTTTAGCTTTTCACATGGCACCATTATGTTTCAGCAAAAGAAAAGTGTCTTGTGGCAGATTTATTGTGGCATAAGCTTTGCTTTTGTGGATGAGTGACTCCACAAAAGTTTATGCCACAATGAGCCTGTTTGTCGTTAAAGATGAGTTGATTTCTTTTGACATCACGTGTTCCACTATGTGTTTGCAGGAGCTACAGAACAAAGCCATGAATCGTTTTTGCTAAAACAGTTATTGGTCAGGCTCTGACTGAAAAAAATAAACAGCACATGTCACATTTCGCATGCACACACCTCTGTATTCTCCGAGAGGAAGTCAGAATCAGAATTTTCAATGTTTTCTTAACAAAAACATTCACAAATTTAGCTGCCCCATCTTATACATTCTCATTGTCTATCTTGCATATTAACTGAATCCCTGGAAAAAGGCAGAGTATAAATTCAATAAATAAATATATTAAGAGTAATACATGTTTACAATGATAAGATAAATGCTTCAAAAATTAATAACATCTTCATCTGGAGTGGAAAGCATATTTGTATCTAGAGACTGGCATCTTGTTAATGATCTACACAGATGTAAGTTGTACTATGCCTGAGTGCTTTTTTAACATTGTACAACAATCTTATTCCGCTAATGATGGTATAAGTGCAGCTGCACAAGTGGGAGTTCTGCACATGTGGCAGCACATTAAAATACACCCTGCAATGAGTGACTGTCCCTTGTCTTAATACACTGAATACTCCAATTAGACAGTGGCTTGTCAGCTATGTGCATTGACCAGTGACCCACATGTGAGGCACTAACTTGGCATTCAGTATAAGAAAAGGTTGCATAACTATATGGGCTCAGTCAGAGAATATTTATGAAATGCACATACGGCAAAACTACATTACATAATGCAACCACAGATTTCACAGCCCCTGCTTATATCATTACACTGATTTAAAAGCAGGGGAGAATTAGAGGGGTTGCTTTAAATTTCCTCCTCCTAATTATCCACTACAACTTGCCCCCGTTTTCCCCCAGCCTTCTTAGACCATACAGCTAAGCATAACTAAAATCTGGAGCTCATTCACACTACAGAATTACAGTGATATTTTACTTTAACTGTCCTAGCTCCATTTTATGGAATGTTGATGTCTGTAGTCTGGTGAGGCAAAAAGAGCTATACTTTTTAGCCTTCCTTGCTGCTGGACAGGAGTGAAGAGTCTCATGGTTCTCTAAACGTTGTAAGGAGTGGCCATCTTATTTGCTTGTGGGTAGTTTTTAAATGTGCTTTTTGAGACTAGGCTGAGTGGCTGTTCTATTCTGCTTTGGTCAGACCTCACCTGGAATCCTGTGTCCAGGATATAATTTAAGAAGGATATTGACAAGTTAAAACTGTCCAGAGGAGAGCAACCCAAATGATCAAAGGGTTTGGAAACTATGCTCTATGACAGACCTGGGCATCCTGCAGCCCGCGGGCCGGATCCGGCTCTCCGAGTGATGCCATCCGGCCCGCCGTGGCTTCCTTGCTGAAAAGAGGGAGGCAAACTCCCACCGGGGCAGCTACAAAGCAACGTGTTGCTTTGTGTCCGGCAAAACGGGTGGGAGGGTGGGAGCAGAATGTCTGCTCCTGTCCCTCACTGCGGCTCCAAAAGAACTTCCTCAGGAAGCCCCGCCTCCCTGAGGGTCTCCTGTGCAATGAGGTCAGAGGCGGCTTCACGCAGAGACCCACAGGGAGGTGGGGCTTCCTGCGGAAGTTCTTCTGGAGCCGCAGCGAGGGACAGGAGCAGACATTCTGCTCCCTCCTTCCCTTCCTTTTTGCCGGACACAAAGCAACACGTTGCTTTGTAGCTGCCCCGGTGGGAGTTCGCCTCCCTCTTTTCGACAAGGATGCCGCGGGCGAGAAAGAGGAGGAAAGAAGAGGAAGAGAAGAGGTAAAGGCGGGTTGGGGTCTCTGGATGGGGTGTGTGGTTTACTAGGCATGCCCCCTACATGCCTAGTAAACACAAGGGGACTAAAAGGGAGTTCATAGAACCTTATCCAACGGCTTTTTTCCTCCCCTCCCCCCAACTCAATCTCCATGCCCACACCGGCGTGTTGTAATGTCCCTTCCTGCAGAAGCGGTACCTATGCTGGTGTTGTCCACAGACACCTCCAAGATCATGTGGTGAGCATGACTGCATGGAGCGCCATTCCTTTCTTGTAGAAGCAGGACCTCATATTTGCATGTATTTGAACTGCTGGGTTGGCAGGAGCTGGGGCTAACAGTCAGAGCTCCCCCCACTCCCCAGATTTGAACTGGCAATCTTTCAGTGAGGAAGTTCAGCATCTCAGCGCTTGAACCCACTGCTCTAATTCTCAGAAGGGCTTGGCTCAACCTCTGGTTTCCTAGTAAAACTGAATTACTGGGTTCTGAATGACCCACTTGGAAAAGAGCGTTGCCAATAGGAAAAGTCTGGAAATAATAATAATAATAAATCTTGATACAAATGTTCACATTTTGTTAACCATTGTTTTGTAAAATTTTAGTGAATAAATGTCATTTTTCCTATGACAACCACTCTTTTTCATTGTTCATAGCATATACTCTTATCAGTCTTATATCAAAAACGCAATGTATGTCCTTTTTTATTATAATTAAAGAAATTCAATTGATATTATGGAGAATCCAGTTCAGCCTTTATGTGCGGCCCTCCATAATATTTTTTGGCTCTCATGTGGCCCCTTGGGGGGGAAAATTGCCCACCCCTGCTCTATGAGGAACTGGGTATATTTAACTTAAAGAGAAGGCTAAGAGGTGATGTGATAGCCATATTTCAATATTTGAAGGAATGACACATCAAAGAGGGGGAAGTTTGTTTCCTGCTGCTCTGGAGACCAGGACACAATGGAGGAGTCTAATCACAGGAAAAGAGAACCCATCTAAACATAACATAAGATCTGTCTAACAGTAGACTATGCTGCTGCTTGCGTGTGGAGTGGAGTCTTCTTCTCTAGAGGTTTTAAAGTAGAGGCTGGATGGCCATTTGTCAGGGATGCTTTAATTGTTTTCCTGCATAGCAGGGGGTTGGACTGGAATGTTCACGGTCTCTTCCCAATCTGTAATTGTATTCTATCATATATATATATATGTATGTATGTATGTATGTATGTTTGTTTGTTTGTTTGTTTGTTTGTTCGAGCTTCTATGCCGCCGACTCCCGGAGGCTCGCGGCGGCTCACAAGAGCCGAAGGCACAATAAAATACAGAACAATAAAAGCAATTAAAAACAGCAGTAGCAAAATAAAACAGTGGCACAATTAAAACAATGACACAGTTAAAGATGCGCGGGCCTACCCGCCGAAAGCCTGCTTAAACAAATAAGTTTTGCAAGCCCGTCTGAACAGGAGCAGGTCCTTCAAGGCCCGGGTTTCGGCCGGGAGGGCGTTCCACAGCGTGGGAGCTATGACAGAGAACGCCCTCCGGCGGGTGGATGTCAGTCGTGCCAGCTTCGCCGATGGTATCTCCAAAAAGTTGGCATCCTCGGACCGTAGTGATCTCGAAGGGCAGTATGGAGTGAGACACACACACACACACACACACAGAGAGAGAGAGAGAGAGAGAGAGAGAGAGGAGAGAGAGAGAGAGAGAGAGAGAGAGAGAGAGAGAGAGAGAGAGAGAGAGAGAGAGAGAGAGAGCATTTCTAATCCTCCATTTTCTCACCAGCCTAAAGCCGGCATGATTTTTTCTCATTAAACAAACTAGTGTTGCCAACACAGTTCTTCACCACTGACTATGCTGGCTAGGTCTGACAGGAGAAGGAGCACTACATCCAAAGGGCCCTAATTTGACCACCCCAGTGACAAAACTCCCCCATTTTCATTCACTCTGAGTCAGCCTCCAAGTCACTATCAACAGGTTTTGCAGACTCAGGGCAGCCATGGCTTCCTTGAAAGAGTCCATCCACCTGTGATACAGTGGCCTTTCCCCCACTACCTTCCACCATCCCAAGCATTGCCTTTTCTAGTTCCTTCTGAAGATACACCCAATATACAATAATCTCAGCTTAATCACCTTGCTTCTGGGGAAAATCTGGTCCTGATTTCCTCTATGACTCACTTGTCTTGGAAGCAATCCAACAGTGCCCACACAACTCTCCTCCAGCACGTTTCAGGTGAGACTATTTCCTTCTGATCATCTTCCTTCACTGTCCTGCTTTCACAACCATGTATAGAATACGATAATGTAGACAATCCTAATTTTAGTATTCATATATCTTTGACACTTCCGGATTTCATCACAGCTGTCCTTCCAAATCCTAATCCTTCCTATGATTTTTGGCTGCAGTCTGCACTCTGATTAATGATAATAATTAATAAGGGATGGGAAATCTTGATCTATTACAATGTCTTCCTCCTATAATTTAGGTGGCAGTTCTGCAAGAAAAGCAAAGAAAGAGGGAAAAGTTTCCCCTTCACATTCAGTCATGTCCAACTCTGGGGGGTGTTGCTGATCTCCATTGGTAAGCCGAAGAGCCGCCGTTGTCCATGTGCCTCCAAGGCCATGTGGCCGGCATGACTGCATAGAGCACCATTACCTTCCTGCAGAAGCAGTACCTGTCCAATTCCTGCAGAAGCTGCCTGTCCAATTCCAAGCTCAATTCAAAGTGCTGGTTTTGACCTTTAAAGCTCTATACGTTTCTGGCCCAGCTTACTTGTCCGAACGCATCAGCCGCTACGTCCCACCTCGTAATCTAAGATCATCCGGGGAGGCCCTGCTCTCGCTCCCGCCTACTTCTCAAATGCGGTTGGTGGGGACGAGATAGGGCCTTCTCGGTGGTGGCTCCCCATATGTGGAATGTGCTCCCTATTGATATACGATCCACCTCATCCCTCCTGACATTCAGGAAAAAAGTGAAATCCCGGTTATGGGACCAGGCGTTTGCACATTAGCACAATACAGCACTTTAGATTGAATTGAAATGGCAAACTGGTGGACATGACCTAAGGCTTCTATTATGGACGGAATACTGTTTTTAACCTATTTTAATGCTAATTGTATATTAATGTATTTTAATGTTAACTGTATTTAATGTATTTTAAATGTCTGACTGTTGTGGTTTCTATTATATGTTTACTGTGTTTTGGGCATCGGATTTTTGCCATTGTGAGGCCGCTCTGAGTCCCCCCTCGGGGGTTGAGAATAAATAAATAAATAAATAAATACCTATTGATCTACTCACATTCGCATGTTTTATTAACTTCTAGGTTGGCAGAAGCAGAGGCTAACAGCAGGAGCTCACCTCGCTCCCGTTATTTGAACCGCCGACCTTTTGGTCAGCAAGTTCAGCAGCTCAGCGGTTTAACCACCGAAAAAGCAAATAACGTATTATTATTACTATTATTTAAACATATGTAGCTTGCCTGTGGGTGATTTGTTTCTTTAATTGCCCACCTGTAAACCAAATAAATAAATGAACCTCCTTATTATTAGGCAAGTAAGAACAGGTAAGGGCAAACTTGTGCCCTCCAGGTGTGTTGGGCTTCAACTCCCACCATTTCTAACCGCCTCAGGCCCTTTATTTATTTATTTATTTCAGGATTTTACCCCGCTCTTCTCAACCCCCGAGGGGGGACTCAGAGCGGCTTACAGTAAGGCGCAATTCGATGCCCACACAGTAACAATATAAGACCCCAGAACCCTTCAACAATTAAAATACATTAAAATACAATTACCTAAACATCATGCGCATTCATTCCAGATTGAAACAATGTTCTGTCCATAAAAGCATTGGCCCTATTCATCCACTTTCCATTAAAATCCCATCTAAAGTGCTGCCTTGTGCTGGTGTGCAAACGCCTGGTCCCACAGCCAGGATTTCACTTTTTTCCTGAATGCCAGGAGGGATGAGGTGGATCGTACATCAATAGGGAGCGCATTCCACAGGCGGGGAGCCACCACCAAGAAGGCCCTATTCCTCGTCCCCACCATCCACATTTGAGAAGTAGGCGGGAGCAAGAGCAGGGCCTCCCCGGATGATCTTAGATTACGAGGTGGGATGTAGCGGCTGATGCATTCGGACAAGTAAGCTGGGCCAGAACCGTATAGAGCTTTAAAGGTCAAAACCAGCACTTTGAATTGAGCTCGGAATTGGACAGGCAGCCAGTGGAGTTGACACAACAGGGGGGTGGTATGCTCCCTGTATGTAGCTTCCTTTAGTAATCTGGCTGCCGCCCACTGGACTAATAGCAATTTCCGAACTGTCTTCAAAGGCAGCCCCACGTAGAGTGCGTTGCAGTAATCTATTCGGGATGTGACCAGAGCGTGGACGACCGTAGCCAGATCAGACTTCCCAAGGTACGGGTACGCTTAAGCGGCTGAGGGGGGAAAGGAAGGGGCCTGAGGCGGTTAGAAATGGTGGGAGTTGAAGCCCAACACACCTGGGGGGCCCAAGTTTGGCCAGGCCTAGGCCAGAATCCAACTCCCACTAGACTCAATGTGAACTCCTCCTGAGAGGACAACTCCAGCACTGCCCCCTCCCTCCCTCTCTCTCTCTCTCTCTCTCTCTTGAGGGGCCTCAGTGAGCTGCCTTAGCCCCGCCCACAGACCGACCGGGGAGCCAATCAGGCACCGACGGCCACGCCCTTCAGTCTCCTAGAATGCTGGGATGCCTAACCCTGACATCCCCGGGGCCTCCGAATTCCCCCACCGAGCATGCGCGTTAAGCAGGGGAGGGGTGTCTCGCGCATGCGCGCGCGCCCCGCTGTTTGTTTGCGTCTGAGAGGAAGTGGCGACATCAGCAGCAGCAGCAGGAGGAGGAAAAGGGCTGTGGGCGGGGGCAGGGCCAACTTCCGGCGGCGGAGGAGGAGGAGGCCTAAAGGCAAGGCCTTCCTTGGCAACCCTGGATGGGGCTGAGGCAAAGGCGGCGCTTCCTGGGCCTCCTCCCGGCGCGGTGAAGGCGGAAGAGCCGCCCGGCCTCCTCTAAGGTTGTGGGGCTGGCTGAGGAGGCCTGCGGCCCGCCCGTCGAAGGAGCACAGGCCGAGGCGGCCATGGGGCCGGGGCTGCGCTGAGGAGAGGCCCGGGCCCGCGCGTCCCTTCTCCCCTCCTCCTCCCCCCGCCCAGCATGAAGCGGTACCTGCCCGTGGCCCGGCAGCACTTCCTGGCCGCCCTGGCCAGCACCAGCGTGGTGGTGAAGTCCGTCTGCGGCGTGGTGCTGCTGCTGTACCTGCTCTCCTTCGCCGTGGACACCGTCTTCGCCCTGGGGGTCACCCCGGGCTTCCTCTTCCCGCCCAACTTCTGGGTCTGGACGCTGGCCACCCACTGCGTGGCGGAGACGCACCTGTGGGACGTGGGCCTGAGCCTGGCCACGGTGGTGGCGGCGGGGCGGCTGCTGGAGCCCCTCTGGGGAGCCCTGGAGCTGCTCATCTTCTTCGCCGTGGTCAACGTCTCCGTGGGGCTCCTGGGCGCCCTGGCCTACCTGCTCTCCTACGTGGCGCTCTTCGACCTCTCCTACCTGTTCACCGTCCGCATCCACGGCATGCTGGGCTTCCTGGGCGGCGTCTTGGTGGCCCTCAAGCAAACCATGGGCGACCGGACTGTCCTGAAGATCCCCCAGGTGCGCATGAAGGTGGTGCCCATGCTCCTGCTCCTGCTCCTGGCCGTCCTGAGGCTGACCACCCTCATCGCCAGCAACGTCTTGGCCTCCTATGGCTTCGGGGTCCTCTCCAGCTGGGTCTACCTGCGCTTCTACCAGAGGCACAGCAGAGGACGCGGCGACATGTCGGATCACTTTGCGTTTGCCACCTTCTTCCCCGAGATCCTGCAGCCTGTGGTCGGCCTGTTGGCCAACCTGGTGCACAGTCTCTTGGTCAAAGTAAAAATCTGTCGGAAAACAGTGAAACGGTATGACGTTGGCGCCCCTTCTTCTATTACTATCAGCTTGCCTGGAACAGACCCTCAGGATGCTGAACGGAGGAGGTAAGGTTTTTTGGAGGGGAAACCCAAAGTACTTGATCATATGTCTAGTCACTCTTGCGCGAGCTGCACTGGCTCCCAATTGAATTCCGGGTCACCTTCAAGGTGTTAGTTCTAACTTTTAAGGCCTTATCTGGTTTGGGGCCAGTGTACCTGAGGGAGCGGCTTACCCCTTATGTGCCCAGGAGATCGCTGCGCTCAGAGGGGCTCAACTTACTGGGGGTGCCTGGCATTAAGGTCTACAGGTTCTCTAGTACGCGGCAGAGGGCATTCGCTGTGGCCGCGGCAACCTTGTGGAACACCCTCCCTGAGGACATACAAGTCATCTGCGACTTGCTGCCCTTCCGCAGAGCCATCAAGACCTGGCTATTTAGACAGGCATTTGGCCCATAACCAGTGCCCGTTACCACTAGCGCTTTGCTACGTCGCCACCATCGCATTTCTGCTGCCTTATTGCAGTTGATTGTTGGGAATGGGATTTTAACTGGGGGTTTTATATTGGTTTTACTGTGTTTTATGTGTTTTACCTGCTGTTTTAATTCTGTAAACCGCTCTGGGCTCCAGAGAGAGCGGTATATTAAATTGAACTAATAAATAAATAAATAATATTGGGATATTGCAAGAAGTAAATGGAAGGAGGCCCTCATTTGATTGCAGGCTCTCATTTCATAATATTACTATTTTTATACCTATGTATATAGATTTTCAATTTATTCTTTGGTTTATCTGTGTGTGTATTCATGGGCTTATTAAATTATCAAAGTCAAGAGCATACTTTTAAAACATTTTTAAAAACAGCCAGGGTGCTAATTTGATGTACAATTTTCACATTAGCCTACAGTGGCCAATATTATTATTATTAACATTATTTATAACCTGCCCTTCCCCACCCCCAAAGGGGGACTCAGGGCGGCTAACAACAGACAGCGATACATATACAGTCATTGAAACAACTAATTGCACCATTTATTTTATTTATTTATTTATGCTTCAAACTTTTATACCGCCACTCCCCGAGGGCTCGGAGCAGTTTAGAGAGTTTGACACATAACAGAGAACAGCAAAACAGAATAGAGAGGTGATTACATAGACAGAGGGGGGAGTAAAGGGGGTATACAACATTTAAAAGAATTAGTAGCAAAACGTGGGTCTGGGGTAAAACTCGGGTCCCGCGCAGGCTGACGTGCTGCCAAAGAGGGTTGTCTAACAGTGACATCTGTCACACAATCAAAAGAGGGGAGCTGTGGAGCTCCCAGGAAGTCATGGAAAGTCTCTAGACCAGGGGGAGGGGAACCGTCTCTACCCTCTGGTTCCAGTGACTTCGAGATAAGTCTCTTGCCTGTTGAGTTGTCCTGTTTCCAGGGCTGGGGACTCACCGGAGAGTGCTCCCAGCTCCTGGAACTAATGTTCCAGAAAGTCCTGGTGCAGAACCTCCTCCGCTTCTTAGTTGACTTGGAGGGCCTCAGTCGGCCAGCTGCAGGTGGGCAGTAAAGAATACATTAAACAAATTTAAAAGCAGTTAAAAATACTCAGTTAAAATACACAAAGTCCAAGTTCCATAGTTTCAAATTTTTCCAAAGCCAGTCACAGTCCGTTTTCAAACACTGTCGTCGTTTTATTGTCAGTCTGCTCCCAATATCTAACCAAACACCTGGTTCCATAGCCATGTCTTCAACTTTTGCCGAAAGGTTCGCTGGGGAGTGGGTTCCACTGGCGAGGGGCCACCACCGGGAAGGCCCTATCCCTCATCCTGACCAAACGTGTTTGCGATGAAGGTGGGACCGAGAGCAGGGCCTCCCCTGAGGATCGTAAATTTCGAGGTGGGACATAACCATCCCGCACAGGCCTACTGCAGAAATAGACCAATAGGGCAGTAAATCAAGACATAGAGGCAGCCTTTGGGAACATCTCTGAAAATTCCCTTTTTAAAACCACGTCCCCTCTAGTTCCATATGGTGAACTTTGTCTAGACCTGAAAACCCAGGGAGGAGAACCTGGTTACAATGTCTTCATTTGACATGAACCTTTCAGTAATGTTCTGTATGAGTGAATCGACACATGGTATCAATAGAATTAAATAGTATTATATTTCCTTTTGAGGATTAAGGTTGGTGCTGAAAATGTCCATATGCATCTTGTAATTTAATTATCAGTATATGTTGAGTTGTTTCAGCTTGGAATACTTCTCTTCCAGAATTCTTCCATGTTGCTTTAGGTCCCTTCTACACTACCATATGAAATCTATTATCTGTGTTGAACTGGATTATATGGCAGTGTTGACTCATATAATCGAGTTCACATCAGATAATCTGGGATCAGATCCTGGGATATAGGGCAGTGTAGAGCCAGCCTTAGGTGTGTGCATGCAATCAGGTTGGAAACGGCAACCTTGGAGCTGTAAATTCTGCCTCTCCTTGATCGTTTGTCTTTTATTTATACCACAGCAATAAAAAAGCAGCAACTACCCAAGACACTCGCTCTGAAAATATTCTGTCTTGTGATAAATAAAAACTATAGAATCGAGATAACTGTGCAGTCTGCAGAAAATTCTCCACTTTTGCGGAGATTAGCAGTACAGGACACCTATAAATACTTTTTTTTTAACTTGAGAGAATACCTCTTTAGGAATTTTGATCCCAACCAGTGTTCCGTGGCACACTAGTGTGCCGTGAGCAATCATCAGGTGTGCCGTGGGAAATTGGCACTCTTCCCCCTCCTAGCAGCTTCTCCCTCTTTCCCTCCCCAAAGATCCTCCCTGAGGCAAAGGAAGGGCTCCGCCTTCAAGAGCCTCGACTCAGCTCCTTCAGCCTCCCGATGCTCCCAGGTTCGCTCCCTGCCCAATTCACCGATGTGGAGCTTCCGGCTTTGGCTGTTCTCACGAGAAATCCAAGCCAATGCGAAAACGCCGACTCAATCACTTCTGTCCAGTGCTCTGCTTTTGCGGAGGGAGGCAGCGAAAGAGGCCACACAGATCAATGAAACTTATAGAGTCTATACGTTTCATAGATCCGTGTGGCCTCTTTCGCTGCCTCCCTCCGCAAAAGCAGAGCACTGGGCAGAAGTGATTGAGTTGGCGTTTTCACGTTGGCTTGGATTTCTCGCGAGAACAGCCAAAGCCGGAAGCTCCACGTTGGTGAATTGGGCAGTGAGCGAACCTGGGAGCATCGGGAGGCTGAAGCATTCACAGGTTTCCAAGAAACAAATTGAGTCTCTCCGCTTGGAAATGTTTGGGTTTTTAAAAACTATTTTACTGGATTTTTTGGTCTGGAGAACAAGCCCTATGAGGAGCGGCTTGAAGAGCTGGGCATGTTTAGCCTGAAGAAGAGAAGGCTGAGAGAAGACATGATAGCCATGTAGAAGTATGTGAGATGAAGTCATATATATGTTGTGTTCATCGAAACAGGCCCAGGTTTCACACTGAGTGTATAAATACATTTAAAAACATATTAACTATATGTATTACTGTGTTAAAGTGTCATTTTGTGTCATTTTGGTTGGTGGTGTGCCCCAGGATTTTGTAAATGTAAAAAATGTGCCGCGGCTCAAAAAAGGTTGAAAAACACTGCTCTAGCACGACTATGATCAGCCTCCACTGGAAATTGATCAGAAAGTCACGCCAGAGGGCCTAGACGAGGTTCCTAATGGTAACATATTAATCAAATCCACAAATAATCATGTTAACAAAAGTTAAACCCCCCAAAATGGAGGGCCTGGTGCAGAAGTTTGTTGACCCAGCAAAATTATAAACAATCTTATAATTAATAAGGGATGGGAAATTTTGATCTATTACAATGTCTTCCTCCTATAATTTGGGTGGCAGTTCTGGAAGAAAAGCGAAGTAAGAGGGAAAAGTTTCCCCTTCACATTCAGTCATGTCCAACTCTGGGAGCTGTTGCTCATCTCCATTGCTAAGCTGAAGAGCTGCCGTTGCCCATATGCCTCCAAGGCCATGTGGCCAGCATGACTGCATGGAGCACTGTTACCTTCCTGCAGAAGCAGTACCTATTGATCTATTCACATTCGCATGTTTTTCAAACTGTTAGGTTGGCAGAAGCAGAGGCTAACAACAGGAGCTCACCTCACTCCCAGGATTTGAACCGCCAACCTTTTGATCAGCAAGTTCATCAGCTCTGCAGTTTAACCCGCTGCACCACCGAAAAAGCAAATAACATATTGTTATTACTATTATTTAAACATATGTAGATTGCCTGTGGGTAATTTGTTTGTTTAATTGCCCACCTGTAAACAGAAGCCCAAGAGCTGCATTTTTAATCATATTTTATCTTCTGGGGAATTTTTAATGGTTTTATTGATTTAATGATAATTATATGTCCGACCGGGACTAAGGGGGGGCTTCCTACTTTTTGTAATGGTTTATTGGATCTTTATGGTGAACTGCTGTTGTAAACCGCCTTGAGTCTTTGCAAAAGGGCGATATAGAAATTTCCCAAATAAATAAATGAATCTCCTTTTTCATGCTGGCTATTTTTAGGCAAGCTTGCTTCATACCTCATGGATTCTGAATAAAAAAGAGTTATCTCCTTGAAATATGTATTAACACGTCTTCCTTAAAATGTCAGCACCTTATGGCCACAGTCCTTGATAGCCACTGGGGTTTGGTTCCATGGATGCCCAGGTCCTAAAAATGAAACTTGAGTATATACAATATTTAATAGCAAAATCAAGGTTTGCTTTTAAGATTTTTTAATGAAATATTTTTAGACGTAGATGATTGAATCCATGGATACAGAATCTATGGATATGAAGAACCAGCTGTGCTCCAACATGGAGCAAATCAAAATATTGATATTAATTGCCGGGCAGTTAATCTCCATGTTTCATCAACATTATTATTATTATTATTATTATTATTATAGTTCGACTTCCTATACCGCTCTATCCAGAGGCTCAGAGCGGTTCACAGTCTAAACATAAAATACAGCAGTGCACAAACAAAACAATACAATACAAAAGGAGGGTCCTACAACTAAGAAAGGGGAGGGGAGCCAGGCTCAGGACCACAGGGTCCATGAGCTACCTAAGGTCTAGCCAGCAGTGGCTCGACCGTCGAACGAGGGGAGCCTAGGAGGGCCCCACAGGTCCGGCAATGTCCCAGTAGTTCCTAGGTCCGTTGGGAGACGGTCGCCACAAGCCTGTGGGTCCAGTCTCCCAGTCACCCGTGTATTGACTGTGTAAAATTATGAAACAAATTCAGTTCTATATTTTTCACAAAATTAGGTTAAAATAGATGATTTTGATAGTATCCCTTAAAGTATTTGTATTGAAATACTCCCTTGATCATCTTTTAGCACTTTCTGTAGATAAGCTTTGGACAAACTGTCTACTGTTAACCTGGAGAAGTTTGTTCCAGTTTTATGTGCAGGAGGGCTAATGTGTGTTTCCAATGCTGCTTAAACGACTAAAGTTTGCTTCAGCTGACAGCCTACATGCCCCATTATGAGATAGTTTTTGCAACCAAAACATGATAGTCAAATCAGTGTTGTTTACAGGATTTCAATAGTGGAGAGAAGAGATGAAGATGTTTCCTGCTGCACACTAAGAGGGCATTTATGGTGTTCTGGCTCCCTCCAGTAGCATAGAGACGTGTCACCACTACTGTGGAGTGTTAGCAGAAACAATGGTGACAGCCAAAATCTCATGGCATGAACCACCACTGCTGTGCAGCTCTTAGCAGATTAGGTGTATCATGCCCACCAGGACATTGCCTGTTCTTATATGCTTGGAGTTCTCCTTGGCACAAATGAAACCTTGTTTCTACTGGATGTCCTTGTCATACTAGCATTTTAGCAGATATTTCCCTATATGGTTTAGATTTTATTCAAAATTCTTGGAATAGAAGGCCCCTCGTCTGCCCTTTTTTAGCGTGGAAAGGTAATACAGATACTTAAATTCCAATCTGTATAAACAATGTCATCATAAAAATGAATACCATTTAGGATTTCTTTGTGCAGAACATTTCGAAGTGTTAATGGTGATCACTTGATCATAAAGGACTGTTCTACTTAATGAAGGGATTTAAAATACTTATTGCTTGTTTGAAAGATATAACAAGAAAGAGCCTATTCAAAGTGGCCTTTTATTTTCCCTTAGTTAAGGGGATGTTGGCTGATCAGTTTGGAACACAAATCTCAAGGACTATTTTAATAGTAAAAAGAGAAGCTTTTCAATTTCTAAATGTTATTCTTTATATTATTATCATAACAATAACAACAACTGTATTTTTGTATCCCACCACCATCTCCCCAAAGAGTCTTGGGGCGGCTTAAAAGGGGACCAAGCCCAGTGGGACAGAGATAAAATATAACACAATAAAATACATATACAACATCATAAAAACATAATTAAAACATAATTCATCGTACAACAACCTGTATCTAAGCATAATGAGTGTCCATCGTGGAGACATTGGGATTGACTTTAATCCTGTGGATTTCAGTAAGCCTCCAAGTGCAATTCTGTCAAACCCATTTTTTCCTATTTTGTTTTCTTGCATGTGTTGGGGAATCATTCAGCTCTCTAGCTATTTCTAAACTATAATGTTTAGCAGTAATCACTATTGGCTGCACTAATTGGGCTACTAGGAGTGGCAGTCCAATGTCTGAAGGCCTGTTTGAGTCACATTTCTATAGAACAAATTTTCCTATCACCGGTGGGAAAGATTTGAAAAGAATTTTTTTTAAAGGCAGTGAAGTAGAGATGCAAATAACTGTATTTATGTCATGTTGACTGGGTATGGAAATCTTTTAGACATATATTAAAGCTGCTTTGGATGGCCTGAGCCCAGCTCTAGAATGAACAATTGCAAAGGTGGAGTGCTTGGCCCCATACGTGAATAAGAAAGATTATCACATTTCCTGAAGCAGAACATCAAATAAAAAGCATATGTGCACTAACACAGCAGTCTAAAATGAACAGTTTTACAGCTGCAGGCTGTGTTGAACTAACTGCCCACCTACTGTGTAAAATAGGACATGTCGGGTTAATCATATCTTGTGGTTTGGTGCCTTCAATATTTTTCAAATTTATGGCAACTTTATCATGGATTTTTCTGGGGCTGAGAGTATGTTACTCACTCATGGTCACCTATTGGGTTTCCATGGCCAAGCAGGAAATTGAAATCCAGAGACAAGAGTCCAACACTCAAGCCAGTCACTATACCATGGTGGCTCTCAAGAACACATATTTTTTAATTTGCATGTTTGTCATGTTATTTCTCCATGTTTTGAGATCTGGTTCAATTAGTTTTATACTTTTATGTTTTAGCGTGTTTTTTTAATCTGGGTGGTTGTATTTTATGATGTTTTTATTTTAATGTGTTTTGTTTTAGGGATTGTTTTTGATTGTATGTTTTGTGGACATTCTGTTCCATATGTAAGTTTCCCCGAGACCCTTCGGGGAAATTGTGGCAGGTATAAGAATAAAGTTATTATTATTATTTCTAGATTATTGCCATTCTCGGCAAGCTGCATCACTAAATTCGTCCCAATACTGTTCCCCAACTTTCCCCTTAACTTTCATCCATCCAACCATCTCTCTATTTATCTATTCCCTTCATTTCTGTGTGTTTATGAAATATCTGTCACATAAATACAATTACTCTTGTACAAGAAAGTAGAGTTTATTATCTTCACATTGCTTTGAATGTTAGAAAGTTTAATCTCTAAATGCCTGAATGGTTGACACATTTCAGACAGCATTGGACATCAAATAAAATGACAGCATTTAATTCTGATATGGTGTAGGCAACTGTACAATGCATTAAAATGAATTGACCAGAGTTTGTTTTTTACACAAGATGTATGAGATGGGGGTGGATAGGTGAAAATACATCTTTGATGTTTAAGTGTTGCTTTATACCTCTCATCCATAGATAGATATGGATGCTTTTGATGACGAATACTAGAAGACTCCTCTTCCTTGAAATGCAGCACATCGAACTAACCTGCATTGACCACCTTGAATGCTTTTCTCTTCCACAGACAATTGGCGTTGAAGGCTCTGAATG
Source organism: Anolis apletophallus (assembly GCA_030556195.1). Classification (NCBI taxonomy): domain Eukaryota; kingdom Metazoa; phylum Chordata; class Lepidosauria; order Squamata; family Anolidae; genus Anolis; species Anolis apletophallus. Next base: position 57,707,289 of record JARBWK010000001.1, read on the forward strand.
AACGTTTGAAGCGTGTGGAAGATCAATCAGCATGGCCTAGCATGGAAGAGGATGAAGATGAAGACAGCATGAAGGCTGATGATCCACTGCTACCAGAGAAGAGCCGGGACACTCTCACAGCAGGAAAAGCAACCAACCAGGAATCCAGCCTCATAACTTTTGAGGATGCCCCCTCACAATTGTGACCATGACACACCTGCTCTCTTTTCTCTGCCTACCCCTGTATGTCAGAGCTGCTAATGATCCCTCATGTGCCCTCCCTCACAGCACTGCCTGCTCTGCAGGGAACAAAACACTATGCCTACTGACCCAGAGAGGCAACCTCCTCCCAGCATTTATTAGCCACATGTGGCCAAGCCCAGGTCTCAGGACTCTTGGGGTGGAAACTGTTGGGTCACACAGACCTGGAATTATGTTTCTTCTCTTCAGAGGGGTGCTTGAAACTGAGAATTTGTTTCAGAATTGGAAGACAAAAAGGAAGATCCACATCTCCTTAACTCAGTAAAGAGCATCAAGCTGAATAAAAAAAAAACTCTGCAAAACCAGACTGACTGGTCGTTGCCATTGTGGCTATTAAGACGTGTGCTTGTGTCTGGCTCCTTTTGGCGACATTTCTAATTAATCTGTTTAGGGTCCTGTACTGCTCAGCCTGGTGAGTTCCCGCTCTCTTTTGAAGTTTAATGCCAAACTATGATATGAACCTCACCAGATTATGGGAGAGCAAGCTCAGCAAGTGATCTGTGGCACTTTCCCTAATTAATTTTTGACTTAGCGACAATGTTTGTCAAATCACAGCTTCCCTTATTTCCTTCTAGAGTTGGTTTTGTTATTGATTAAATGAGCAAGCACTTTCCTACAAAAATCCTTTGTGGTATTAACCTTCCTTCCTTTACATAGATATGGTAACTCTGGTGAGCCTTACCACAACAAGCTGCTGCATTAGACTCTGGAAGGACCCGAAGTTAAAAGCCTTTTAATAATAATATGACCACTCAGGTCTACCTCTTTTTAAAAGAAGGGGTTTAGTGATTCTGAGCAGCTTGATTGTAGTATAGCAACAACCATGTGAAGAAGCATCTTCTGAGACTTTCCATAGGATCTCCTATAGGAAATTTTATTAGTGCTTTAGCTATTGGTTTTTCTTCATTTCCTTTTGCAGTGATTAAAATGGCAAAGTAGCCTCTGTCTTTGGTGGAGTACCATTGTATTCAGGGACTATTGGGATTAATTTTTTGCTAAATAGAATATACGTTGCTGGTTCTGTTCTGTTTTTCAAGGTGCTTTTTGATGGGACTCTTGACAATTCCTCTGTTGCCTCATTTTTCTTTTTGTTTAGACCATTAGCTTCTTTCTCTTCTTTGGACTGAGGTAGCCTTTTTTTTTTGATAGGGCAGCAAGCCCTAAATACAAGCCCCAAAGGACATAATTCTCCCACCTAGAGGATGGGGTTAGGGGGCACTTAACAGAATTGGAAAAGTGTGAGACAATGTTGTGATAATTTTTTAAAAGGACCATATGAGAAGGTTTGTGTCAACCAGGAAATAAACACACAAATTTCAGTATCAATAAACAGTTCTTTCAAAAGGTGCTTCTTCATTGACTTTTCAGACCTTCCTTGCCTTGATCACATACACTCTTACTTGGAGTTGGTTGTTGTCTCAAACTTTTAATTACAGCCAACACTATGAACAGTGTTAGGAGTCATGACGACTTACAATAGCTTTAATTGTTAAAGATTTACATAATACAAAAGTTAAAAAGTAGCAAACCATTTTAAAAAGGAACCATTTCTTTCAGTCCAGGTTCATGCTGAAAAACAGACACAAGAGAGAAACAAGGAACATATAGCAGGGAAGTAATTAGGTCTGCTGACAAACACTGATAAAATTTTGTTTGATTTCTGAAGATTAAACACCTGCTTTTCAGACACATAGCTCATGCTTATGACATTTTACCAGGGTTTAATCTAAATTGTGTATTCTTCACCTCATTTCATCTTGACAGAAGCCCTAAAAGGCAGAATAGGATGACATATAATGACTTCCACGGGTTCACCCAGGGAGCTTTGAGGCTGAGTGGGGCTTTTCCTGAGGTCTCTTCTAGCCAAGTCCCAGGGTGACTCCCATATATTGCATACCAGGAGGTGAATAATCTGACACTGTAAGTTGCAGAAGAAAGTAGGTTTTTGCTTAATGAGCACATCTGTTGAAAACTGCTTCATACAGCACCAATTTCTAGCAATCCTAAATAGAACATTACTATGGTGAAAACTAATTGTATAATTGCTGAATATGATGTGTTCATAAAGTACTTTAGTAGGTTAATGGTTTAAAAAAGAGGAGAAACGATGATGCTATAGTCATGCAATGGAATATTCCTGCATCATGCTCCCCTTTCCTCTTTAGTGCTAAGTTTTCTTTGTGAGATTTCTGTACCGAAATGTCATCTTGGATGAAGTATCTGTAAATCTAATTACCTGTCTGCTGATAATGCGCAATAGAAGGACTCTACTGAAGTGCAAGATGAGCTTGATGGTGCCTTGCATGGGGATAATTTCTGCTTCAATTTTTCTAAAAAGAGGTTTCTGATCATTGTGCTTTAATAGACGTATTTAAAATGTAATAGGTTTGTGCAGCTGTCAAAGAGTTCCAGCCATTCCAGTCTCTTTCTGAATGGCAGGTGGTTTGGTTTTGGAGAATAAGCAGAAAAGATAAATGCAATGTGACAGTAACAGTTTAGGGCGGATTCTGATTATGCTGTAGCTGATCCCAACCCACTGAGTGTAAGCTGTTGAACTCATTCCTGTTTTAACTGTGAGACATTTAAGTGCAAGTTACCACACTGAAAAAGATCTAAATTGAAGCTTGTGTACTTTGGCTGTTCATGTTCCAAAAAGTCCAGATTTATCATTAGTTTTTTCAAAGGCAGAGAATTCTAGATGCACACATTGCAAGATTCACAGCAGCTAGAGAATGGAGGTTGAAAATGGGTTGTTGTTATTGTCTCAGGGTAGCGGAATAGAGAATGAGTAAACTTGTGATCTATTTCCAATTCTTAATCTCTACAGCTCTTTTTGAAATGCTGAGAAGTACAGGGCTAATAAATAAAACCTAGTGGACAAAGGATCACAATGGTTAATGGGCAATAGCTATTATATGTGTTTCAGAGAATTCAGCAGACAAAATGCTGTCAGACAGTAGTGACAGGGAAATAATAGTAAAGGAAACCAAGAATAGGTCAGTGGTGGGAAACTGCCATCATGGTATAACTGTAGCAGGTATTACACTGCTACAAAGCTGCAGCACCTTTTGGTTGTCTTCGTTCATGGTTTTATATTGAGTGGGTGGCTTCTAGTTGCTTCATGAGGTGTCTTGTTAACAAATTTTCTAGTCTTTTGTAGCCGTGCTTGCAGGTTCTTGGGCGGAATGCTATGAAGAGGATGAGAGGATCTTGTGAGAAATCCTTATCTACACAATTGTATAATTCTGCTTCTGGATGAAATTTAATCTATATCAATTAGGGAGAATGAATCATATAGAAAATTCTTTTCTAAAGGTCTTTTTCAGCTGCAGGTATTCTAGGTTCTGCTATGGATCAGCAGTGCTTGTTTTGTTTAGTGTTTCCTTAGTGACAGCCATGCTGGTAAATCCAGAGCTAAATATCAGATCGGGTATGTATGTCTTGAGGGAAGAGGTTTGAACATCATCTTAAAAGAGTATCTCCTGGCAGTTTTCTTTTACTTCTGTCACATCCTTTTCAAGCCCAGAGTTATCAAAACATCAGCTGAAAAATAGGGTGGTTTGCTATTTGTGTGGCATTGAACAACAGCTACAAAATCCCCTACAATTGTGAGTAGTAAAATAGCAAGTAGAGACAGTTACTTATAATCTGCACTCCCCTGGAAGAAGCCAGACATGTAGAGAATCTTTTATACACCAAAGACTTCCCTGTATAGTTGTCCTGATTAGTTTTTCTACCTGTTCTTGTGCTATCTCTCAATACTAAGAGTACATTTGTTGCAAACTACTATTACAATGGTTTCAATCTCTGGGAATTCTATGAATGAGATCTTTATAAATTTCTAAAAACTGAGCAGGGCTGTTGATTGCAAAGTGACTTGGGGCCCTTCCAGACAGGCCCTATATCCCAGGATCTGATCCCAGGTTTTCCATTTATCCCAGATTACCTGGCAGTGCGGACTCATATAATCCAGTTTAAGCAGAAAACCTGGGATCAGATCCTGGGATATAGGGACTGTCGGGAAGGACCCTTAGTCATCAACAGCCCTGTTCAGGTCTTACAAACTCAGGGCAATGGCTTCCCTGGGGGCCCTTCCACAGCCATATAACCCAGAATATCAAGGTAGAAAATCCCACAATATCTTTGAACTGGGATATCTAAGTCCACACTGCCATATATTCCAGTTCAAAGCAGATAATGTGGGGTTTTATTCAGCTGCATGGGAGGGGCCCCAGTCTTTTATTTTTGTTGACTTCTACCTTATCAAGCATTAATTGTATTTTCTAGTTAGTCACATCTTCTCATAATATGGCCATAGTACAACAGTCTCAAGTTAATCTAGAATCTGGAGATAACTTTTCGGGTCTTTTATGGATTAAATTTCTGCTCACTACAGAAAAACCTTGAGCTAGTAGCGATTTATAGGATTATCTGTTAAGAATTTGTCTAATATTTTTAAATTCCTCTTGGTAGTTGGTCCTGATCACACGTAATGCAACAATTTATATGATGTGAAGCCTTTTAAGTCATATTGTCAATTTGCTCTTACCCACTACATTTCTCCTAATCTCCAAACAATTATATCACTGCTTTCTGCCAATTGCTAAGATAAAATGTACTTGGTTCTTTCAACCTTTCCTCAAAGGACTTGCTTTCCACACCGCTGTTTTTGTTGCCTTCCTAAAACTTTCCCATTTGTGTTCACAATCAAAGAACCTGCACACAAGACATCAGATGAAGTCCAATTTGGGCAAAGTAAAGTAGAAGTATTACTATTGCTGGCTTAAATTGCATATGCATATGATCAAACAGCTGATCAATGTTTAGCTTGTACTGCAAACCAGAGAACCCTTTCACATGTGTCGTTGCCACACATGCCTGTGCATTTTATATTTATTTTACATCCCACTGCAGAGCTTTTCATTTGTCTCTGTTAAATTTCACTAAGTTTTTTCTCCCATTCGTTCAGTTCTGTCTTCTGGAGTTTTAACTGTCACTCTTAGAATCGGAAAATTGTTTCCTCCACCCCTTCATCCTAATCATTGATATAACAAAGTCAAAAGTATAAAACCCCTGACAAAACCCTGCATTGCTTCACTTAAAAGCTTTAATCAATTTAATGATGAGCAAATGATGGCTATGGTTTTTGAACCAGCTGTGAATCCTCGATTTTACCATCTCAATCAAATGTAATCAGTCTGCTTACCTGCAGAAGAGCTTCAGCAGATAGGCATATTTATTTACTGTCTAATGAGCAGGCACGATTTATCCTCATAACCAATTGAAGGTTTTCCGAAACGCTGTTCTCACAGTTGCCCTAATGAGTAGACTAGAGTGTGTATGAGATGCATGGAGGACAGGAGTCTTGAATAATTTAAAGGGAATATGTTGCACAAAACTTTCCAGCTGGAGCCAACTCCATCATCTAACAATGCCAAATGGATCAAAAGAGAATAAAAATGAGAAAGCTACCAACACAGCGGAATTCCTGCAGCTGATTAAAAGCTCCCTTTAATTCATTGCTCTTGAGATCAGATTTTTTTCTTGTCCAGGTTCAGTGTTTGGTTCACTTGCCATGCAGAGAGACCCCTCATACTCTGTGCAGACTGCAAGTGGGCTTTTCGTTTGATTTATCAAGGCAGCTTCAGACATGGATAAATGCAGGAAGTTTATGTAAAGACAGTATTTGTGTAAAAGGCCATGTCAGCTCTTACTGAAGCCACAGTTATTTCAACCAGGTTAATGCAGGTAAGTAGGGGGAAAGAGTAAATAGAAAGTTGGAACCACATTGTAGATGCCCAAGAGAAGACTACCAAAGCTACCAAAGAAACAATGATGACAATTTAATCGCCATTTAAAATGGCAAAGGACCCTTCTTTTAAAGCCTGGAAAGCTTGCAACATTGTGTTACATGGTAAAATTTACGAGGAAGCAAAGGTATACACTATTAAAAATTAAACATTTTAATGTTAAGCAATTCTTTTTTCAAAATAAATAAAAATCACTCCATGCCCACTACACTTCTGGAAATGATCTAAAATGCCTTGCTACAGGCAATAGTCTTCTACCCAGTGTCTTTAATATTCTGCGGACAGGATTTCATTCTAAGAGAAAGGGTTACAGTCAAAGGCCTTAATCCAACCAAAGCTGATTTTAATTAAGTACGTTTGAAAGCAAGGTTTAACTGTCACCTGGATTCAATGGAGTAGTCACAAACAGCTTGATGAAGGTTAATAATTCTTTGCTCATTTTAGTCCTACACAAACAGCTCATTTCCTTTATTTCTCAAGACAGAATGATTATGAGTAGAAAACCGACAACCTGCTTTGACCAACCCCCCAAAACACAGCTGGTGGGGGCTTTCACATACCTGCATTTACATGCTGCATAGAAAAAATACAGAGTGGAGAAAACTGTTTTAAGCTGTTACCAAAAGAAAAAAAACCAACAGAGGCTGGCCCTTGTTTTGGAAAACTTTGGGAGACAGTACCATTCAATAAGGATATTAATAGCCCAGAAATAACTGTCACATTCCGCCAGCCTCAGAAGAAGGTAAAGGCTAACCCAGGCCTGGGCTAACCCCTTCACAGCAAATTTTGCTAAGAAAATTCAATGAGAAGGCTGCCATACATTGGAAATGACTTGAAGGTACACTACAACAGAATTACAAATGCCTGATTTTCCTGGAAAATGTTATGAAATTCACTTTTAAAAAAAACTAGCTCTTCACTGCAGAATTAAGTACATAGAGTAACACATGCACTGGCCATACACACATGAACATGGATGACAAGTTGCACTCAAACGTTCTGGAACAGTGTGGGAAAATATTCCTGTCCACACTTAAATACTATGCCACCCTGCTTGGGTCTGCAACATACTGCCTATTAAGTAAATACTGCTATTCATGGTTGGGAAAGTTTAGTCAAAGTATGGCAGCAGACAAAAACAGCCTCTCTAACTTTGTGCTTGGTTCACTTGTCTTTGCTTTTCTGTGCAATGAAGCTGCTATTCACTTAGTACACAGGAAAAGGTTCTCATAAAATCTAGAAGTATGTTCTCTTGTTCTCTCCACTCCGAGAGGCCATGTGTATGTATGCTCATTGAGTCACAATCTCCCTTGATTATGAATAGCAGCAGACTAGATCAGCTCTTGTGCTCTTTCCATAGTATGAAAGATTACAATTACCAAGCTGCAGGACAGCAGAGAAACCTCACAATGGACAGGGTATGTGTCAGTCAGCCTGCCTGCAATGAGGGAGACCCTCAGACATGCATGATTGGTTAGAGGTATGGCCCACTGCATTCAGTGAGGCTTATTCTCATGTAGCTGCCCAAAGAAGTCTTGGGCAGAAAAACAACAATTCAGGAAAGCACTACCATTAGCCCTTGCCAGCAGGACTACTGCTTCTGTTGGGTGGAGGGTTTTTTTAACGTTGTGGTACAAAAAGTAATATTTCCAAAGCTACACATGTGTCAACTGTAGTGTAGTTTTAGTCTACCACACACTACATAATGTGTCTTGATGTAGCTAAAGATTTTGTCTACTTGATGCAGTTTGTCCAGAGCCTTAAAAACGGAAATTGGAAAAACTTATATCCTCTACACAGACACTGTACTGAAGGGAGCACAGAAAGAAAGTTACACATTTCCACCTATTCCACAGACCACCACCTCTGAGAACCAACCACTTTACTAATGGGGAGAAATCTAGGGCAAATGAAGTATGTCTTTGTGCAAGTTAGCCGAACTGAGAGATGTCTATGTAATTTGTTTCCTTTCATTTGGGGGGGGGGGGGGCGACAGTAGCACACTGCTTCCGGGTTACTACTCAAGACCACAATGCCACAATTTCAGGGAGATGCACACAGAACACGGCATGGACGTTCACACTGTTGCTGCAGGATTTCAACAGTGGGAGGAAGTCAGAAGTCTTTTCTAAAATGCCAAAGTTATAGTCAGATAAAAAGGGACTCCTTAAAAGAGGATATGAGATGTTTTCAAGGATCTCAGAAAGTATCTCTTGAGAATGTTTTTTTTCAAGGTTGAATTCTCTTCCGGTAGAGGTAGGCGTTGCTCACTTGGTTCATTACAACCAAACTGGTGAGGATAGGACACAGGATGGAGAGATACCAGGAGACTCCAGTCACAGCTGCAGTAAACCACAAGGAAGACATGCCCAGCATCAAACTGGCACAACCAAGCAGGTACCCAATCAGCCCTGACGTGGCATGGTAAAGCTTCAGTTTTCCCAATGTCCAGTTCTTCATCAGCTTGGGATAGAGCAGAGCAACCCCGCCCATGCACTGCATGCTAGCATAAAACACCGTCAGCAAGCCCATCTGGCCGTGCCATGTGACAAAGTGGTCCTTCCCATTGAGGTATTTGTTATAGGAGATGATGGCCAAGCCCAGTATTGCACAGGTCAGGGAAAGCAGCTGCAAAGCCCAGTGGAAGCGGACCCTGGCCTTACGTGAGAAGGACCGAAGCAGGGAGCTCTCGGGAGAGAAAACCAACACAGCTTCTGTCATCAAGAAGGAAAACTAAAGGGGAGGCAAAAGAAAACTCGTTACCTAGAAGATCAAGAGAAACTGAAGAGTTCATCCATATAAAATAAACTTCTCCTGAACACTTAGAGCAGAGAGTTTTGACAGATACATTACCAGGTACTGATTTATCATAAGTCAAACCCCAGCTAAATCAGAAAGGCATTTTATAGTGAGCCCCATCAGCCAAAAGCTCAGAGCAGAGCTTTCCAAACTGTGTGTTGCAACCAGTTACTGTGTTGGCTGCAGTGTGTAGGTGTGCCACACGAATGTAACGAGAAACCTCTGAATCTATGTGTAATAATATAACATATATATTTAAAATATAAATGAAAGATTTTTATTAGATATGTTGTGCGCCCATAAATTTTGTCATTTGCAATTTATGTACATGCCCGTATCTCTTATAAGGGGCTGGTTTAACTTGTTTGCTAGTAAAAATGAATTACTGTGTTATAAAATGATGCATGTCTTAAAAGTGTGTCACCAACATGAAATGTTGGAAAACTCTGACTTAGAGGGTTACATAGTAACCCACAGATCTAGGATAATTATATTTCTGGAGCTAATGATATCTTGGCACTCCATACATTCATACTGGCCACATGACCTTGGAGGTGCCTATGGACAACGCTGTCTATTCGGCTTAGAAATGGAGATGAGCACCACCTCGCAGAGTCGGACATGACTAAACTTAATGTCAGAGGAGACCTTTACTTAAATCATAACTTAGAACAGGAAAGGGACTAGCAAGGAATTCTTGATTCAAGTCCCACAGAATGTCGAAACAGGTGCTTATTCTCTTCCAGCTGCACAATTTATCGGACGATTTTAGTGAACAGAACTCATTCACAAAACAGAGATATAAGATTGTACTTTGTTATTTGGGGAGAAAGTGGCAAAAGAGGTTTTTGGCAGGCTTACCGCAAGAGACATCAAGAGGGGATGCCAGGAAAATAAACCTGAAAAGAAAATGAGAGCAAAATTAGAATTTACAGTCAAATAAAAAAACACACATCTGGAAATATACTGCCAGCTCTTCAGGTAAGACACAGTCATAAACAATTCAACTTGCATGAGAACCCTGCTGGATCAACTAAAGATTACAAAGTCTTGTTCTGAGAGTGGATACAGGGGTGTCAAACTCATATCCACCAAGGACATCAGCCTTGGGGTTGCCTTCAAAGGGCTGGTTGTAACTGTAAGACTGTAAAAATATAATTACAGTAGAGTCTTGCTTATCCAACATAAACGGGCCAGCAGAACGTTGGATAAGCGAAAATGTTGGATAATGAGGGATTCAGGAAAAGCCCATTAAACATCAAATTACGTTATGATTTTACAAAATAAGCACCAAAACATCATGTTTTACAAGAAATTGACAGAAAAAGCAGTTTAATGCACTGTAACATTATGTAGTAATTACTGTATTTATGAATTTAGCACCAAAATATCGCAATGTACTGAAACAGCTGTGGATCCGGGAGGGAGTCAGACTGCGTTGGATAATACAGAACATTGAATGAGTAAAGGTTGGATAAGCAAGACTCTACTGTATATTGCCCAGGCATTGACACCTTCACAGGCCACATAAAATGATGTGGCGTGATGGATTTGGCCCACGGGTCTTGTTTGATACATGTGGGACAACCAGTCTTTTACAGAATGCTCAAATGACACTCAAATAACTGGGCAACACTGTTACTACTATGGTTGTGTGCCTTCAAATCACTGCTGATTTCTGGCACTTCTAAGGTGAATATATCACAAGATTTTCTTGGCAAGGTTTGTTCAGAAGGGGTACCTCTGACACCGAAGTGTGTGTGGCTGGACTCAGGTCATCCAGTGGGTTTCCACAGTGAATAGGAATCTGAAGCTTCGTCTTCAGAGTCATAGTCCAATACTCAAACCATTACACCTCACCGGCTCTCTTGGGATCACACTATTTTTACCTTTTCCCATTAGATGAGATTGAGAGAGAAGTAATATATGATTTAAAGGAGAGGTATTAAAAGAAACTGTGGAAATGGGAATGCTTCAAACAAAATGTATACATTCCAATAGAATGGCAATCGTCATTTGTAGCACCTTAAGGTCTAGCACAAAATTTTCAGGTTCAAAAATGTGTGTGTTACGCAATAAGTCCTTTTGTGGTTTCTAGGCTTCAGGGCAATACTATCACTTTACAAACAAAACAAAACATGTTGAGTAAACATGCCGTGTCCTGTGAAATGCAACCACAGAAGCATTGTCCAGTGCTGAAATTCTTGGGGCACTGCTGAAAATGGGCCAGGTGATCTCATCTAGAGCCACTGTTTATATGTGTGACTCTTATTACCCTGAGGGACCCATTTATCGGAGAAGCTGAAAACATATTCTGTAAAAGCTTCCAGGCTGTAACAGGATAATAGGAGACGTGGCCATCAAAGGATCAGCTTGCTGTGACAAAGCTCAAATGTTGTACTCAGTAATGGAACAGAAGAAATGCTACACTATCTGACACAGCTGGGCACTGGCCAAACTCTCAAGGCAAACTGCAATAGCCCATCTAAGCACAGGCAACTGGATGTGGAAGGATAGTTTCAATTGTACTCAAGGTACAGATGGATACCAGGATGGGGATGAATACTCCATTTCTTTTGCTAGACTTTACACTTTAACTGCGATGGCTCAAGGCTATGGAATCCTAGGATTTGTATTTCGGTGAGACACCAACACTCTTTAGCAAAGAAAGCTAAATACTTTGTAAAACTACAACTCCCAAGGTAACATCATACTGAACCACGGCAGTTGATGGTGGCAAGCTGCATTAATTCTATGGTGCAGATCACCCTGAGATAGAAATGATTTTGTCTACTCCTAGGCTGCACCTAGACCCCTTCCACATAGCTGAATAAAATCCCACATTATCTGCTTTGAACTGGACTATATGGCAGTGTGGACTCAGCCCCCCCTTATCTCTACAACATTGCCTTTTGCTATATTGATCAACACTGAGTGATGTATTTTGGCATCTTTAATATGCTTTAAATGTGATCTAAACTGTGCTAAATTTGTGCCTTCAGCAGAATTGTTTATTTAATTGGTTTATTATATATAATTGGTTTATTATAATCTATATTGAACTTTTTTTTCATGTCAGGGGCGACTTGAGAAACTGCAAATTGCTATTGGCTGTCTGCAAGGATGTTGCCCAGGGGACGCCCAATTCTTTTACCATTCTGTGGAAGGCTTCTCTCATGGCCCCACATGAGAAACTGGAGCTGACAGATGGGAGTTCACCCCCACTCCTCAAATTCAAATCACCGACCTTTCGGTCAGCAGTCCTGCCAGCACAAGGGTTTAACCCACTGTGCCACCAGGGGCTCCTATATATTGAACTTACTTACTTACTTACTTGAACTTATTAGACAATAGCCATTCCTATCCATTTAGGTCTGGGTGGGTAACCCTTGGTGGTACAGATATTTTGGACTACAACTCCTGTAATCTCTCACCATCATCCATGCTCCTGGGGCCTTTAGAAACTAACATCTAAAACATACAGAGAGCGAAAAACTCCAGCCCTGTATTAGAGGCTGCATTTTTCTAATAATTATACTTCACAGCAGGAGCCTCAGGAGAAGCCTGCATGAGTCAAAAATCTGGACACTCAGTCCAATTCAGAATTAAACAAACTCACAGAAACCAACACTGCACAGAACTGTTCTGAATTTCAGTTTGTTAATGTTATCTCTGCACATGCTTGAAAAAAAGACTGCTATCAACTTTATGATCCATCCATGCACCTACAACTACTCCTGACTTACTTGATCCCGGTCTTGCAAGCACAGCCACAAAGATGGTAAATCCAAGTGAAACAAGGTGTGCAGTAGCACCAAAGATAGTCCTGAGGGAGCGGTAGATCCGGGACTCTGTTTCAAGGGTCAGAGCCATGTCTTCTCCAACAGACTCTTCAAGGTAGTGACCTTCCACTGTCCTCCAGTGACAGGCTTCCTCTGTGCAGCACAGGTCAGTTTCCCCAACACATCAAGGCAAGGGGAAAGGGCGACACTCCGCTTTCTTGTGCTTCTAGTAGTTTATCTGGTCACGGGAAAAGAGAACAATCTTTTAAAAATCAGTAGCTAAAGGAACACTAGCATTGTAAGCTCAAAGCCCAAGTAATGTTTCACTGACAAATCTTAAAGGCAAATACATTGGATACCCATAGGAAATTCGCAGAGAAGATCCCAATAGGTCAGCCATATTAGTATCCATCAATTTGTCTCAAATGTTATTGGATATTGGCAGATCAGCTCTACATCCCCATGCTTCCTTCTTTCCCTGTAACAGCAGTGTGATAATGATTAGGCTACACAAGCATTAATACTTAGACCTGCAGATCAGAAACAGAAGGAATAATGGTTTAGGAAAATATCTGTCATGCCAAAATTCGGCCCTAAATATGTATAAATAATTTGAGGGAAACATATCCCATTAACACTTGTGTTGGTGTTCCCATATTTAATTGCTCTGATTTCGATCCTGTAGGACTGGGGTCCATCTGACATCTTTTAAGTCTATAGTTTGCCAGGAAGAGCTAAAGACATGAACACATGCTTTGCTCCTAAACAGGAATAAAACCAGTCAAATATAACACTGAAGGATGAGATAAACGGAAGTTGCACAGGAGGATTCTTCAGATTCAGACAGTTTTAGAAGATCTAGTCCCCTAAGATTAGGCAGCTGCCTCTGGGAACAGGTTTCATGTCTCATGAAAGGGAACCAAATGGTTATTTGATGTTTTAATTACTGTACTATTAACTAGCAGGGATGGGAAGAGGTTCTTCTGAGACTGTCTGCCTGGCATGCCTAAATAATTTCCCTAGATTTCATATACTCATGTATAAGTCGACCTCATGTGTGACAAGGGCAGGTTTTGGGGGTCAAAGGATACATTTTAATATACCCTGTGGACAAGGTAAGGGTCATTCTGCAGAGAGAGGCACCTCAGGGGGTCAGCTACATCTGGCCCCCATTTCCTCAGCCAGGTACTGAAAAACCCAGAAATAGCGACAGAGTGTAAAGGGAAGAGGGCAGCCAGGTGCTTATTTTATGTTCTCCTGTGATGGTGTGAGTGATTTGGCCATCTGCAAGGACATTGCCCAGGGGATGCCCAGATGTTTTACCATCCTTGTGAGAGGCTTATCTCATGGGGAACTGGAGCTGACAGAGGGAGCTCCACCCCCTTTTCCCAAATTCGAACCGCTAACCTGTCAGTCAGCAGTCCTGCTGACAAAAGGGTTTAATCCACTGCACCATCTGGGATGGATTAAGCTCTTGCCTTTCACCACACTATTCAAAAAAAGGCATGGTTCTCATGGTGCCCTCTCTCTCTCTCTCCTCCTCTCTCTCTCTCTCTCTCTCCCTCTCTCTCTCTCTCTCTCTCTCTCTCTCTCTCTGCATGCTATGCATGCTAAGGTACAATACTTATGCATGGAAAAGTCAACCCAGATCTTTGATTAACCTTTCTAGAGTTATATGTGAGTTTATAGGATACGCACCTTCATTCAGATGGGTGGGAGGCATTTTCTAGACTGTCTTAAACCAACAAAATGTCTTGGGCTGACCCAAAGTTTCAGGATTGTAGAAGGAACTGATTGTATTGCTCGCTCCTGAATCATCAACTTTATTGCAAAACAAAAAATACAGGAAACATACCCTGTTTCCTAGTGGCCTATGCCAAATCTACAGTTATTACTTTAAGTTGTATAACAAGGAAAAGGAGTGGCTTGACGATACTGAATCTGCAGCATGTGCGGACTGACAAATTGTCTAAGCACATCTTCTGTAGCTATTGCCATCCAAACTAAAATTATCAGTTAATTCGAACACAGCCACTCTGTCCCATACATGGAGCACCAATGTGTGAAAAGGAGGACACATTTACAAACAGCTCAGGAGAAGAGGAAAAACTACAGAAGAGGAGTAATCTTATTTAAATGGTATCATGGGACTAAAAAAAATGCATGAGATTGAAATGCGAAGAGAATTTGATTGCATTAGAAATCTGACCCAACTAGGAATTCATCTATACTGCAGAATTAATACAGTTTGACATGATTTTAATTGCTATGACTCAGTGCTATGGAATCCTGGCAGCTGTAGTTTTTACTCTTTAGTCTTCTCTGCCAAATAGTGCTGATACCTCACCAAACTACATCTCCCATGATTCCATAGCATTGAGCCTTGGCAATTAAAGTGGTGTCAGATTGCATTAATTCGACAGAAGATGCACCCTGAGTGAAGGGAAGGACTGGGTTCATTTTCTTTTCAAATCCAGAATTACATTGTTAGCCTGAGGCCCCTTCTACACTGCCATATATAATCCAGATTATCAAATCAGATAATCCAAATTATCTGCTTTGACCTGGATTATATGAGTCTACACTCCCATATAATCCAGTTCAAAGCAGATAATCTGGATTTTATATGGATGTGTAGAAGGGGCTAGACCAAATTCACTCCTTTAAAGGGAGTTTAAAGCTTGCCATTTTCTCAGCTGCTCGGGTAGGGACTCAAAAGCAGGAAGCTGTAAATGAGAAATTCACACCCTATGGGTCTGATCTTGCAATAACCGGATGCCACTGAGCAGAATCAAGCAGCATTTGGTCTGAAAAAAAACTCGAATACTCCCACCCACACAGCCCATCACCAAGCCTCCCTTTAGTGCAAATCCGTGCCACCCCAAACACAGCACCACCAGCAAGCGAGGCAACAAGGCTCTTCTGTCATTGGGAAAAGACACATGTTGCAGAGGCATCATTCATGCACACACATGTATGCCTTCCCTCCTCATTTCAGTGACTGAACAACACAATGCTAAGCACAATGAACAGGAAGAGGATGAGCCTGAACGTGCAAAGTCTTCAACCCTTCAAAGTCCCATCGAAGGAGAGTTTCCAAGGAGCCTGTTGCCAGCAGAAGGTGGCAAGATTCAATTGGTTGAGCATCCCTTATCCAAAACACTCCAAAACTGCCCACATGGGAGGCTGAGATAGTGATGGCTCGGCGTACAACAATTTTGTTTCGGAATCAACTTATTTTGTCGTGTCAGGAGTGACTTGAGAAACTGCAAGTTGCTTCTGGTATGAGAGAATTGGCCATCTGCAAGGATGTTTCCCAGGGGACGCCCAGATATTGTATCATCCTGTGGGAGGCTTCTCTCATGTCCCCACATAGGAAGCTGGAGCTAACAAGACCCCTGTCCCCGCTCCCTGGATTCAAACCATTGACCTTTCAGTCAGCAGTCCTGCCAGCACTAGGGTTTAAACTAGGCCTGGGCAAACTTCGGCCCTCCAGGTGTTTTGGACTCCAACTCCCATAATTCCTAACAGCCGGTAGGCTGTTAGGAATTGTGGGAGTTGGAGTCCAAAACACCTGGAGGGCCGAAGTTTGCCCAGGCCTAGTTTAAACCATTGTGCAACCAGGAGCTCCGGGATCAACATTAAAAGTGGCAAATGACTATCTCGTCTTGCCTTGGTGTCATTAAATATATCACTTCTCTTCACTTCTGATAAACATCTCTGCCCAATAGTGCTGGTGCTTCACCAGACTACAACTCCCAGGATGCCACAGCATTGTGCCATGGCAGCTGTCAAATTGCATTAGTCTGACAGTGTAGATCGGGCATGGGCAAACTTAAGCCCTCCAGGTGTTTTGGACTTCAACTCCCACTATTCCTAACAGTCTACCGGCTGTGATCTGTAATATAAAGTAATGAGAACGTGTTGGTTTCTAATATATGTAATGTCTTTATGCTTGTGGGTAAACCGCGTTTCTTGCTTTTTCTTTGTCAGTGTTGATGTGGAGATTGTCTGGTTTGCCTACTCTGGAATATGCAATATATAATTGTCCTTTCAAATCTATGATACTATATCTGTGTGTGTGAATCATATATATCTATATCTATGGCTGGATGGCTCTTTGTCAGGAGGGCTTTGATTAGGTTTTCTTGCCCTGGTGAAGGGCATTGGACTGGATGGCTTTAAGTATTTTCTGTTGGTCATGGGGGTTCTGTGTGGGAAGTTTGCCTCAATTCTGTCGTAGGTGGGGTTCAGAATGCTCTTTGACTGTAGGTGAACTATAAATCCCAGTAACTACAACTCCCGAATGTCAAGGTCTATTTCGCCCAAACTCCATCTGTGTTCATATTTGGGCATATTGAGTATTCGTGCCAAGTTTGGTCCAGATTCATCATTGTTTGAGTCCACATTGCTCTCTGGATGTAGGTGAACTACAACTCCCAAACTCAAGGTCAATGCCCACCAAAGCCTTCTAGTGTTTTCTGTTGGTCATGGGAGTCCCGTGTGCCACGTTTAGTTCAGTTCCATCACTGGTGGAGTTCAGAATGCTCTTTGATTGTGAGTTAACTATAAATCCCAGCAACTATAACTCCCAAATGAAAAATCCAATTTTTGGAGTGATGGTCACTCCTTGGGTTAGTAAGTGTCTTGTGGCCAAAATTGGCGGCAATTTGTCCAGTGGTTTTTGAGTTATGTTAATCCCACAAACATTACATTTTTATTTATATCGATAGAAATAAGATAAATTTGTGTATATATAATAAAGTGTTCCCTCCCTTATTGCTGGGGTCAGGTTCCAGGACCTCCCGCAATAAGTGAAATGTAGGGATGCTCTATTTTATTTATTTATTTATTTATTTTATATTCCGCCCTTCTTACCCCGCAGGGGACTCAGGGCGGATTACAATGTACACATTACATTTAGACACACAAACGCACAAGACAGACAGAGGCAATTTAACATCTGGCCACCAGGGGGAGGTGTCGCACTCCTTCGTTCCTCAACGTGTTTTCTGGAGATCTTTTTATGGCCTTGTAAATCAGTTAAATTAGCCTCCCCACTAGGTGGTACCTTAATTTTCTACTTGACAGATGCAACTGTCTTTCGGGTTGCAAAGGTCGACAACAATATTTCTTCACCCAGAGGGTCATTGGGTTATGGAACTCACTTCCAGAGGAGGTTGTGACAGCTGTCAGCCTGAACAACTTCAAGGCAGGATTAGACAGATTCATGGATACCAAGTGTATCGGTAGTTACTGAAAAGGACATTCAAGTGCCACCTCGGAGTTGGTTGAGGTAGGCAGGATTTCCCGGGTACTGGTTGTGGGGGTCGGAGCAGGTCAGGGTTTTGCCCTCCCTTCTGCTCGAGATCCCCGTGTACAACTGGTGGGCCACTGTGTGATACAGAATGCTGGACTAGATGGGCTGAGGTCCGATTCAGCATGGCTCTTCTTATGTTCTTAACAGGCTACACAATAGGTTGAGAGCACACCTCGACTCGGGCAGGCCTCGAACTCATGACCTTCTGGCCAGTAGAGATCTTATGCAGCTGACACCCAGCCAGCTGCGCCACATTCCCGGTTGGGAATATTTAATATTTATACATTATTTTAGTAGTGATACACTATTTTAAGTCTCTATAAACTTCAAATAAAGTGAAGGAAAGGAAGGAAAGGCCCTTCAAGGCTGGAGGGAGGACTGAGGAGGGAAAGCGCCTTGGAGAGCGGCGGTGGCAAAACCCCACAAAACAGCGAAAATACCATGATATATATATTTTAAATTATTTTTTTTTCGAAATCCGCGAAATAGCGAGTCCGCAATAAGCGAGCCGCGAAGTAGCGAGGGAACTCTGCCTTGCCTCCAGAATATAAAGCATCTGTCAAGGAGTTCCCTATTGAGGTTTGAGTCCCATCTTAGGCATGATGGGAAGTGACAACCCCAGCAGCTTAGAGGGCAGAAGGGCTCCCACCCTTCGGGCCTCCAGCCGGGCCTCCTTCCTTCCTTCCTTCCCTCCCAATGCGCGCAACGAGGAAGCGGACTCACCCGGACTCCGGCGGCATCGCAAGCGAGCGAGCGGCGGCTCCTCTCTGAGCAAGGGAAGAACAGCGCGCCTCCTGATTGGACGCTGCCCCGCATAGGCCCCGCCCCCTTGCGCCTCAGAAAAGGCTGTCCATCTTTGGAGCGTCGCCCTATCAAGTGAAGCTGTCGGCAGGCACGTCATCGGGCGAGGCTTCCGATTGGCCCGCTTTTTTGTTGTCCGATTGAAATTGCGCGCATTTGTAGTACGGCCAAGCTCGTTAAAGTGTACGCATGCGTGGTGCCTCTAAGCCCTCCCCACTCACGCCCCCTTCGCGCCTGCGCAGTGCAACAGAACGTTCATCCCTCCACCAGCCTTACCTGTTTGGGGTTCGGTGTGCGCATGCTCGGCTTGGCAGAGCAGGTTCCTCGGCGTCAGGTGAGCGAGGCTTTGGGGCATCTTGGGAGGGACGCAGCGGCCCGGTGGCAAGGAGGCCTCAGTCCCTGCCCAGGTCCTTGTCAGGGCTCGAAGGCCCAGAGGGGAGCAAACATGAGATTCAATTGGAGTTTATTGAAGATATATATATATATATTTAAATAGCAGTTCGTGTATTTTTGTCTCACCTGTGAGATTGAGTGGAGCCCATCAGAAGTAGTGGTTGTAGTCTGGACCAGTGTTTCCCAACCTTTTTTTGAGCCATGGCACATTTTTTACATTTACCAAATCCTGGGGCACACCACCAACCAAAATGACACAAAATGACACTCTAACACAGTCATACATAGAGTTAATATGTTTTTAAATGTATTTATACACTCAGTGTAAAACCTGGGCCTGTTTCGATGGACACAACATAGATATCCTGGCAGGAATAGCCACGGTGATCCAAGCGACGGTCATCTCGAGGCTGGACTACTGTAACGCCCTCTACGTTGGCCTTCCCTTGTCGACAATCCGGAAACTCAAGCTAGTGCAGAATGCCGCTGCTCGCTTGCTGGTGGGAGCACCAGTGAGGGAGCACATCACTCCCATCCTTCGGCAACTGCACTGGCTTCCCATCGAGTACCGAGTTGCCTTCAAGGTGCTGGTTTTAACCTTTAAGGCCTTACACGGTCTAGGGCCCGTGTACCTAAGGGACCGCCTTACCCCGTATGTTCCCCCGAGATCACTACGGTCGGAAGAGCAGAACCTCCTGGTTATTCCATCATCCCGCTCCGGTCACCTATCCAGTACAAGACAACGTGCCTTTTCGGCCGCGGCACCTGTGCTCTGGAATTCGCTTCCAGGTCATATTCGGGCAATTTCAGAACTCGCCCCTTTCCGAAGGGCGTGTAAGTCTGTCCTCTTCAGGCTGGCGTTCGGCTAAACCCAAACGCAATTAACATACTCATGCCTGATCCAAGAACCGTAGTCCTGCGGTCACTATGACTATGTATTTGTTTTTATTGTATATTTTACTGTATGTTTTACTGAATGTCTTATTGCACATTTTAATTGCTGTAATCCGCCCCGAGCCTGTAGGGAGGAGCGGAATATAAAATGGAATAATAAATAATAAATAAATAAATAAAGATACACACAAAGGTCTTGCTCAACTAGGGTTGCCATATGTCCCTTATTCTAAGGGACGTCCCTTATTTTGGCCCTAAAATTTGTGTCCCTTATTTTCAGGCCCTGTCCCTTATTTTTGACTAGCAGGGCAGGACTGGGCGGGGTTGACCAGAGGAAGGTGTGCGCTGTGGTTTCCACGGCAATGCCTGCCCGGGGATTCCAACTCGCAGGGTAGCCTGCGTCCCCCTTGGAAGGAAGAGGCGATACAGGACGTTTTCAAAGTACAGTAGACTAATTAACCGTTACCCAAGGGGAATGTTGGATCATGTCGGATAAAGATAGTTTCTGGTTGCTTGAGAGTTACTCTTAAAATAGGCCTAGCTGTGCATCCCAATACTATACAATGCTGTGTATCCCATACTATACTATACCATTAACTATTGACATAATAATCATGAAAATGTACTGTCTTATAAAAAATATTTTATTTTAATGTTTAGACAGTGCACTTTTAAAGTCAGCAAAGTCAAGGACTAAATACAGATGCAGAAAATTAGGTAGTTCTAATGATGTTTTTTCTGCATGACAAAGCATGCAGAGACATACCAAGTCCTGTTAAGAGGGTATACTGTAAGTCAGTTTCTTTTGTAAGTTTCAATCATTATCTTATTCTGTTCATAAAACTATTTCTACCTAATGTTTGAGTTTCAAGTTTTTAATGAAGTGTCCCTTATTTTTGTGAAAAATCCCGTAAATGTCCCTTATTTCTTATATCAAAAAATGGCAACCCTATGCTCAACAGCTGGGAGTTATAGTTCACCCGCAATCAAAGAGGATTCTGAACTCCACCAAAGATGGAATGGAATCAAACTTCCCACACAGAACTCCCATAACCAAGAGAAAATACTATAAGAGTTTGGTGGGCATTGGCCTTGAGTTTTGGAGTTGTAGTTCACCTACCCATGGAAGGCAAGACCTACCCATGGAAGGCAAGCTGGAAGACCCACCTCTTCCAGCTTGCCTTCCATGGGTAGGTCTTAGCGGGACGCACCCCCCTGTTGGAAACGATCCTCAACCCAGGTCGTTTTTAATTGCTGTATTTTGATGTTTTAATGATGTTTTATGCTCTGTTTTTATTCTGTATCGCTGCTTTTACCTTTGATCTTCTTTTTAGTGCTGTGAGCCGCCCCGAGCCCACCGGGAGTGGCGGCATAGAAGCCGAATGAAATAAAATAAATAAATAAATAATATATCCAGAGAGCACTGTGGAGGGGAGGGAGGAAGACGTGGGGCGAGTCTGCGCAGTAGTGCCCGCACGGGTCACATCATCCTCCCTACCCCCTCCCGCAGAAGCGGCAGCGTGAGCAAAGCGAGGCAAAGCAAACAGAGCGAGGCTGGGAAGAAGGGAGCCCGAGTGGAGAGGAAAAAGTGTTCGGCAGGAGGGGGAAGAAAGGGTATTGGAGGCTCCAATTTCTCACGGCACACTGGTTGGGAAACACTGGTCTGGACTACAGGTTTGTGAGCACCTCCAACGCACCTGCCTACTTATGGTGACCCCATAGGATTTTCTTAGGCAAGGAATAAAGAATAATCCTGCAGCATCACTTGGGAGCCCCTCAAGATATACAATATAATAATATATATATAAAAATAATAACATTGTAATCTTTTTATATAAATAAAAATGTAATGTTCGTTTGCGGGATTAACATAACTCAAAAACCACTGGACGAATTGACACCAAATTTGGACACAAGACACCTATCAGGCCAACAAATGACCCTCACACATAAAACACAACAGAAGGGAGTTAAAAAGCCAAAAAACAAAAAAAAACATTGCAATGCATGCACAAAATCACATATATACACAAACACACATAGGCTGTGTCGAACTGGAATAGGGCTAGCAAATTGAAACTGAATCCAGACAAGACAGAGGTCCTCCTGGTCAGTCAAAAGGCCGAACAGGGCATAGCCTGTGTTGGATGGGGTTACACTCCCCCTGAAGACGCAGGTTCGCAGCTTGGGAGTGATCCTGGATTCATCGCTGAGCCTGGAACCCCAGGTCTCAGCGGTGACCGGGGGAGCTTTTGCACAGTTAAGACTCGTGCGCCAGCTGCGCCCGTACCTTGGGAAGTCTGATCTGGCTACGGTCATCCACGCTCTAGTCACATCCCAAATAGATTACTGCAACACACTCTATGTGGGGCTGCCTTTGAAGACAGTTCAGAAACTGCAGCTAGTCCAATGGGCGGCAGCCAGATTATTAACCAGAGCTACATACAGGGAGCATACCACCCCCTGTTGTGTCGGCTCCACTGGCTGCCTGTCCACTCAATTCAAAGTGCTGGTTTTGACCTTTAAAGCTCTATACGGTTCTGGCCCAGTTTACTTGTCCGAACTCATCTGCCGCTACATCCCACCTCGTAATTTAAGATCAGCTGGGGAGGCCCTGCTCTCGCTCCCACCAACTTCTCAAATGCGGTTGGTGGGGACGAGACATAGGGCCTTCTCAGTGGTGGCTCCCCGTCTGGAATTCGCTTCCAAGCGACATACAATCAACCCCATCCCTCCTGGCATTCAAGAAAAAAGTGAAATCGTGGCTCTGGGACCAGGCTTTTGCCCATTAGCACAATGCAGCACTTTGGATTGGAATTGGTAAGTTGTTGGTTATGGCTCAATGTTTATGTGGTGGACGGAACTCTGTTTTTAACTTAAGTGTATGTGTATTATGTGTCAATGCTAATTGTATTTTAATTCTGAATGTTTATATTGTATTTATATTGTGTACGGCATTGAATTGTTGCCTTTTGTTAGGCCGCTCTGAGTCCCCCCTCGGGGGTTGAGAAGAGCGGGGTAGAAATGATGTAAATAAATAAATAAATATACACATATATGCACACAAAACACATATGCACAGACTGGGCCACAGCAACGTGTGGCAGGGGACGGCTATATGCACACATATACACAATCTGTTTCTATATATATACACATGCTGTCAACACTATATCTCTATTACTATATCTGCATGGAGTTTTCTTACCTTTCCACAGAAGCATTACCT
This sequence comes from Anolis apletophallus, assembly GCA_030556195.1. NCBI lineage: Eukaryota > Metazoa > Chordata > Lepidosauria > Squamata > Anolidae > Anolis > Anolis apletophallus. The sequence continues at coordinate 57,730,557 of JARBWK010000001.1, forward strand.
ATTGATCTACTCACATTTGCATGTTTTCGAACTTCTAGGTTGGCAGAAGCTGGGGCTAACAGCAGGAGCTCATCCACTCCCAGCATTCGAACCACTGAATAATGTTATAATATATATATACTACAACTTATGATATAGTAATAACAATAATAACTTTATTTTTGTACCCCCGCCTCCATCTCCCTGAAGGGACTCAGGGTGGCTTACATACGACACAATGTGCCTGGAACAACGCATAAAATGAACATACAATAAAATAAAAGATAAAAACCACTAGCATATAAAACAATTACTTAAATTCAAAATAGAGCCCAATAACCTATGGTGAGAACTGTCACAAAAATATATTGATAGTGTATTATGTATATTGTGGTATAATAATATAGTACAATTTTCTAATATAATACTTGTATATTGTATACTTCATGTAATATTACTAATAATACTGCAGTATAGTGGTATAGTAAATATAGTAATATATAATACTAATATTGCGCTATGCTAATAATATACATTGTACATACATATAATAGTGATGATAATATAATGTAATATAATGTAATACTACAAATAATACAATATACTATGTAATAATAAAATTGTACTATAGTAATACTAATATATAACATGTAATTAGTACTGATAATATATAGCGATGCACTGTTTTATTGTATATTTTAAGTTGTAATGTTTTTGATTTTGAGCTGCTTTGAGTCTTCATTTGGAGAGATAAAGCGAGATATAAATAAATAAAGGAATCAGCAGGACGTATACCAGGCTTGGGCAAACTTCATCTCTCCAGGTGTTTTGGATTTCAACTTCCGCAATTCCTAACAGCCGGTAGGAATTGTGGGTGTTGAAAACACCTGGAGGGATGAAGTTTGCCTATGCCTGATGTACACTGACCATTTAATGCAGCTCAAAGCTAGCCTCAGACTGGTGCAGCCAATCAACTAACTCCCACAAAATACACAACAAAGGCCTGTAATCTGCCTCAATGCTCTGTGGTTTGTGTAATAAGCCCCATCCGGGCCTCTAGCTGGTTTCAGGATATTACCTGCACAGTTAAACCACTGTCTTCAATACCAGTCAATATAGATGGGGACATTGACAGGTCAACTCCTTTATTTGTGATCCAGAAGTTACAAAATTGTCAGAAAATGTATAGGCCTTTCAGACAGGATGTTATTAGGAAATTGAAGGTAGTGTATGTGGTCTTAAAAGTTATCATTCTGAATTTAAAATGAAGATACTGAGCCGGGCATTTGTCATCAGTCCGCTGTTTGATCTTTTGTAGTTATCATCATGGAAATAAGCAGCAGAATTGAGTGCATATTTTTCAGTGAATTCCACCCAACACTTGGACCTAAAATAACATACCAGGTTTGTAATACCAAAGATTTGGGGTGTTTAAATGGAATGATAGAATTGCTGGAGGGGAAAACATCAGTCCTGTCTTATACTGTCCCAGGCCCCTTTTATACAGATGTCTGCTTTGAACAGCATTACATGGCAGTGTGGACTCAGATAACCCAGATATTGTGGGACATTTGCCTTGATATTCTGGGTTATATGGCTGTGTGGAAGGGCCCCCAGTTTCTTTGTCCTTTGGGCTTAGTTTTTTCTATTAGAATTGGCGGTAGCAGTCCAGGATCTTAGACAAAATATTTGCTGCATTAGACTAAAGATGCTTGGATTTAAAGCTGAGGCTTTCTACATGATAAACCTGGGCTCTACAGCTATGCTAAGGTCCTTGTTTTTCCCAAGCAACATTTAAACTGCACCCTTTCCTACAGCTATACTCCACTATTTTAAGAATGGTTTTTGTCTCATTATTTTCTAACTGCTTTAACACAACTTTGGAAGGATGGGAGAACATATCTCCTTTGTTTAAAAACTAAGTCTTTTTTGCTTATATTCTGCCCTAAATTTTAAGGCCATGTCAATAAAATCAACCTAAACAATTTGAAATCATTTGAAATATGAAGCAGTAAAAATAATGTACGTGATAAGAACATTTGAAAATGCCTAACAAATTAAATGAAATTAAATGCATATGCAGTTATATGCTGGGTAAAATTGTGAAACCACAATGGTTATAATTTTTTAATCTTAGGGTGCATCTACATTGTAGAATTAATGTAGTTTGACACCACTTTCACTCCTATGGCTTGATGCTATAGAATCATGGGAGTTTTAGTTTTACAAAATCTTTAGCCTTCTCTGCCAAAGAGTGTGGCTGTCTCACTAAACTACACCTCCCATGATTCCACAGCATTGAATCATTGCAGCTAAAGTTGTGTCAAACTGCCTTAATTCTATAGTGTAGATGCACTCTTAATTGGAAGGGACCACAAGGGCCATCTAATCCAGCTCCTTGATATACAGGAGTAGTCAACTAAAGCACTCCTGAAAGATATTCATGAAATGATGTCAAGGTATGGGCTAATTGGGTCTCTAAGGAGAGATCATTCCACAACCAAGGTGCCACTACAGGGAAAGCATTGTCCAGGGTAGTATGGCCTGTGCAGGAAATTAAAATATTTACTATAATAGCAGAAACACACTTAGTGTTTATATTAATATAATGTGCAGTGAGAAAGGCTTATAAAACATACTTTGAGACATACCTTAATTTAGAAGTTATGGTTACTCTAAAATTGCATTCTTTTTTTCATTTAACTTTTTTATTTACTTGCAGTGGTCTCTTCCCCCTGCAGGTACCAGAGGATTTCATCTCCCGAGAGCTCTTTGACACAGTTCAGGTATATATCATAACTAAACCTGAACTGCAAAACAAGCTCATTACAGTGTAAGTATTACCCAGGATTATGGACAGAAAATCGATGTTTTTCTGTTGTTGCCATGTGAGTGTTATAGGTCTTTTCGTCATGCTCATTTAATACCATATCTTTAACTTTCGTTTCCTGTCCTCAATTAAATTGTCAGTAAGTGAGAACAGTTCTTCTGAGATTTTCTGCCTCTATAATTTGCCTGGCCTCAATTGTGTTCTGATTTGACAAAATGCAAGACAAAATGGGCCATGCTATAATTCCCGAGGAGCACTCTCATGTCTTTTCAATTAGTTGCCTATTAGCACTTTAGCATTTGTTGGCAAGGTCAGCCCAGGGCAGAAACTGAAATGTAGAAGTGAATTGTCTTTAGAGCAGGCATCCTCAAACTGCGACCCTTCAGCTGTTTTGGCCTTCAACTCCCAGAAGCCCTAGCTAGCTTGTTAAATGATCAGAAATGGAGTTGGAGGCCTAAACAGCTGAAAGGCCACAGTTTGTGGATGACCAATTTAAATGTTATAGATTAGCACCCTGTAGGTTAGTTCCAATTACAGTAAAACTGTTCAATTAGATATTGAATTCTGATCAACACATAGGGATATCCAAATGATTGAATGGATCTACTTTCATCAGAACTAACAATAGGCTTTGGATCTATATGTAATATGAATCCGACTTGGGCATGTAGCTTTTCCCTTCACCACCCAGTCATTGCAGTTTCTTCACTCTTCCTCCATCCCTCCAATTTGTAATCTGTTGCTTCCAGTACATATAGCATGGATACATAAAAGCCTGATCTAGCATGTTTCCAAATCGAAATTAAGCACTCTTGTCTTCTTCTATATACCATTTGATTAGACTGGGGGAAGAAGCAAGCATTTTAATTAGAAATCATTATGGGAAGCCAATGGTAGCCTGGACCTCGGAGATCAAAATTTCCTTTTACATTTTATAAAGAACTAGCTGTACCCGGCACGCGTTGCTGTGCCCTATTTAGGAGATGCGAGAAAATCTGAGTATGTAAGGGTTGGAATTGAAGTTACTTATGGTCTTGGTGGGGTCATGGCTGTGTCGTTGTGGGTTGTTCTGGTGGGTGGGATGTTGAAGTCTTGTGGAGTTGTCGGTGTGTGGTGTTGCTGGCGTTCTGCAGAGCTTGTGGATATACAATGTTTTTTGTCTTTCCGTCTGCTGTGTTGATGTAGAGGTTCTGTTGTTTCCCAACTCTGGAGCACGCTACGTAGAGTTGTCCGTGAGAGAAGCATTCTGTGTCAAGGTCTATGCCACAGATTTGCAGTGTTTGTCCTTGAGCCTTGTTTATGGTGATGGCAAAAGCTAGTGTAGTGCAGTGTCTTTCTGTTCTGGCGTTTGTTCTGCCCTTTTTTGTGTGATGTATGTAGCGTTGCGAGTGTGTCGTCCGATGCTGTTCTTTTTAGGAGGCATGGCCTGTCTTTTGGGTCAGCTTATGCCTGTGTGGAAGGAAGGAATGGCATACAAATGGGTTGAGCAGTAGACACATTGTGCGTATTGTGTTGTGTGTAGGTATTACTTTTATGTTATTCTGGGGGTATGTGTTTGTCAGTGGTGCCTGTGTCCCTGGTGCCCTATTTGTCTCCTTCCTAGATCTTGGCCTTGTCAGTTTAACCCTCAAACTCCAGCTGACTAAACTGAAATCACTCAGCATTCTAATCTAGCCTTGGCTGGCTTTGCCCACCGTTACTATGGTAACTGATGTTGGCCAATGGGTTTCGCTGGCGGCCGCAGAGGATGCTGGGAAATGTAGTTTTTTTAATCGTTGTTTTCGGGGCCTTCTAGGTTTGGGGGGGGGAGTTTCTTTGCTAAAAACCTTCCTTGCCTGAGGCCTATTTTTGTTGCCAAATTTGGTGTCTCTGCCTTGTAAGGTTTCTCTGCCTAGGACGGTCAATTTTGGAAAGCAGCTGATCTATAAGCTCTCGGGACATGGCAATAAAGCAGCAATAGGAAGATTACCAGACCAATTAGATTAGACGCAGATGACCAAGACGTTTTAAATGGTGTATTTTAATTATTGAGATTAATGTTTCTTTAATGTTTATGCATGTGTATATGAATTCTTGTCCTGCATGTTTGCCGTATATATGCTGTGCTCCCTTAGGGGTGAGAAGGGCGGAATATAAATGTTTTAAATAAATAATAATAAATAAATATAAATACATGGGCAGAAATGTCTCTTCTGTTTTTGTCAAGATTTCTTACTTGCAAAATTGTTCATGTTGAATTTATTTGGACTTACTTCTAAGTTGCCATCTCTGAAATGGGGTGGTAAATAGATGAATGTCTAGGTTTGCCATTCAACCCATCTAGTAAACTGCTTAATATTAAACTGATAACCTGAAATTATTCTATCTAGGGTTATTAAAATATGATACTGGGAAAGAAATAAGAAATCATTGTTCTGGTAGTAGTTTAAAGAAATTTACCCTCCTGATAAATTGTAAATTACAGGTAATTCACTCAATGGGTACGAGATCTAATCCAACTATTCATACACTTAGCAACTAGAGATCTGTGTGTATGGATTTCAGCCAATTAGTTTATTCCATTTGATGGGCCAGATAGGTAGATGGACCAAAATGTATACTTCCTCGGTTCTAAAACACCATTGGTTGTAAGACACACACTAATTTCAGTGCCACCAAAAGAAAAGGGAAAAAAAAGCTTTACATATATAAAAAGCCCCCATGTTTAGATATGTTTATATAGGAAAGGGTATGTCTTAGAATTGAGGAAATATGTACAGTTTATCACACTTGCTACCAGACTGCATATGGAAATTGGATTTGTAACACCCATTTGTGCCCAAAATCCCATTAGGAATACATACCTTGAAACTTGCATCTTTACATGCCTGATCCAAAGACAGATGGAAATAACAATTGGGGAAATCTAGATTGAGCAAAATAGATTAAACGTAGCAGGGAGTTCTAACTTACAAAATAATTTAGATTGCAGAGGAACTAATATAGGATTGTCATAAGCTATTTCTTCTTCAAATGCAATTACATAGTACCTTGCATACTTTGCTAAAGTAAATGCAATTAAAATTACATTTAATAACCATGAGAGTCTTTCTTTTTAACAGCACAGCAATGGATAAAAAGCTAATTGGTTGTCCAGTGTGTATTGAACATAAGAAATACAGCCGGAATGCCTTGCTCTTCAACCTTGGCTTTGTTTGTGATGCCAGAGCGAAGACCTGTGCATTGGAGCCTATTGTGAAGAAACTGGCAGGTTATCTTACCACCCTAGAGGTTAGACAGAGTATGAATTTCCCTGCTTGAGGGTGTAGATGGATTACATGATTTTAGTAATGTGGAAGCACACTTGTCCTTGATTTATCTTCTTTTGCTTTTTTTATTGCTGGCAGTCTGGGTTTTTCATTATTTTTGTCAGCACTTGAAAAGCACCTGATAAACTTTGGAACAGAACAACCAAAGATACAACTATTTCTACTGTGATAAATATTACATGACTATTGGACAGTGCCTGTGGTGTCATTAGTGACCAGACACCACAGTCCGACTGCCTCTTCATGCTCATTTGCAACTGTTTTTAAACAACTGCATTATCTTTTCAGTAAACTGTGTAGGCTTGTAAAGTGTCAGTGTTTACCTGCTTTGTCCCAGTATTATTTCTGTAGTTGTTAAAAAAAATAAGTAGCCCACAATTACTTTGTTCCTTGCAGCTGTTCTAGTGTTTCAAAACCATGCATTTCTGTGATTGTTTCAAGGGTGTGTATGCTCAGGACCTGAGAGTCATAGAGAGAAAACTTCCCTACCCATTTGTAGGTCAGCCAGGACAATTTGATAGTAAACTTCCAGAGTTGCACTACTATAGGATGTAGACAAGTGTTCTCTCAGCTAAAAAAAACCTTGCACTTTTAAATAATAGTTTCCCCACTTTCACAGGAGATCTGGACCTGTATCCCTTGCAAATGTGGGGGGCTAATGTACTGCTGAGAATGTATTTATTATTATGTAAACAAACATGTTTGTCATTATTGTAAAATAAATTACAGACATATCCTCCATGAAGAAACCTTATTTTCTATATATGGAATAGTCTCTGTGCACTGTATTGCTAGTGTAACATATCTTCATTTAAGTTTATGCTAGTTATTTGTTCTTTCCTAGCTGGAGAGTGGCTTCATTTCCAATGAGGACAGCAAGCAAAAGTTGATACCGATCATGACTATCTTACTTGAGGAACTGAATGCCACTGGCAAATGCACTCTACCCATAGGTAGTGTTAACAAATACATTGATGCAGACTGCAGCTTAAAAAAAATATTAATATGAAGGGTTTTGATTTCTTGGGAGAAGCAGGTTTTTGTAAAGGATCTTTATGTTCCTTGTTTCATTTGTTGGAAAAGAAATTTCCAGTTGTGCTTATTTGAATGATCTGAGTTTAGAATTTTAATTTTTGATTACTTTGTGCTAATTGCAGTAGTTTGATAACAAAGTGTTAGGTAAAGAATGATTCACTAAAATATTTCTTTCCCCCTCACTTGCCACTGGCCATCCACATGGTCTATCAGCAGTTTGGTGCACTGAAGTTCCGATTTTGGGTGGGTATGGGAGGAAGAGGTTGTTTTATGGCAGATGACTTTCATGGCTAGAATCACTGGGTTGCTATGAGTTTCTTGAGCTGTATGGCCATGTTCCAGTAGCATTCTTTCCTGGTATTTCTCCTGCATCTGTGGCTGGCATCTTCAAAACCTCTGAAGATGCCAGCCACAGATGCAGGAGAAATGTCAGGAAGCACTGCTACTGGAACATGGCCATACAACCCGAAAAACTCAAAGCAACCAGATCAGTGTATTGTTTTAATGTGTGTGCTGCTCCCATGGAGAAGCAAGTTCGGCTGTGTCTTGTAAGGAAGGCCTACCGTCAACAGAGCAGTCCAGTAGCCTGCCAGTCCCAATCCCACAAAGCCCCTTCATGCTACTTGGCTCTTTCCTACAGATGAATCCAACACCATTCACCTGAAAGTGATTGAGCAGCGCCCCGATCCCCCCATTGTGCAGGAGTATGATGTTCCCGTCTTCACCCAGGACAAGGATGATTTTTTCAATTCCCAATGGGACCTCACCACTCAGCAGGTGGGTACACACAGAAGGGAGGGAACTTGTCTCTTGCTCTTTTTACAGAATAATGTGATCACAGCCGTCACAACCTCTTTCACAAGTGCTCCTCCCCCTCCCCCCCCCAGAAAAAAATTATCCCAATTTGAACTCGAAAGGTTTATGGAGCAAGCTGGCCTCTAAATCAAGGAGCAAATTGTCACTGGGAAGTCTTTGTTTGACGATCCTATACTTCAGGGAGAAGGGATGTATGTATGGCTTTCCAGATATAGTTGGATTGCAACTGCCATCATTCTGCACCACTGGCTATGCTGGCTAGGGCGTATGGGAGTTGTTCTTCAAAGTCTGGAGCTCTACACTTTCCCCACACAAAATTAAATGATAATTCACATGCAGTGGCATACAGTTAAACGGAATATATACGGAGTAAATCCATGCATAGTCCATCTTAATTTCTTCACTTTGGATAAGGTCACATACTATTGGGATAGGGGTGTCTTCTGCCTGTAACACAAGTGTGTATTCGTAAACTCTTGATGAGATACTTTTTCATTGATCATTGTGCAGATTGTTCACTAGAAATACCTTGTTTTCTCTTCACAGTTTAACTTGTGAATAGTGCTCTCTATATCCTTATTTATTATCTTTATACCCTGCCTTTCTCCCCGTGGGGACTCAATGCTTGCGTCTCTGTTTAGTTTTGTTTTATCTACATTTTCCTCCTAGATCTTGCCATATATTGATGGATTCCGGCATGTTCAGAAAATCTCAGCCGAGGCAGATGTGGAGCTTAATTTGGTTCGCATTGCCATCCAGAACCTCTTGTGAGTGTCAGATAAATTCAGGAGAGTGGACTGCTTTATTTGAGCAAAAGACTTCTGTGATATTGTGCTCTCCTCTTCATTTAGCTCTCTCCATTCAGCGTCCCTGGATTTAGACAGAAATCCATGGAATTCAAAGAAACAAAAACAAAAAGGTCTCTCTTGAACAAAATAGATTTTAAATATCAATAGGAGATGTGCAAGGGCCTTGTGGTTTATTAGGATAGTAGCAGGCAGCTACAATCTCAACAAAAAGTACTTCCAGTATGCTGCTTTCAGTTCTAGAAAAAGTTTCTGTTGGCGTTAATAGGATCGTTTTTCCTGTGGCTAAAAGCAATTGAGATTGTTGCTGGGATCAAATTTCCCCTCCCTGCATGCTATAGCGCTAGTGAAAATTGAAGAAGAGGGGGGATGCTGTATAAAAAGAAAATATACTCTCTCGTGCTTCAGATGATTCATTTAGCATCCCAGCTATTTCAACCTATTTGGGATTTCATTCACATTTCTTATTGCCGCAGCATGTAAACCTGTAACTTCCTTTCTAACTTTTCAGCACTCGCTTTTTTTTGCTTTTCAGACAAGGATAAAATCTCATCACACCCATCTTAGAAATTGAGTTTTGTTTATTTTGGGAATCACACACATTTTCTGCTATCCATCTAACACTATTTTGGACACAACTGATATATTTCCAGTATAGTGAAAACACTCCCAACCAAATGGTTGTCCTATGTGTCTAAAAAGGATAGCAAATATTATTGCCACTACATACAAGTGTCTCTTGCATTCCTTTTATTTTTGCCATAGGTATGAAGTTTATTCTCTTGGCTAATGTCTAACAACCTTGATGTTTTCTAGGTACTATGGAGTAGTGACTCTAGTTTCCATACTTCAGGTGAGTAAGAGGTTCAAAATCCTCAGGGACTTGGTGATTTTAAGCAATTGGTGTCTAGTTCATCTATTTATAGTGTCACGCAATTGCTACAAGAACAAATAGCAAAAGAAAGGAGATGTATTGTTTTTGGATCTAGGTCATGCAGTGACAACTCCACAATCCAGGGCTCCAAGTTCTATGGAGAGTTTCAATGTATAACAATTTAAACGTGTGTTTTATTTTACAATGTTCTATATCCTATAGAAAAGAGTTTATGCAGTTTAACAGTACTCTGGGACATTTGTAAATCTGTTTTCTTTTTACTATGATTACTGTTATTTTTTAATCCCTGTATGAATTAATGGAGACTGGGGTTTCTACTCAAGACCCCTTTCCACCCAGAAGTTTTTATGCAACCCTAGGAATATGGGTATATAAAATAAGTATAAAATCAAACACTTACTGATAACACAGCCCAACCCCCTAAAAATTCTTAGTATTTTGGGTTTTGTCCTTATTTGGGGCACTGATTCAGAAAATTGCATTGGATAGACTGCATCAGCTCTACTTTCTTAGATACGATTATCATGGTTTTCAATGTGAATTTATCTTGAATCTGACAGAGATTTCTCACTTTCCTCTCAGTACTCCAATGTGTATTGCACCACTCCTAAAGTCCAGGACCTGGTTGATGATAAAGGTCTCCAAGACGAATGTCTCTCATATGTCACAAAGCCAGGTATGGAAGGCTGGGTCTTAGACGGCAAAAGATGCGCCATACTAAGTTCAGTGGGGCTTAATATCTGGGAAAGTAAGCGTAGGATTGCAGTCTAAGAATCTAGCTATCTGGAAGCATTTATTAAGTATTTATCCCTAGCTAGCAAACTGGCTGTTCCTCTTCTTGCTAATATTATTTTAGAAATTCAGCATAAAATGAAGTGTTATTTTCATAAGGCAATTTACTGAAATACTTCATTATAGATATGGATTACCAGAGCTGTGAATCTACCACTGAAATAATCATATGAAAAATGTTGTTTGGCATAGAATTGCATACAACTGCCACTGGCTGATCTCCAGCTCCAGACAAAGAAATAAAAAATGTATCTATTTAATTGGTGGCATCCTAATTAAAAGCAGCAGTTCTATGGACTACATTTGGCAGTATTTCTGAATTTGCACTTAGCCTACCAATGTACAACTTGATGTGGGTTCTTTTTAGCTCCCTTTATTACTAGATTAACTTTGTCATTTTTCAATTAAACTTTGCATTTGAAGGGTATTTTTGTTAATTTTATATATCTTACAAATCATAAACACCATTATTAAAAAAAATTCATGTGATATTTGCTAAAGGATTGCCAGCTTTTGTGATTGTCAAATGTTTGAGAATAGTGTCTTGATTCTATTTTATGACGATTTTTATATAGGTAACAAACGACCCAGTCTGAGAGATATTTTCCAGTTGTACTGTGGGCTAAGCCCTGGCACGACCGTTCGAGATCTCATTTGCCGCTATACTCTCCAAATCCAGAGAGTCGATGAAAGGTTAGGTTGTGCTCTCCCCTCTTTGGGACATTATTATTTACCAGTTATCAGTTTATGGGGCAGGTGACTGTCAATGTTTTCCGTTTGAAGTGATCTCTTTCACAACAATTTTTGAATGCTGGAGAGGATTTACAAAATTGGGTGTCAGGCTCATGAACTTCGCCAAGGAACCCTTTGCCTCTTTACTCCACCATTTTAGGACTCTTTGGGGGGGGGTTGAGAAAAATCTACACTCACAGTTGTAGGAATACAAAAAGGAACACTCTGTGTTGCAAATAGAGAAGCAAACCCAAAATTACCTATCGCCTTACTGATAATAATAGCAATAGTAGCTATGGGAAGGCACTCGATGAAGGGCACATGGAAAGTGGTGCAGAACTAGGAGCAGAAAATAATCTTATGTCTGTAGAGTAAAAATGACTCACTGGTGGCCCACAAACTTGATTTAGCCATCAAAGTAATTTTTCTGAGTAAAGTGGCCTGATGAAGTCTTAAACAATGTTTTACAAGTTTTGCCCACAAATTGAATTGTTTTCAAGACTTTATGAACATCAATAAATTTAATATTTAAAATGTTGCATCTATCTTTTGATTTCATATGGGACTACATCAGTCTGGTGCTAAGAATGTCTGCCTAGTTTAAATATTTGTTAAAAAAAAAATAAGTATGTCTTCTATGTTTAGTACTTATATTAGTGAAATTCACTGCTATCAGTTTGGAAGTATGGAAATATAAGTAGAGTAATAGGTACAGCTGTGTTGGGTAGGTAACTGGTCCATGCAGGCAGTCATGGCGGCTAGAGGAACTTGGAGGCAGGTATGAGGAATGCCTGGTGGTAGTGTTAGAAATGAGCCCCTCCCTCTCCTGAATAGGGTGAAGTGGACTTAATATATGAAATGTTAACCTTTTGGCGCAATGAGTAAAGCACGGAGGTGTGGAAGTTGTTGGGCAAAAGGTTATCAGATGGAATCCAGGAAGTGGGGTGAGTTCCCAGCATTAGCCCCAGCTTCTGCCAACCTATCAGTTTGGAAGTATGGAAATATAAGTAGAGTAATAGGTACAGCTGTGTTGGGTAGGTAACGGTGGTCCATGCAGGCAGTCATGGCGGCTAGAGGAACTTGGAGGCATGTATGAGGAATGCCTGGTGGTAGTGTTAGAAATGAGCCCCTCCCTCTCCTGAATAGGGTGAAGTGGACTTAATATAAGGGGAAATGTTAACATTTTGCGCACTGAGTAAAGCACGGAGGTGTGGAAGTTGTTGGGCAAAAGGTTATCAGATGGAATCCAGGAAGTGGGGTGAGTTCCCAGCATTAGCCCCAGCTTCTGCCAACCTATCAGTTTGGAAGTATGGAAATATAAGTAGAGTAATAGGTACAGCTGTGTTGGGTAGGTAACGGTGGTCCATGCAGGCAGTCATGGCGGCTAGAGGAACTTGGAGGCATGTATGAGGAATGCCTGGTGGTAGGGTTAGAAATGAGCCCCCTCATTTCTAATGGAATCCAGGAAGTGGGGTGAGGTCCCAGCATTAGCCCCAGCTTCTGCCAACCTATCACTTTGGAAGTATGAGTAGAGCAATAGGTACTTACCGAAGAAGGAAGGAGAGAAGTTTTCAGAGTAGACACTTTGTCACTGTTGGTAAAGGGTTGTGTCTACGGTTGTTGATGGGGTAATCCGTGAGGGCAGCGAGGTTCGGTAAGGGTAGTTGTGTGGGTCAGCAGTCGGAGACGGAGGAGCACATTAGCACTGCAATCCTTGAGTCTCGTCGCAGAGGGATGGGAGGTTCTGACAGTGGTCACTGTAGCCTCAGCCGTTAGGAAAGATGTGTTGTTATTGGCGGGTTTGTTTTTGAATTGTTGAGAGGACGCATGCGCGGTGGCCGTGTTTTGGTGAAATGTGTCCTGGGAACTGTAGTTTTGCATTGCAGGAGGGAAGTAGGGATGATAGGAGGGAAGATGGCGCTGGCTGAGTGTGTTTGGTGTCTTTGGTGTGCAAGGTAAGGCAATGTTTTGTGTTTGGGGATTTTGTGTGGGTGTTGGAATGCTTGTTAGTGGGTTTTGTGTGTGTATGTGTAGGAGGCAGGGTTTTTGTAGCTGGGAAGGGGTCAGGCGGTTTCGCGGGTGTATTTTTTAAATGTATGGATGTGCGCATGCGTGGTGGTCGTCTGTTGTTGCAAAGTGTTCTGGGAAATGTAGTTTTTGCGGGTGATTGGGGTTTTTTTTTAGAGGGCGCATGCGCGGTGTCTGTGTTTTGGTGAAATGGGTCCTGAGAAGTGTAGTAGGATGGTTGGTGGCAAGATGGTGCCGGCTGAACGTGTTGAGGGAAGTTTGGAATGGAAGGTAAGTGAAGTTTGTGAGTGTCTGGTGTTGCGAGGGGCGTGTGTTCTAATTGAGAAATACGCATTTCCATTATATTATCCCCGCACTTTCTTATATCATGATTATATTAACAGCACAAAAATGTTACAGAAAGGATTAAAATAACAGACAAAATGATATGATTAGGATAATGTCCTCAGAAAAATGCTATCTGCACTTGTCCATTAACTGTACTGTGCAGCCAGAAGGGTTGGAACATTCCCCGGCTGTCTCAGAATTGCCCCAAACACATATCTCGCTCAACAGAAGACCGGTACAAAAAGAAGCTGTAAGCCTTGTCTGAATGTTGTTTTGCCTAGCTTGTCTGTGAGCAGTTTGTTTCTCTCTTTTTCAGGAAGCTGATCCAATTTGGTCTGATGAAGGGCCTTATTCGACGGCTCCAAAAGTACCCTGTAAAAGTCTCCCGGGATGAAAGAAGTCATCCAGCACGACTATACACAGGCTGCCATAGCTACGATGAAATTTGCTGTAAAACAGGTATGTGTCTCTGGTTTCTCAAATTGCTGTAGAGCAGTGCCTCCCAGCCTATTGTTTCGTGGACTACCAGTGGTCCACAAGAACTAAAATATTATCCGCAACCTCACCATTACTACACCGTTAAGAGAGCGATTGGTCTCATAAAACCCTCTTATACAGTGCCGAAGCTTATTAAATATGGTTTTCTGTAGGCAAGCAGATGGCAACTACTGGATGGCATATGTTCCGCATCACAAACTAGAACTGATGTGGTCTATCCAATGCAATGTTCTGAATTAGCACCCCAAATAACCAAACCAAATCTAAAGTTGACCAAAAACTGATTCATAACCCTTTTGGTACTAATGTTGGAGAGTGGTCCCTGGTCAAAGTGTCCCAAGTTAAAAAAAAAAAAAAGGTTGGGAACCACTGCTATACAGTCATAAGACACTGAATATGTAATAATTAAATGATAACCAGTTTACAATAGCAGTACCGTTATAGTTGTTGGAGACCTTCAAGTATTTTCACAATTATAGAGTTGGAAGAGACCACAAGGACTATTTTTGCCACCCAGGAACACCCAACACTAATAGCAATCCTAAGGCAAACCTTTCTTAGGATTTTAAAAAAAATTTGTCCACAGGGGGGTTGCTCTAGTCTAGCCTTCCTCTGAGGCTAAGGGAGTGTGAATTGCTGAAGGTCATACAGTGGGTTTCCATGGCGGAGGGGATTTGAATTCTGGTCTTCAAAATCATAGTCCAACATTCAAACCAAACAAGAAAATAACCAATAGAAAGTGTGCCTGTTATAGGACACTTTTACCTGTTTTCTGCCTCTTTGTCATACTAGTTGCTCTTCGTTCTTGTGTCACCTAAATTCGGCTGAGGAAGGCAAATTAGTATTGAATATCCTCTTTTAACTATTATATTGTGCTTCCTTCATAGGAATGAGCTATCGAGAGCTGGATGAAAGATTGGAGAATGATCCCAATATAATTGTTTGCTGGAAATGAAACTTCACAGACAGGAGGAATCATCATGGCCCTGTGAACAATTAATGGGGCTCCTGGGACTTCGAAGAAGCTTCTGGGTTTCTTCTAAGGCCATTAAATGCAGCATGGCTCAGTATGTCTGACATATGGGGCACATTTTTCAGCCTGGGAAGAGTAAGCTAAATGGACTTTGATAGCTTCAGGATGATCAATGTGGATAAAGCACAACTCCCATTTCCATGAGAGCAAAACACAAATGTATATAAAACTGCTGACATCTATTTTTGAAAAAAAAATACAGATTAGAAGGGTGTGATGCTGAATCGAGGTGCAAATCAGTCATTCTTTCGAGCTTGTCCATAGACACCTCTAAGGTCATGTGGCCGGCATGACTGCATGGAACGCTATTACTGTTATTTATGGATAACAGTATGGATGTATAGTTTTACAGGTAAACATATAGCTGGGGCCTCCATATGGAGGAATTTGGAGGATTTTAGAAGCCAAAGAGTAGCTGATAGAGAATGACTTAAATTCCTCCTAACCTCAGCTTAGGATCATGTGTAATTTGTCCCTGAGGGACAGACGAAAGCTAATGACTTCTTTCTCAGTGTTGATTACATCTCTTAAAGGAACATGTGTAGAATCCACTTAAATGCAAATTGTTTAGGACGGGCCATCTCTTCTTGAGTTTTCCCAAAAGTTGACAATTTATCTTTTTTCCTTGCTAACTTTTTGCAGATATGTTTTGAATATCCTGTTATCATGTAAACAAAAAATACAATCCCTTTATATATAATAAAGTGGTTAATAGAAATGTATTATGCTAATTTAAATTTAAAAAATAAAGCTGAAAATGTAATTTCTTATCATTGTGTTGATTCAATTTACTCAATTTACAATTGAGTTTTTCCGGTTACTTTGTAACATGTAACGAAAGTGATGGCATACATGGTGTTTTACGGAGTTACAGCAATCAACCTCATTTCTTTCTGCAGCAGCAATGGGGACAGCAACCAGGCACTGATATTTGCAATGGAATAAAACTAAGTGTATGTCATTATGGAGAAAGTACAACATATCTGAGGTGCAGGTTAGGCCCAGAATTATTTTACACTAGCTTGGGGACCCGGCAGTGCCCGGGCTATTTGATAAAGGCATTGTGTGCCAAGATTGTTCCTTATCAGATGTTAATGTGGCTCACAGGAACTTAGTGAAGGTACTGCAAGTCCCATCGGCCATGGTCCTTCCCCCTCCAAAAAGCACCAGGATATAGAGTGGGTCTTGGGGGCTCTGTGTGTCACATTTGGTCTTGATCATTCTTTGGATGAGGGTTGCAGCAGTCTCGGAAGGTGAGTGAAGGTATTTCAAGTCCCATCATCTGTGGTCCATCCTCCTTGAAACAGCACCAGGGTGTAGAGTGGGTCAAGGGGGCTCTGTGTGCTAATTTTGGTCTGTATTGGTCATTGGGTGAGGGTTGCGTTGTGAAGTGGGCAAGTTTGGTCCTGATCTGTTACTGCTGTGGGCCACAGTGTCTGACTGCCTGAGGCCTTTCCTTTTCTCTGTGTCACCTTAGAATGTTGGAATGTGGATGGCCAATCAGAGTCCTTTATGCAAATACCATTTTAGTGGCAACCAATCCCCTCTGTCTGGGGCTGTAGAATGTTAGAGTTCTGAGGCTGGCCAATCAGAGTCCTTTATGCAAATAATCCCATAGTGGCAACCTATCGAAACGCTGTCACATATTCCTTGGCACCTCCGCACCTCCCAGAAGATTAACATTCCATTTCCAATGGGGAAAAAAACTGTCATTTGGCTAACTCAAGCATTCAGTTGCATTCTGTTTTGCTGGCCAATCAGAGTCCTTTATGCAAATATTTTCTCAGTGGCAACCAATGCCCTCTGATGCCTTAGAGTGTTATTTATTTATTTATTTCGGCTTCTATGCCGCCACTCCCGGTGGGCTCGGGGCGGCTCACAGCACCAAAGAATACAAAATAGAAACAACAATACAAGATAAAAACGGGTAAAATACATTAAAATGACATTAAAAGTAGCAGTAGTAACACTTAAAAACGACCTAGGACAGGAGCTCGGATCCACAGGGGATGCAACCCGTAGGGCCTACACCTGGAAGGCCAGCTTGAAAAGGTGGGTCTTGCACGCCCGCCTGAAGGGGAGCAGGTCGTGGGTGGCGCGCGCGTCCGCCGGAAGGGCATTCCAAAGGGTCGGTGCGATCACCGAAAAGGCCCTTCGGCGGGTGGCTGTCAATTTGGCCATTTTGGTGTTGGAGTTCTGAGGCTGGCCAATCAGAGTCCTTTATGCAAATAATCCCACATGGCAGTCAGTAGAAAAGCTGGCACATATTCCTCCGCACCTCTGCCCGCAAACACTGACTTTTATATATACATAGAACAGGGGTGCTCAGAATGGTGATCGGGATCACCAGGGTGATCTTCGGGCCTCATCCTGGTGATCTTCAGGCCCCTGACCAGGTTTTTTGCTGTTGGTCCTCTTCACGCGCCCCTGCACGCTGCAAAGAAGTCCTCCGTCGTTGCTCCTTATTTATTTATTTATTTATTTATTATTATTTCAGGATTTTACCCCGCTCTTCTCAACCCCCGAGGGGGGACTCAGAGCGGCTTACAGTACGGCACAATTCGATGCCACATCATACAGTATAAAACCCCAAAACCCCACAACAATTAAAATACATTAAAACACATTAAAATACAGTTCCATCAGCAACATACACAGTCATTCCAAGTTAAAAACAATATTCACTCCATAAAAACATTGGCCTTCATCCATTCCATTCCGCTCCCTGCTTGCGTGCCGCCTCCAAAAGCTCCAGAGTCCAAGAGGCAGAATGGGCCCCCTCTTTTGGATTCCTCCTCCTCCCTCCGTCCTTCTCCAGCCACTCAGAGTCGTAGGAGACCAAAGGGGGCGGGCCTGGATGACGCGATGCATGGCTGGCCGCATGTGCAGAAGCGCCCATTCTGTCTCTCGGACTTCTCGTGAGCTCTTGGAGGCAGCACGCATGCTGGCGGCATGGAAATAGGAGCATCGACGGAGGAGAAGGAGAACGCTTTGGGGTCATTTCCTTACCGCATCTCAAAGGTCGGTCTTTTTACTTTGGGGTGGGTGCTTGATTATTCTGTGGCATGTCTCTTTGTTTATTTTCAATGTTTAAAAATGGCCTTTTAGCTCCAAAGCCTCTCTGCTTGCTTTGTTCCTTGAGAAATATATGATGGGGAACATGGAAATGTGGGAGAAATAGGGTGGTTGGATGTATTTTTGCATGCCCCTTTGTTTACCTTGCTGAGTATTAAATGGCCTTGCAGTTCAAAAGCCTCTCTTCTTACTTTCTGGCTGATAATATGTGTGGTAATATGGCAGTGTGGGAGAAATGGGGTGGTTGGATGTATTTTTTTGCATGCCCCTTTGTTTACCTTGCTGAGTATTAAATGGCCTTGCAGTTCAAAAGCCTCTCTTCTTACTTTCTGGCCAATAATATGTGTGGTAATATGGCAGTGTGGGAGAAATGGGGTGGTTGGATGTATTTTTGCATGCCCCTTTGTTTACCTTGCTGAGTATTAAATGGCCTTGCAGTTCAAAAGCCTCTCTTCTTACTTTCTGGCCGATAATATGTGTGGTAATATGGCAGTGTGGGAGAAATGGGGTGGTTGGATGTATTTTTGCATGCCCCTTTGTTTACCTTGCTGAGTATTAAATGGCCTTGCAGTTCAAAAGCCTCTCTTCTTACTTTCTGGCTGATAATATGTGTGGTAATATGACAGTGTGGGAGAAATAGGGTGGTTGGGTGTATTTTTGCATGCCCCTTTGTTTACCTTGCTGAGTATTAAATGGCCTTGCAGTTCAAAAGCCTCTCTTCTTACTTTCTGGCTGATAATATGTGTGGTAATATGGCAGTGTGGGAGAAATGGGGTGGTTGGATGTATTTTTGCATGCCCCTTTGTTTACCTTGCTGAGTATTAAATGGCCTTGCAGTTCAACAGCCTCTCTTCTTACTTTCTGGCTGATAATATTTGTGGTAATATGGCAGTGTGGGAGAAATGGGGTGGTTGGATGTATTTTTGCATGCCCCTTTGTTTACCTTGCTGAGTATTAAATGGCCTTGCAGTTCAAAAGCCTCTCTTCTTACTTTCTGGCTGATAATATGTGTGGTAATATGGCAGTGTGGGAGAAATGGGGTGGTTGGATGTATTTTTGCATGCCCCTTTGTTTACCTTGCTGAGTATTAAAAGGCTTTGCAGTTCAAAAGCCTCTCTTCTTACTTTCTGGCTGATAATATGTGTGGTAATATGGCAGTGTGGGAGAAATGGGGTGGTTGGATGTATTTTTATGCTCTGTTTTATATTGTTGTCATTAAATTGAAATGCTGATGTTTTATAACTTCATTTTATGTAAACTGCCCCGAGCCTGCTGGAAGGAGCGGTACATAAAAATAAATAATAAATATAAATAAATAAATAAGAAAATAGTCATACGTTTTACATTTCTGGGTAGGTGATCTTTGGGACTTGGTTTTTTAATCAGTAGCTCCCATGCTGAAAAAGTGTGAGCACCCCTGACATAGAAGATAGATAGATAGATAATGAAAATAGCAGGGCTCTGGCCTTGAAAGGAAATGTGGCAGCCGGGGTTTCAGGGAATGTAGAAAATACCTCCTTCATCATTTCCCAAATGAGCCATCCGCCAAAGACATTGCCTTCCTCTGAAGTTAGGAGGGATTGGCCCAAGAAGCCACAGGATCAGGCATCCTTTTTCTTACTCCCAATAGAGGCGGGTGTCGTGGGCGCTTCCTGCCGCTAGGGGGCGCGCGTGCCACGCAGCCGGGGGCCCGTTCCCATGGTGACCGCGGGCGTCGTGGGCGCTTCCTGCCGCTAGGGGGCGCGCGTGCCACGCAACCTGGGGCCCGTTCCCATGGTGACCGCGTCCTTTCCTGAAGCGCCGCCTGCCCGCCTGCCTGCCTTTGAAGGCGCCGCCATGGAGGAGCCCTTCCCGGCTGACCTGCTGCTGCCCGGCGAGGTCGAGGCCTTGGTGGAGTCGCTGAGGACTTTCCAGCTGCGGGAGATCGGGAGCCACAGGTATATGAGGCGCCCTGGGGAAGCCAGAGTAGCCTCCTTGCCGCGGGGGAGGCGCTTGGGAGGCCGAGGGTGCGTCTACACCAGGCCTGGGCCTACTTGGGTTTGGACTTCAACTCCCACCATTCCTGGCAGCCTCGGGGCCCTCCCTCTTCCCTCTTCAGCCGCTTGAGGCTGTTGGGAATGGTGGACATTGAAGTCCAAAACCCCTGGAGCAGGCCTGGGCAAACTTTGGCCCTCCAGGTGTTTTGGACTACAACTCCCACAATTCCTAACAGCCGATAGGCTGTTAGGAATTGTGGGAGTTGTAGTCCAAAACACCTGGAGGGCCAAAGTTTGCCCAGGCCTGCCCTGGAGGGAGGGCCCAAGTTAGCCCAGGCCTGGTGTAGATCCACTACTTCACATGAGTTCAGAGGGACTGGGGACACTTCCACACCGCCGTAAAACCCAGAGTATCAAGGCAGATAATCCACAATACCTGCTTTGATCTGGGTTATCTGAGTCCACACTGCCATATAATCCAGTTCAGTGTGGATTTTATACAGCTGTGTGGAAGGGGCCTGGTATATAGTTGAGTCCCCTGAGGAATTATTATTATGTTTCTCGGCATTACTTCGCGAACAAAGATTCTTAGGAAGGACTCACCCCACGCTTTTTACAAGCGCGTTGATGACTAAAAAGGCCAATCTGAGATAGGCAAGTTCGGTTGCAGAAAGCACAGCAGAAAGTCTCCTTGGGTGATGTTGTTTCCAAGTTGCGGTTCTTTCTGCGTTGTCGTTTCTCTTCGAGACCCGTTCGGCGTGTCTTCTCGAAAGAGGCCGCAGCATTGTGGATGGTGCGTCTCCATGCCTCCCGATGTGAGGCCAGGGTGGACCATTGTTGGTGATCAATCTGGCCGAGCCTGAGATGTTGTTTCAGGGAGTCCTTATATTTTTTTTTATGGGGCGCCTCTCTTGCGCTGACCCGTGGCGAGTTCACCATAGAGTAGTATCTTTGGGAGGCGGTGGTCCTCCATCCTAGAGACGTGCCCTGCCCAGTGCAGCTATGTTCTCAATAGCATGGCCTCAATGCTGGTGATCCCTGCTTACTCAAGGACAGCAGCATCAGAAGCATAGTCGGTCCAGTGTATATTTAGGATTGTGCGAAGACAGTGCTGATGAAAGCATTTGAGGAGTCGTAGGTGTTGGCGATAGGCAACCCATGTTTCAGACCCATAGAGGAGAATAGGCAGTATGATAGCTCTGTACACACTGATTTTGGTGCTTTGCCTTAGGTGCTTGTTGCTCCAGACTCTTTTGTGAAGCCTTCCAAATGCACTATATGCCTTTGCTAATCTGTGATCTATCTCTTTGTCAATCTTGGCGTCTGACGAGATGATGCTTCCCAGGTAGGTGAACTGCTGAACGGACTTAAGACCAGATTTGCCAATGCTGACATGGGGATGATGGTGTTCTTCCTGTGGTGTGGGCTGGTAGAGGATTTCCGTTTTCTTCAGGCTGACTTCCAGCCCAAACAGCTCTGCAGCTGCTGCAAAGCAGGATGTTAGGTGCTACTAATATTATGTTTATTATGTTTATTTATAGGTAAAGGTTTTCCTCTGACATTAAGTGTCCAACTCTGGGGGTTGGTGCTCATCTCCATTTCTAAGCCGAAGAGCCAGTGTTGTCCATAGACACCTCTAAGGTCATGTGGCCGGCATGACTGCATGGAGCGCCGTTTCCACAAAGGAGACTCAATTACACTATGGTCATTCCAGACATTGGCTTTTGCATGGCATGTTAATCCAGAATGACTACTTTCCGGCCCAGATGGTTTCATCCCAGGCTTTCTTGGAGATGGGATCCCTTTGTCTTTGACATATGCGTGAGAGACAGAAATCAAGCATAGTGTTCAATTTCACCTTTTGGTCTTCTACTTGACATGCAATTAATTTTATATTTTAACTATATATACATTATATTTTATGCTCAGCGTGCATTTATTAACTTTATATTTTAACTATGTAAATCACCTTTTCATGTATCTTGTAGTGAGAGGATAAATGGCATTTGGTGCGAGACTATTTTTGTTGTTGTTGTTGTTGTTTTTAAACTATTCAACTAGATGTGTTGTGGAAAATGTGGATCTAAATCATGTAGAGCTGGCCTAGTTGCAACTCCATAATAAAACATGATGAAAATCAGAGGGCAAGGTTGCAAAGAAAGGTTTTCAGGTAGAATTACTTGTTCTTTTTTTCTGGAGTGTAGAAGTGGAAGACTAAACAGGATTTAGTTTCCTTCAGATCAGAGAACCCTGAAGATTTATGACATCTTTACAATGTGATGGAGTTCCTAAAAACAGTTACTCCGTCCTCTAGAATCCAGCTTCAGACAAACTCCCAGGCTTGTGTTTCCTAATTGGGAACCATAATGACATTTCTCTCTGCCTCTCATATTACCTCTCACATTACCAGAAGAGTTTCTCATTCCAAAAGCAGACACAAAGAAAATATCCTAGTTGTTAATTCTAATTTTTAAAAAATCATGCCTGCCTATTGGCGGAACAAATTGTTTAACAAAGAAACAATGCATACCCATGTTTTAAAATGGCAGAAGGTGTAGTCCAGAACATATGAATTCATCTTTAGTTGTGTCTATCTTTGGTTGCTCAGAAGACATGATGTCAAGGTTAGGACCTGAGTTTTGACCTGAGTTTGGCCATGGTGGTCCACGCTCTGGTTACATCCCGTATAGATTACTGCAACGCTCTCTACGTGGGGTTGCCTTTGAAGACTGTTCAGAAGCTGCAACTAGTCCAACGGACAGCAGCCAGGTTGATAACAGGAGCGGCATTCAGTGAGCATACAACTCCTCTGTTGTGCCAGCTCCACTGGCTGCCAGTTTGCTACCGGGCACAATTCAAAGTGCTGGCTTTAACCTTTAAAGCCCTAAACGGTTCGGGTCCAACTTACCTGTCCGAACGCATCTCTCCCTATGAACCATCAAGATGTTTAAGATCATCTGGAGAGGCCCTGCTCTTGGTCCCGCCTTCTTCGCAGGCGCGACTGGCGGGGACGAGAGACAGGGCCTTTTCAGTGGTGGCTCCTCGGCTTTGGAACGCTCTCCCTAGAGACATCAGATCGGCCCCCTCCCTCCTGACATTTCGCAAGAAAGTGAAGACCTGGCTATTTGAGCAGGCATTTGCTGATGAAATATAAGGCTTAATTAGATAATATGGAATGACGACGATGCGACGGAAACTGATTTCAACATGACGCTGAGACTGCAATTGTATGTTTTTAATTGTTAATTTATTATTATATGGTTATTTTTTGCCTTGTTGCTTGTGTTGTATTGAGGGCAGAGACTGCCTGTGTAAACCGTCCCGAGTCGCCTTCGGGCTGAGAGGGGCGGTATAGAAACGTGACAAATAAATAAATAAATATTCTCACCCTGTTTCTCAGGTGGTTATGTCAGCATGAATATATTGAGAAGCTGAATATGCAGGCAATATTAAGTGCTTCTGCTGGCCATGAGCAACTCCTCATTGAACTTCTCGTGAATAATGCCAAGGTATGGTACAATGCAGCTTGCAGCTTTTAAAAGAACCAGTGTTGTGTAGTGGTTTGAGCATTGTACAATGACTCAGCACAACAGGGTTCAAATCCCCGCTCAGCCATTTGAACCCCCTGGGTGATCTTTGGCAAGTCATGATTCAGCATTTTGGATGGTTTTTAACCAGTTCGATTGATACATATTTTAATTGTATATATGTTTAGATTGTTTTATATTTTGATGGGATATATTTTATTTATTTTATTGTTTATCTGTGCGGGATTAAATTTTTGCCGAATTTGTAAGCCTCCTTGAGTTCCCTCCAGGGTCAAGATAGGCAGGGTAGAAATGAAGTAAATAAAATAAATAATAAATAAGTCATATAGCAAATGCAACCCTCCTCTGAAAAAATCTCAACAAACCTTTGAATGTGTTTGGTGGATTTTAACTGAATTAAACTGAATGTGTAATTCTGTTTTAATGTTTGTATATTTTAAATTGAATACCAGTGCTTTTATTTCAAGGCACTTTGAATCCCCTTTGGGGAGATAAAGCGGGGTATAAAATAATAATAATAATAATAATATACCTCCTCTCCCAATAAAAAACCATAATAATTTTGCCTTAATGTCACCATATGTTTGAAATGACTTAAAGGCACACAACAACAATAGCATGGTACAATCAGCTGTGGTGACGCATAAAATCATTGATCGGTGACAGAGGAAATGTTCTAATGAACCATAGTTAACTGAGCTTTGATATTTCTCTAAGGTTGTTTCTATTGGCCTTCTCTGAACTGAGTCCTCCAAATATTTCAGACTACAGTTTCCATCAGCCATGATCAGGACTAAAGGAGGTCATAGTTCGGCAACATCTGGAAGGCTACTAATTCTCCCAAGATGTGATGAAGTACATTGACTTTTAATCACATTGTAATTATAAGTGCAAATATTTATTTATTTATTTGTTGCAAACATTTATACACATCCTTCTCTACCCCTGAAGGGGACTCAGGGCGGCTTACAACGGTAGCAATTCAATGGCGGCAACATACAAAACATTACAATAAAAACATTACGCAGTAAATAAAACATTTAAGTTAATTTTGCTTCCAGTTTCTACTCCACTTATAAGTGTTCACTGATAAGGCAGAAATAATCTATTTCATCAACATTTAAAAGTACTATTATTGTGACTTACAGCAGTGTGTATTACATAATAATTGATCTGTATTTTGATATGCACTTAGAGCCTGAAATCATACATGAAAATTAATTCAATGGTTATGAAATTGGGATGTTCATTCCTCACTGAGTGATATATGCCTTTTTCCCTAAATAATAGTAAAACGAGAAAAAGCTTTCTGCCTTCAATGTTTTATCTTTGTGATAATCCCTAAGAGAGAAATCATTATTATATCTTGCATTTTCCCCATCATATAACTTTCATTCACACCTTCACATAGGTAATATTAAAGTGGAACACTTTTTTCCTGTTAGATACCAACTCTTATTCAAGAAGTAATCACTGTGGAGATCTGGAAACGGAAGATCTTCCCAATACTATGCAGACTGGAGGACTTCAAACCAAAAAGCACGTTTCCCATATATCTGGTGGTAAGTGTCGGATGGATTTAGATATTGTATTTACAGCATACAGCAATCTGTAAGATGTCATAAAATGCTGATTTGGCCTATTTTCTAGCAAAGTGATCACTATTAAGAGAATTTACGTAAAATTAACTTAGAAAGCATTTTTGGTTTATGTGAGAGCTAATTATGCTGTTAACATTTCTAAATCGTGTGAGCAAATAGGGTGCAATGGAGGGAGATTATCTGTTATTCTGAGTATAGAAAATTAGTTTACGCTTTCAATTTCAGTGCGTAACAAACCAAATTCTTTCCAAATATGTCATAGTCAATTAACTACAATTTGTCACTTTTCACAGCACACATTGTGATTTTAGAAGGAACATATGCAAATATCTTCATTCAGGGTCATACCCGAAGGAGACCAGGGAGCTTCATGGTTCATTCATATAATACTGAGCTGTAGTTTATGCAACTGCTTCTCAGGGCCCACCCAGACAGGCACAAAAACTGGGACTTGTCTCTGTTTTTAGCGGAGGCGTCCAAACGATGCCTCCACTAAACACAAATTAATTTTGAACAAATTAATTAGATACCCCAATAGATCCGGGCCTTTCTAAATTGCCCAGGTCTAATGGGGTTTTGGGCCTGTGTAGACTCACCCATAGGTAGTCCTGGGACTACCCAGGGTTGAGTTTCCACAGCCATCTCGCGCCTTTTGGGCTCCTTGAGCCGAAAGCTGCAGGATGGCATCCACCCCCAGTGCCAGAAAATTTTGTGTGAGGAGACGGGAGGGATGAGGAGGAGAATCCCTTCAGCCCCCCCACACACACACACACACACATAATTTTCTCATGGCAGGAGAATGTGGCGAGAGGAGTTATGGTGGCCAGGAACCTTGTAAGTATGTTTTTGGGGCTTATTTGGGGGCTAGGGGGTGCCTTCATGCCATCCTGATTTGTCTCAGGCTGGAATTTAACCACCACCACCCCCCCGGCCGAGAAAGCCCGGGATTTAGGCGGGTATGTGGGGACTGAAACCTGTGCTAAAACAGGTTATTTAAACTTCTTTTGGCATGGATTTTAGTCCTGTGTGGAAGCAGCCTCAAAGTAGTGGTCTGTGGACTGCAAGCTAATAACTACCAGTCTGCAGTACATTTCCAGGAAAGAGGCAAAATTGTAGTCAATAGCCAGAAATATAGTGTGGTTTCCTGGAAAATACAGGGCACAGGGGAATTAAAAATAGGGGGTTGCCATTAAGCTGCTCTGTTATTCCTGGCACGTAGAAAGGATATGCCAGGAGATGGGAGGAGAAGCAAAATCTCATCATTTCTATATGCTTGGAGGACTCACGGAGCAGCTTAATGGCACCCAGTAAGTTTTTTATTATTATTTTAAGGCTTGTTTTGGGGGGTTTGGTGTGACTAGGTGTCATCCTGGTAGTCACCAGGATGGCATCTAGACACACACCCACAAAGATAACCAAGGTTTGGGGATTGTAGTTGAATCCATGCCAAAGTGGGTTTTAAAAATCAACTTTGATGTGGACTTGGGTGCTGTGTGGAAGTGCCCTAAGTATCCTACAGCTTGATATCATAAGGAGTGAGATTTGAAGATTAAAAACACAGTTGCTTAACTACCAGTAAATTATTTATTGTGTTAAATATACCCAACAAATGGTCATATTAAAACTTGTGTCCAAGAGTGCTAGCTAAGCATAGATATTTAGGGCTAACATTTCACTTCAACTTAAGGTTAGGCATGAACCTATGCTTATTTATGTTCAGCCATTATTGAAGACATTTTTATTGGCAGATGAACATTTCCTAATTAACAATACACAAATAATTCATAAATTATTATTATTATTATTATTAGTTCAGACTTCGTATACCGCCACTCCCCGGAGGCTCGGAGCGGTTTCCATGTTTGACATAAAATACATAGTATACAGACAATACAGTACAACAACAAGAGGGAGGTGGCTACATCTAAGACAGGGGAAGGGGAGGCTAGGCTCATGACCGCATGGGTCAGAGAGCTATCCAGCTAGTGGCCATCAAACGAGGGAAGCCTAGGAGGGTCCCACAGGTCTAACAGCGCCTTTAGCGTATCCAGTTCCAGAGGGAGATGGTCACCACACGCCCGTGGCTCCGAGCTCCCCATCGTCGGATTGTCAAGCCTCCTGGGGTGAGGGTTTGCCAGCGAGTGGGCTCGACACCCGGGTTTGGCAATCCAGAAGGTCCTGGAGGGAGGCCCTCCGGGCGCCCCAGGCCCGGGTGGCACGAACCTCTCTCGCTCCAGGGGTCCAGGGGAGGGTTCGAAGGTCCTCGTGGTTCCCGAAGCATTGAGGGTCACCCTCTGCAGGCTAATAGTTGTAAGAGGGGGCGTTGCTGGGCGGAGCTGGGATTTCTTCTGGCTCCACCCCCTGCCCCACCTGCGACCCCGCCTGCGACCCCGCCTTCGACCCCGCCTCCGTTTAGTCCAGCCCCTGTCTTCATGCTTTGGTGCAGAGGAAGATGGAGCCTGGGGGTGGGCGCTTGACTCCAGCATCAAGGATGCGGGCTCAGGAGCTGCCCAGCCCAACGAATTCATGTTGAGTGTGTTTGTTTTGTATTTTCTTGTTTCATTCTGCTGTATATCATTCTGCAGTCTCCAATATATCATAATTTGTAAATTAAATACCACTGTGCTTTCTTTGAATTATAAAGTGGCTGCACTTACACAATTTCCAAGAAAATAATGGAGGTTTTGGGTTTTTTGCAAATGCAAACTTTTTCTTTTTAGAATTACACAATGTAGGGAGCATCCTATGTCCCAACTCACTGAAATGCTGTTTTTTACATCTACATTCTGGCTTCATTTACATAATTTGTTTTGCTGCATTCTGTCTCTTTCAGGTGCGTCATGAAGCCTCCATCATTAATCTCTTGGAGACGGTGTTTTTTCACAAGGTAGGCAGGAGGTTATAAATAAAATCCTAAATAATAATTTAGATCACTTTAGATAAATGATGCTAGGTTATTTAATGTTGAACATTTAGAAAGTGGCAACTAGTATACTAATTCTAAAAACACTGCATTTGACGATAGATTCAGAATGAAAGACTCAAGAGTCACACTCAGAATTTAGGTCAGGGTTTGTAACTTTTCTCTTAGCCCATTGAAAAAACACACTTTGTCTTTCCCAGTATGTTTCTGTTCCTAATCTATTAACATCAATGTAATTCAGTCTTTCCTGGCTCTTGCCCCCATCTAGCCAGGCATTGAACATGCAAACATTTTTTGTCTTGATCAGGCAAGAAGTAATAATGGATAAGAAGGCAACACATCAGACATTTTTAGAATTAGAACTAGCTGTACCTGTGCACGCGTTGCTGTGCCATGTCTCTCTCTCTCTCCCTATCTCTCTCTCTATATCTCTCTCTCTGTGTCTCTCTCTGTCTATCTCTCTCTATCTCTCTCACTCTGTATCTCTCTCTCTATCTCTCTCTCACTCTGTCTCTCTCTCTGTATCTCTCTCTCTATCTCTCTCACTCTGTCTCTCTCTCTGTATCTCTCTCTGTATTTCCCCGGCGCCCTCCCGCCATTCCTGATCGCGGCGCCGGGGCGCCGGAAGGAGAAGCGGAGGAGGAGGAAGGGAGGCGGCTCCGCCTCCCTGCCCAGGCCCCTCCCTCCCGGCACCCCCCCCCCGCCGTTCCTGATCATGGCGCCGGGGCGCCGGAAGGAAGGAGGAGGAGCGGAGGAGGAGCCTCCCTGCCCCTCCTCCTCTCCGGCGCCCCCCCCGCTGTTCCTGATCGGGTCGCCGGAAGGAGAAGCAGAGGAGGAGGAAGAGGGGCGGCTCCGCCTCCCTCCCCGGGCCCCTCCCCCCCTGCCGTTCCTGAGGAGGAGGAGGCGAGGGTGAGTGTTGGCTGCCATGCGCGAACGTTCTAAACGTTCGCGTTGGCAGCGAAGAGGTCGTGATGGGAGTTCTGTTGCCCGTTTTTGGGGGCTGGTGTTTGGGGGTGTTGCTAGGTACCTAGGGCCGATTTTTTTGGCTCTGTAGGTACCTCGTACTATGGTTCATTGTGTTGCCGAGTTTAGTGTTTCTGCGGCTTATAGTTTCGTTGTCTATGTGCCCCGTTGCACGACCATTCAAAAAATATAGAGAGAGATGACCACCTGGACAAGTTTTCTCCCTTAAACAGATACCTAATAAATGTAGTGACAAAAACAACTTACAGGATTTGTCATTTGCTTTCATTCTACAACACTTATTTCCATGTCTCCTACATTATTTCTATCATTTTACAGGAAATATGTGAATCAGCAGAAGATACCATTCTGGACTTGATAGATTATAGTCATAGAAAGCTGACCTTACTAGCTGCTCAGAGCACCAGCGAGAAGATACCAGTGGACCATAAGCTTGTGGCTGAACATCTTGCCACTCCTTCATCAATGCAGGTGGGGTAAAGGTATAAATCCCATCAAAAAAATTAATGTTTTGGATACCCAGGATGTAAAATTCAAATTATGACTCAACACCATCATTATTGTTAATATTATTTCTATTTTATTTTTTTTTCTTATTAAATGCCTTATAATTTTTTTCCAGGTATCACTTGATAAGATTTCTTAAAACATCACAATCAGATTTTAAGGTTCAACACAAAAGCATATGGGTCACCACATCTAAATCCAAGAACTGAAAAACAAAGGATAGGAGCAAAAAACAGTGCCATACAAGGACTAAAATATATAATTTTATAAATATGAAATGTGACAGATGAAATAAAACACCTAAGGTTATAATAACAGGTCTTAAAGGCCTGGAAGGATTTTTTTAAAAATTGAAATCTTTAGCCTCATGATATGAGAATGGTGTTGTAGATGTTAGATTAGCCTTTCCTTGAATTGTGTTTTTTGTCCTGGGTTTGAAGAAAGCAACTTGAGAATTTTCTGATTTCCCTATTAGATGTTCAAAATAGCAGGAAAGTGTTTAAACCATAGCTCCATATCTGAAAAAAGCAATGGCTATATTACATATTTTTCTACTTTCAGGAGTTAAAGAAACAGACTGAGGCAATGGAGTTTGAGATATCACTGAAAACTTTGTCAGTATTCCGGTTCATTACTGGCCTGGTAGACAGGTACATTACCTTTTCATAGAAGAACCAAGACAGAATAAGAGATAATTGATTATATCCCACCCCCTCAGTTTCCTAGTACAGAGGTTCTAAATTGGTCTAGAAATGAATAGCAATCCATAAAGCACATTCAGATTCATAGAAGAGATGTAAAACAGTCAATGAGACCTGTAATTTTTTTTGCATTTTATTTTATTGTTTCTGATTTTTGCTCCTATAAAGAAAGAGACCATCTTGAAAAGAGCCAAGTAATTAGATCTGTTAAAAACACCTTGTCCTAGTGTTCATACTGGTATTGTCTACTATTTTTTTGTCCTTCTAAAAAAATCTTATTAAAAGGGTCTTCTTAGCAACCTGTTCCACAGCCCATGATTTTCACAATATTCCACTTGCTTTGACAATTGTGGTAGCATTTAATATAATACTTGTATTATTAATAAAATGTAAATTATTTATAAACTTGTAAGCAAGGTTTATGAAATAGTCTGGCAAGAAAAACTCCCATTAGTCTCCAAGGTCTTTGGCAAAGCTGGGCAGCATCATTTCTACCTTAGTCTGTCCCTACATAATAATTTCTTAGACTGATTGTATTCATTCTCCAAAATATGTGAAAAATGCATCCTAGCATATCTAAAACTGAGATGGGTTTTTTGGTCTCTTATATTTTTTCATATTAATTGCAGTAATGTGCACTTTGAAGGTGGGAAATCTAATTTACTGTGAAAACCTGGGATCTCCTAAGGTGTCAATTTTCTGTCTTATGCCCTGCCAGTTTACCAGTGAGTGCTGTGACAAGGATGCTGAATACTCACAACTTCCCATGTATTTTGGTACAATTGATAGAGCATTGTCCGTGGAGCTGTCGTGAAGAGGGTGAGTATTATGCGATAGAAACAGTTCAGTCAACATCTTGATGATGTTACAGCCTTTTTATCAACTATGAATTAGCCAGTAACCCAGCTAAAGCACTCATATTCAACTCTGTTTAAACATCTCCAAGAATGGATAATCCACCACCCTCCAAGGAAATCTAGTTCACTATCAAACAGCTGTTACAGGAAAACAGTTCTTCCCATTGTTTGGGTGGAATCCCTTTTTCTTGTAATATGAATCCATTTGTTCATATTCTAGTCTTTGGAACAGCCAAAAAAACCCATGCTTGCTTCATCTTCCACCTGAAATCCCTCCAGGTATTTAAAGATCAACATCATGTAATTCAGCCTCTCACAAAAGGACTCCTGAAGCAGCCAGAGAGAAGTGAAAGTAGTGGGACTGAAAGAAAGCCTTCCTTTCATGCGAATTTGGGCAGACTAATATTTTCAGGCCATTCAGATCCAAGTGGCACAAGCCTTCACACTTTGAGTTGTGCCAAAAAAAACCAAAACAGTTTGCAGTGAAGGCATCACAATGACTTTCTGTTCTATTGTCAGTTGGCCATCACTACAGGTCTGTTTATTGCAGGTAAGTGCATGTTTTCGAACTGCTAGGTTGGCAGAAGCTGAGTCTAAGAGAGGGAGCTCACACCGCTCCCCGGATTCAAACCTGCAACTTTTCGGTCAGCAAATTCAGCAGCTCAGTGCTTTAACCTGCTGCACCACGAGGGGCTCCAAATGTTGAATCAACTGTAAAATGTCAGTTCTGCAAAAGGGGATCCCAGGAAGTAGGCTTACGGCCTCCTCGCATCTACAGAATCCAACAGACTTCAGAAAAGTCCAGGAAACAGGAGTGGATATAAGCAAGAGTCCAAGTAAACAATATTGATATTGTATGCAGATTAATCACAGGTGCATTATCAAAACAAATTCTTGCAGTAAAGATTTCACTTACTTTATTTATATTTATCACACAATAAAATGGCAAGATCAATGGATTTTGGAAATGTTTTCAATTGTTGAGGGAGAGGAGTATTTTCAAGCTATAGTTGGTTGAATTTGGTGATGTAGAACCTGTGGATGCTTTATAGCTGTCCATTTTCCCCATAGGGAAGCTGAAAAAGTTTGAGAATGGGTCATGGTATGAGGTGCCTCATAAAGACCATATGAAGATGACTAAATTGGATGGACAAGTGTGGATTGCTTTATATAACCTGCTCCTTAGTTCAGAATGCCAGCGCAAATACAACTTCAACAATTTCAGCAAAAGTCAACTGCTGAAGGTATCATATTGTAAAGTGTAAGATGCTGTAGAAAAGCAATCATTCTGCTTTTCATTCAAAAATCCTATATTAATTATATACATCTATTAACTATCATTCAAAACAAATAAATTACATAAAACTGACTAAAAAGTAATAAAAAAGCAATCCTAGCACCCAGATATATGAACACAGCATCTCCATTGGTGTGTGTGTGTGTATGCATGCTGTCAGCGTACCTGCTGATTTATGGCAGCTGCATGAATTTCATGGGGTTTTCTTAGTTAAGGAAAGCAATAGCAAACCTCACAGAGGCAACTTGCCATTACCTTCCTAGGAAATACAGCCTGTAGTACCTAATATTGTTTGACAGACCCCCATAAAATTACTAACCGGGGCTGATCCTGTCTAGCTTTCAAGATCAGACATGATATTTAGGCCTTATATTTATTGGTACTCAATTACAAATTAGAGTTTCTGCCTTTGGGTCAACTGGATCCTTACTAAGCCCCTTCATTCCTTGAGTTGACCAGATTGGGCTCCCGAACTTTTGTCTTCAGAAGCCTGCATAGTTTGATTTTGAAAATTAAAAACATTGGAACAAAGTGGACAGAAAGAACTACCTGCCCTCTTATTCTGGCCAGACCAAACTAGTAAGGGCTTTGGAAGCAGCAACTTAGCAGCAGCCAGTTAAGACATCTGTGCCTCACTCACCGGCCCCTTCCACACAACTGAATAAAATCCCACATTATCTGCTTTGAACTGGAATTTATGGCTGTGTGGACTCGATAACCCAGTTCAAAGCAGATATTGTGGGATTTTCTGCCTTGATATTTTGGGTTATATGGCTGTGTGGAAGGGCCCACAATCAAAAGAAGGATGCACGTATTCATAGAAAAGTAGTACGTGCAAGCTTTGTATGGAACTTCCAACTGACAGCCTCTTCAACATACAGAATAAAGTAAATGCATACCTTTTTGTATTATTGTTTTGTTGAATAGTAGAGTTTGGCCTAGACCAGGCCTGTAATACCTATGGCCATCCAGGTCTTTTAGACTTCAGTGGATCAGTGGACAAGTTGGTTGGAGTCCCAAACACCTGGAGGGCCTCAAGTTGTGCACTACTGGCCCAGACAATTTGTAATTAGATTCAAAAGGAAGAAAAAAAAAACAAGAGTTGCATCCTTAATGTTTCATCTCTTTATAATTTATGGATGTAGCTCCGTGCCTATCTGACTGATGTCCTCCTTGACCAATTCCCCAACCTTCTGGAGCTGCAAAGGTTCCTGGGCCATCTTGCTGTGACAGATCCTGCTCCGCCCAAGAAAGATCTCATATTAGAGCAGGTATGTCCATTACCACATCTTAAAATTCTCTATTTTGCTTCATTTAAAAAAAATTGCAGAGTCCTATGATTTAACTTAAAGGTGAATAAAAGAGTATATTCCATTTTGTTCAGATAGAATGGTGCTTTATTGGTTTATTGTTGGACTAGGATTCTGGAAGACAAGCATTTGAATTCCCACTCAGCTGTGGAAACCCAGCTGATGACCTTGGCCACATCATACTCTCTCATCCTCAGAGGAAAGTATTAACAACCCACCTCTGAACAAATTTTGCCAAGCAAATCGTAGTTTTTCCTTAGAGTCGCCACAAACCATTAAAGACTCAAAGGCACACAACAAGAATAAAGAATGTGATAATCAGGAAGCATTGGAGTTAGAGCAACACTTGGATTTAAGCAGAATGGCTCTGGCAAGTTGTGTTGTTATACTATATGTATGTTTTGCCACTATGGAACTGAAGTCATGGTAGCATACCAGAGATTATGCTCAATGTCCTTTGACAAGAAGCTCGCCACTGGTGTTGCTATAAGGAGGTCCTCAATTGTGTATGTGGCAGGGCTCAGACTGCATTGTAGTAGGTGGTCTGTGTTTTGATCTTCTCCACACTCGCATGTTGTGGGTTCCACTGTGTAGCCCCA
Organism: Anolis apletophallus; assembly: GCA_030556195.1. NCBI lineage: Eukaryota > Metazoa > Chordata > Lepidosauria > Squamata > Anolidae > Anolis > Anolis apletophallus. Next base: position 57,765,014 of record JARBWK010000001.1, read on the forward strand.
TTTCTTAAGGTTAGCTCTGCATCTCATGGCACCAGAACACAGCCTGCTCAGCACCTTCTAGGTCGCCCAATCTTCTGTGTACCCAGGAGGGAGTCTCTCATCTGGTCTCAGCCACTGATTAAGGTGTTGGGTTTTAACCTGCCACTTTTAGATTCTCACTTGCTGAGATGTTCCTGCGAGTATCTCTTTCAATCTTAGGAAGCTGTTTCTTGATTTAAGCCTTTGGCATGCTGGCTGATATCCGAACAGAGGATGGTCTGGAGATGTCACTGCCTTGGTCCTTTCATTATTCACTGCTATTTCCTGACAGATGTCAGATGGTGCAATACCAGCTAAACAGTATAATTTCCACAGTAATGAGACCTTATGTTGAAAGGGTAGAGCATAGAGATTCAAAGGATTCACACTGGATGCCTCTCCCAGTACACAAACAGCCCCTGGCCTCACTCATTCGCAAGATAGTCACACTATTAATTGTCAATTAATTTTCGGGCAGAGTATAAAGTGTTGGTTTTGGCCTCTAAAGCCCTATGTGGTTTGGGTCCAGGTTACCTACAGAATCGCATTCTCCTGTACAATCCGCTCCGAACACTTAGGTCCTCTACGAGGCAGCTACTGCAGCCTGATAGAACATGACTGGCAAACAACACCCAAAGGACCTTTTCATCAGCTGCCCCAAGACTGTGGAATGACCTGCCTTGAAGAACTCCAGCAGCTAAATCAGCTGTTGGGATATAAGATACAACTGAAGATTCGTTCTTTCCGCAGATCTACCAAATCGGTTTTAAATTGTGAATTTTATTCTGCATTTCATCAGTGGATTTTAACTTGTATTTTAACTCTGTGTTTTGTGTGTTTAAATAATGTTTTATCTCATTGTAAATATGTTGTACCCCAACTTGAGCTGCAGGGAGAGGCGGGTAATAAATTTATGATGAAGATGATGATGATTATTATTATTATTTGATACACAAGAAGCTTGGTACACAGCAAACAAAATCACCATGCTGGCTTTTGTATTTGATCACATGCCGGAAACTTCCCAAGTGTCTAGGACTGTGTGATTTATCGGCAAATAATGTGTACAGATCCAAGCAGGGTGGCCTTTTGCAGCTGACAGATGATAACTTTGTCAGCACCAATTGTTTTTAAGTGCAGGCCAAGGTCTTTAGGCACTGCACTCAGTGTGCCAGTCACCACTGGGACCACCATTATTATTATTATCATCATTATCATTTGAGCACAGAAATATTTCAAAGAATCATCTTTATAGACTGTAGGTAGCAGCAGTGTTCTGTGCAGGCAAAGAAGTAGAAAATTGATCCAAGGGATTGCCACAGAAAAGGAATGTTCAGTGACTGTGGCACATCCTGTTAAAGATGCTGGCCTCATGGAAAGAATTGTGCAAATGCATTATATGTATCTAGATTGCTGAATCTTGCATATTACTGTCTGGATTTTTAATGCTGATGTGCTCAAGTGTTGCCATTCTCCTGTTAGTTTACATTGGTACCAGTAGCTGAGAGTCAGCAATCTGGGATGCCTGGGAAAAACTGAAACTATACTGTACACACCCTGGTAAGGCAAACTTCCCAGAAGCTCATGAACTCACCCACTGTCTCTATGCCAAGCAATTATAAAAAGGCCTTTTTCCATCTTTCGCTGCCTACAGAGCAGTCCTTCACATTCAGTCACTGTACTGCTATTTCTATTTGGTAAGGGCATTTTAAAAGAGCAGAACTTCCTTTGGAGCCTAAACTTGATGACAGCAGCCCTTTGCCAGATTTCCCCCCTCGTATTTGAAAACCCACACTTTGGTGTCTTTTTTCAGAAATCTGACAAAACACAGAAAGTTCTATTTTAAGTTTTTTAAAAAGTTAGTCATGTGGCAAATGTTGAATATGCATCCAATTCTTATGCCAAGTTTAAATTTCTGACCATCCTTCTTAAATGTACATTATTTGAGACCTGTTTCTGAATTTTTTGACATGTTACTCAGATGTTGTATTTTGGCAAGTTTTTTGAATACTGCAACTATGTTTCAAACATACAGTCATATGTAGACTGCACTACAATATCTGTGGAGCACCACTTTTAAGGAGATGGTGCCCTTTTGGCTGTATAAGGACTGGCTCATCAGTCAGAAAATGAGTTAATCACAGCTATTCAGGGGGATCAGATGGCATATTTGTGAGCAACAAAACAAAATCATCTAAGTAATATAAATGGTAATCCCTGATCACATTTTGAGTCTGTTTACCAATTCCTAATACATTTTGTTTATCTTGTTAATTACAAGAAATTTCAGTAGTTGGTCCAAAGAAAGAATGTGTCATTGCTAACAGAGATCAGGTGGAGAGGACCATGACAGTCAATGTTACTTGTTTCATCTGTAGATTTGTTGATAAACACAATCTGCCTCCCAGATATTGTTGACCTTGAAACTCCCAGCTTGCATAATTATTGATGGTGGTAGCTGCAGTCCAATGACATCTTGGAGAACATAGATTTTCCATTCTGGTTCAGAAGAAAGAAACTATGACATCTTAAATAATTTAATCAAAATTTCTTTTTCTTGGTTTATCTCCAGTGTTACATAAAGCTGCTCAGTGTTCCTTCAGACAGAAAGATATTTTAGCCTTTTCTTTTTATCTCTTAAACATACACAACATCCTGCTTTTTTCTTTGATGTGAATTGATGCTTATCACATCCACATGTGCTTGTGCTTTGATGGGTTCCAGGAATTATTACTGTATTAGATCCCTGTGTTCTGATGGATGCACCTTTTGTTCTTTTCCTGTCGTGATAGGTTCCTGTCATCTGGGACCAGGTTATCAGAGGGAATTCTGGAAAGTGGCAAGCAATTGCCAAGCACCAGATAAACAATATGTTCAGTCCTTCAGATGAGGAGCTGAAGAGTCAAGCTCGCAGGTAACGAGTTCCATATGCTCATCTTCCTTCCTTTTTACTTCTTACTTAAGTGTGGTACTTCATCCTATCTCAGTACATTTCAGATCACATCAACTTCCAAATCCTTGTGTGAAGCTGTTGTTACAATTCTGTTCATTTTGGGGTTTGGCAGTTCACTGTGTGCTATGATATAGTCTCTTGGCTTTAGCATCTTATGAAATTTCATTCCATTTGAGAATTTCTATTTCTGTATCTGCTAAACTGGTTTCAATTGTTTCTCTTTTTCTTACGTTTTTTCAGTAATATTTGAAATTTTTCAAAAAAGTATCCCTCAGCACTTGTTTTATTTTAAGGAACCTCCAACTTCCTACCTGCCAAACCAGTGCAATAGCACTGAAATTTTCTTGTAATTGAGCACTCCAGTTTCTATTTAGGAAGCTTTGTGGGAAAGAAGGAGTAGAGGCCAAGAAGGAATAGGGGGAAGAGAAGAATGGGAAAAGCGAGCAGGAAGGATGGATATCACTCCATTACCCCCAAACTCCAAAAATATGAAAAACAATCACAAATTTGCTCTCAGTCCCACGCAGAAAAAGTTTATCTGGGTGAAGTTTTCATTGTAGCCTAGTAGAGGCAGAGAACAAATGAAAAATTATCTTTTCCAGTTCAACTAAATTTAGGAACCACCACTGAAATTGGACTTCTTGTGGTCAGATTTAACAAATTGGGAGTCCCTTTATACATGAAAAATCAATTTTCATATACCAAATGTTATGCAAAAAGCACCTTTCGGAGAATTCTCTTTGAAATACATCTGAATTTGAAGCCTCCTTATAGGTCTTGAACTTTGACCTTTTGAAATACTGAAACACTGTCTACGCTTCTGAATCTATTGAAGACTACTTTCTGTCTTCAATCAGGTGGGCAAAGACATACAACCTGGATGTAATGGAAGCCCTGATCCCAGACAAACCCAAGTGTGGGATGTGTGGCTCTGAGGCCGCAAAGCGCTGCTCCCGTTGCCGGAACGAATGGTACTGCAAGCGGTAAGCACATCTAGTATAAGAGATGATGAGTTAGTAGCATTTTCAAAAACATCAACAGATGCCATTAACTAGAGAGGACCAATGAGAGAGGACCCATGGGATGATTCATGGCATGCATATGTAGAAAGCAATGGAAACATTAAATCATTACTGGAAAATTATTATCATTTTCTCTTTCATGTATTGATAAGAATAACAGTGCACCACAGAAACTGACGTTCTGCCTCAGCATTTTAGACAAAAAATTCAGTCACTTCTGCCACTTTGGGACAATATAAGCACATGTTATGAAAGGAACGCTTGTCTTCATAACCTCAGCAGCAAAGAGGGAAAACAGTTTTCTCATTTTGGATACCTTTGGAGTAAAATTGTACATATTAAAAAGTGTGCAAACTTTTTATGTTATTTTAGCAGAAAGGAATACAGAGGGAAAGGCTATTTTTTCTCCATTGTGACTCTGTGTTCATCTTCCCTACAAAATTAATGCAGTTTGACCCCACTGTAACTGCCATGGCTCAATGCTTTGGAGCCATGGGAGTGCCAAAATCAAAAAAGAAACTCTTTCATTTACACAGGCGGTGCCTTTGGAGCAAGAAGGAGAAATAAAAGATATGAGGATAACCACCTCCAGAGTGTGGGAGGTTTTCACCTTTAAATCAGTGAGTCTGAATTGCTGTGGCCTTCTAGGTGTTGCTGAATTGTAAGCCCCAGCCTTCCCTATCATTGACTATGCTGGCGATGGGCATCAGTGTCTGAAAGGTCACACAGTTCCTACCCTTGCTGCTACCCTTGTTACTAGCAACTTAAGAATACCTAGAGCAGAGATGGGAATGGGATCCTCAATTTTTTTCCCTGAATCCCATCTTTCATTGGCTCTTTGCACTGTCAGTGATCAAGGATGATTGGATTTATAGTCCAGTAATATTTGAAAGGCCAATAATTCCCTATCCCTAGCCTAGAATGACTTGTCTTCAGCGACATTAGATTTTCCTGCAAGTAGAGATTCTCCTGAGATGCATTACTGCTCTACAGAAGGTCATCTCATTATGTGTAGACTGTCAACCTCATGGAAAGATACCCCATCATATTCTAGGCCTGTTTTCTTCAGAAGAAAAAGGAAACAACACCACCTTTATATAAAATATTATTAAGATTAGCCTTGTGTGCTGTTCATTCAGTACAGCTCGAAACTAAATTATTCTGAGTAAAGGTGAAGCAGTTCAATGTGTGTTCCATTCTGAATCTGGTAGTGATGATCGTTATTGATTTGCCTTTATATTTCCCTTCCAGAGCATGTCAAGTACAGCACTGGCAAAAGCACAAGAAGGCTTGTAATTTAATGGCAGATGCCCTGAAGAAAATACAGGAAGATATACAAATGCAAGCAACTCCCAACAAGTAGTTCCAGTGGCCAGAAGAGTTTTGTCCTGTTCTTACTTTGAAAAATAGGGAAAATTAATAATTTCAGTTAGAAAAGACCCTCCAGCAAAAGAGAAAACTATTAGTACCAACTTCCTTAGGAATTGCACACATATTGTTTTGCATTATACAAAAACTGTGCTGTCTCTGAAATGGTGCTTTATATTAGGAGGAATGCCTTTTCTTCTTGGGAAATATGCATTACAGCAAGTATACTGTCTGCTTTGAGAACAAAGAGAGTCTTTGATAGTCTTTATGAAAACTGTCATCACTAAACTCAGAAGGCACAGATCTTTTTAATGGGCTACTTGTTCACATAGCTTTATATGTTGGTAGATATTGTCAGGATGAGAGTATACTCAAACGTTTTAGTGAAGAGGAATGATAAGGATTCCGTTTCAAATCAACCCTCCTCGATACTATGGAATGTGCAGGCACACCGACATACACAGAGCTTTTCTGTATTTTAAAAAGATCCTGTAAATGCTGCAAATTTAAGTGTAGTTTTGAAATTACAGAATATCTCCTGAAAATTGTTATATATGTGGCATCCAGCATATATGGCTGTGATGCCCTTCTCACAGATAAAAGCAGAGTGTGTTTAACAGTTCTCTTGACCAAAATTATTACCCATTCATGTGGTGTTTTTCCTTATTCTGCTTCAAGGATGTGTTGTAAGGACTACAATTAAACACTCATGTGCAGACAACACAGTTTTGCCTTAAATGTAAGTAAGTTAGTTCAGTATAATGTATGCCGAATTCACTTCTTAAAGTTTTAGTATTTGAAAAGCATTTGTTACATCACAACAGTGTGTCCATGTGCCTTACATTATTAGGATGGGAAGGGTAGGGAGGCATGGCAAGAAAAGTTTCATGTTTTCCTATCTAGTTTTTTAATTGCTCAGTGTAGCTTCAGAATCACTGATTGCTAAGCGGAGGGAGGCGAAGGGGAAAGGGATGTGGTCAATTAAAGAATTTCAGCTCGCTGAGCTGTAGAAGTTTCAGTGTTAAGAGTGTAATGCATGACTTTTTCATTGCTGCTAAAAATTGACTTATTTAATCTTTGTTTTGGTGTTGAAAATTAAACTACTAATTTACATTTTGTGTGTGTGTGTGTGTGATTATTTAATGTGTGCCATCTCAAGCAAGAAGTTCTGCAGGAGTGAAAGGATTTCTATTTTAAAAAATCCCAAGGAAATGTTTAACATGAATATTGGCTTAGACACTTCCAAGATCTGAGAAGACAAAATATTCTTCAATTTCTTTATTGTACTTACCAAAGCATCTTATGAATTTTATTCTTATGAATCAAAGCATCTGGAACACAACCAAATCTTATGAATTCTTAACCCCTCTGCCCTTTTCTCGAATCATTTTTGTTCAGATTGATCAGGATCACACTAAATATGATGGGTTCATACTTAAAGTGTGAGTGAGGAGTCTAATCTGTATAACTTAACTGTATTCCCGCACTTCCCAGAAGCCAAAACTATCTGAGGGTGCATCTACAATGTAGAATCAATGCAATTTGACACCACATTGAAATGCCATGGCTCAATGTGCTGGACTCCTGAGAATTGTAGTTTTGTGTGAATCATCAGGTTTGTGAATCATAAGGCTAAAAATCTAACTCTTTTTTGGCCTATTTCCAGGTATTTTGGCAAATGACTTTTCTGAGTCTCTATTAAAACAGATGGAATGACAACATGTTGTTCAATTATGAAGCAATTTGAGGTCTTCAGAGAATACAATCTGTGTAAGCAACAAGCATTGTTCTCTGACCAGGAAATAAGCACCAACATGCATACAATACTGTATAATATAAATCTCTTCCTTTATCAATTTCCTCTTTGCTAGAACACCACAATTATTGCACAAAGGTTTTGTTCCAGGAAAGTGTGGAGCAGCACACCAAGGTGGTTTTTAGCAGATTAGCCAGTTGGAAGGAAAACATGACTGTTATTCAACATTTGTATAAATGATTTGTATGACAAAGTAGAGGACATGCTTATCTAATTAGATGACGCCAAAATAGAAGAGAAGCTAATAATACCCCAGAAAAATAGGATTTGAATTTTAAATGTTCTCAACAGATTGGAAAACTGGGGAAGCAGAGTGGGGGGACTAATAAAATGAACTTCAACAGAAATGTAGAATACTACATTTAGGTAGAAGAACTTAGCTGAACATGAGTCAACAGTGTAATGTCACAGGTTAAAAATACAATGTGACTCTAGGCCACATCAATAAGAATACAGTGTCTCGATCAAGGGAAGTCATAGCCCCACTTTTTTTCTATTTTGGTCAGACCTCACCTGGAATAACACTATCTCCAGTTCTGGGCACCACAATTCAATGAGGATATTGACAAGTTGAAAACTGTCCAGAGAAGGGGGACCAAAATGGCCAAAGATGTGGAAGCCAAGTCCTATGAGGAATGACTGAGGGAGCTGGATACATTTAGCTTGGACAAGGTTGCCATGTTTAAATATTTGTAAGGATGTGATTATTGAGGATGGAGTAAGCTTGTTTTCTGGTGCTCTAGAGGTTAGGGCATGAACAACTGGTTCGAACTATAGGAAAAGAGATTCCACCTAAAAATTAGGAAGAACTTCCTAATGGTAAGAGTTGTCTAACCGTGGACTATGTTGTCTTGGAGTGTGGTGGAGTCTCCTCTGGAGGTTTGTAAAGATAGGCTAGATGGCCATCTGTCAGGAATGCTTTGATTCCTACATGGCAGGGACTTGGACTGGGTTGTCTTTTGTGGTCTCTTCTAACTTGATGTTTCTATAGTTCAATATTCCAAACTACAAGAGGGAGAAATGTCCCAGACATTTGTAAAAGGTCTCAGGCCGCCTCAGCTGAGACAGGAGAGTGGGCTAGCTTGGCTGATGCTGCCATGGAAATTTTCAGTGTTGGCTGCTCTCACAACAGAGCTTCCCACATATCAACCATTGCAGCTTCATAGTGGCATTATTGCTGCTACCAACATGTTATATTTCAGCCACTTCTATTCAAGTAAAGACTGGTGACATCTTTTCATAAACAGATGCTAACAAATTTGCTGGTTTCATTGGTGGGATTTTATGCTTGGGTTTTTTAAAATCACTACTTGTGTTACATTATGAGGTCCAATTATTTAAAAATGTGAAATATAAAATCATCTTGAACAGACAAGCACCCACAGAGTGCTAGTTTTTGAACAGCCATCAGTGCCTGCAAAAAAAAAAAAAGCATTCAAGGATCTGCTGCTGAGGGAAGTTTCAATCCTCAGAGCATCTGGGAGGATTTTTGCACCAAGGGGATGTGGTTTTATTTATGTTCAGTTATTGGGCCTTTAGCCCAGAGCACAGAAACGTTTAGTCCTCCAGATGCTTTGGGCTCCCATAATCCCTTGCCGTTAGCCGTGTTGGCTGGGGCTTTGCAAGGCTGAAGTCCAATATATCTGGTGGTCAAAAGATTCTCTGCTCCATACTTTAGCTTCCAGCAAAAGACATGACCCTAGTGCAGAAAAAAAGCTGCTAGATCTACATGAGGGATGGGAATTACAGTGCCATCTGGATGCGCTGGATTGCCATTCCCAGCATGTCTCACCGTGGACTTTCTTGGCTATAACTGTTGGGAGTTGTGGGCCAACAACATCTGGAAGGTTACATGATGCTCACACCTAGATTATGTAAATAATACCAGCTTCCTGAATATTTACTCTCAAGGGGCATGGCTATGGGGTTTCTAATTGCAAGTACACTATTTTCATTATTTTCCAGTAAACCACTGCTTCTGTTTCTTTCCAGCTTCCACCCCATCTTAAACAAGGCAAGAGTCCCCCATCTAAGAACCATTTATGTTAACTTTCCCTGGCTATCACTTACTCATTATCCGCCAGTCAGTCAAGGTATTAAAAAGGGTTATATCTCTATTTGACATGTACATAGACAACCTCAATTGCTTTTACAATTTTTATTCCAGGAAATTAGACCTTAGGAAATGGATTAAGACAAATATCCCATATTAAAGCCAAAGATGTATGGTTCTACAGTTCTACTAGCACTACTAACCAATGTATGGCATACAACAGTTTCACAACAGAGATTCAGGTACAACAAAACTGCCCCTTACCAATATTTGCAGTGGGTGATCACTTTCAATTTAATAAATTCAAGCTGCATGGAATTTTAATCTTTTCCTAACTATAGAGCAGGCCCAGGAGGCAATAGTAGAAGTAAACTCAACTTAAAATATTTGAACCTTTTAAACATATTTGTACAATTTCTTTTCTATTCCAAGTTATACACTCTTACTGCTCTCAGTCACACCCTCATCTCAAGTGCGGTTGGTGGGGACGGGGAGGGGGGGGGGCTTTTCTGTGATCATTCCTTCCCGACTGAACTCCCTCCCTTTGGAAATCAGGACAGCCTCCTCACTCCGCTCCTTCAAGAAGCAATTAAGAACATACCTTTGCACATTGGTCTTGTATTGCTTTTATGAGGTCCAACAATGCTGAAAATTATTATATTACCTTCACTCATGTTTTATATGTATATAAAAGGGGGAACAAGAGATAGGGCTCCCTCCCTAGGAATATTAGATCAGCCCCTTCCCTCCTGACCTTCTGCAGAAAAGTGAAAGCATGGCTTTTTGAACAAGCCTTTGGGAACATAGTACAAAAGATAAACACAGAACTATGTGACAACGAATACGTTTAAAAGGTTCATGCCAGTCTGAGTCCCTCGATAGAGGTGAGAAGGTCGAGGTACAAAAGTTTTAAATAAATAAATACTGGAACGGCTTGGATGATGTTTTTGGACGTTGAGGCTAATAGTAAAGGTAATGGTTTTATATGTTTTAAATGTGTTAATTTATGTATTTTATAATTCTGTTTTAAATGTTTATTGTAATTTTTACATTGTTTTAATGGCATTGAATAGCTGCCTATGTTGTAAAAAACCCTTGAGTCACCTTCGGGTTAGAGAAAGACAGGGTAGAAATATCATAAATAAATAAATCTTTTATACAGATTTTATCAGTTTCTGGTGTTGTTTATGTTATGAAATTGATTGACTACATGTTTAGCTTTGGTTGTTTGTTGCTGTTGTTGTTGTTTATTCGTTCAGTCACTTCCGACTCTTCGTGACCTCCTGGACCAGTCCATGCCAGAGCTCTCCCTCAGCTGTCACCATCCCCAGCTCCTTCAAGGTCAAGCCAGTCACTTCAAGGATAACATCCATCCATCATACCCTTATTGGTTTATTTTTAACTGTTTATTTTTAACTGTTAGTTGGTTTCTATTTTATTTCTATTTTTTCTGTCATAGCACATGGCATTGAATGTTTGCCATTTTTGTTTTTGGAAGCCACCCTGAGCCCCTTCAGGGAGAGAGGGCTGGTTAAAAATAAAATAATTATTAATATGATTATTATTATTAACTTAAATGTAATGTTTAACACACCACAGAACTCACTGAATGTCTCCTATAGAATTGTGGCCCAAAGCCAAATAGAGTAGATCCACCAAATCAATGGGATTTACATAAGTTAAATCCATAATTGATTCAATGGATCTGTAACAGAACTCATAATTAGTTGTATACATTTAGTTTCTAAAACAAGAGGTGTCAGATTCCAAGCACATGAGGAGGTTGTGCTTTCTAATCCAGAAGCCCTGTTGTCATCATTAGGTAATTGAAGGCTTGTTGTGGTTGCTTATTAGTGACAATTGCATGTACTAATTGGCTCTTGTTTTACTCCATGTTCCCTTGCATTTAAAACCACTTCTAGTGTTAATCCTCAACACAAATTAAGCTCTGCATGCCTGCACAAAACTAACTAATACGCTTTCCTCAGAAATTTTACTGGCCTGTAACTATTATTTCCAATCCTTTGTATCTATACCAGTTGTTGAAATCTACAATCTTACAATCTTGACCTGTGCTGGTTCCCTTTTGCATTAGTGTAATTCTATAGATTTATAATCAATCTTGTTCCCTAGTATTCTTGACAGTAATTATACCTGTCTGTTGTCCCCTACAATTATGAGATAGCATCTAACCGGAATCAGATAGTACAGCTGTCTGGTATAAGTGTTACTTTCACATTCTGTCTTGAGCTACTAAACTCTGGTATGCATTTTGAGATCACAATTCAGGAAGTGAACATGCAGCATGTGAGAAAGCAGTGGCCTTAAAAAACAATCCCATGCACCCTATACCTCTGCCTCTCAAACTATCTCATGCAAAGGCTAGCAACATTTCCCCTCAGTACGCCAGGGACTGGAACTATTCACATAGTTTTCTAAAAACACTTTGTGGAGCAGCAGCAGCCTGTGGATCGCCACTTTGAGCAGTACTGTTCTATACCTCTATGTTTGTGGTAGAGGTAGAGTATTTGAATACGTAGCTTTACAGATAGTTTACTTAGGCGATCCCTCGTTGTCCGAGTAAGATTGTCCTCCAAGTGCGGTGTCCTGGCGGTGGGTACGTAGATGGCTGTAGAAACCCTATTCTTGACCCGCATGTTCTCCCGCAGTGAGGGCATCAGTTTCCAGGTGGAAGGCAGTCCTGGTCAGGGTTGGCTTGATGCACCTTCCTCTTGGCACGTATCTCTCTTTCACCCTCAATTCGTGCCTCTTCAAATTCTACAGCACTGCTGGTCACAGCTGACTATCTAGAGTGCTCAAGGGCCAGGGCTTCCCAGTTCTCTGTGTCCATGCCACAGTTTTTAAGGTTGGCTTTGAGCCCATCTTTAAATCTCAAGAACGTTTCCCATTATTGAGTTGGGAGTAGAGTAACTGCTTTGGGAGACAGTGATCGGGCATTTGGACAATGTGGCCAGTCCAGTGGAGTTAATGGCGGAGGACCATCACTTCAATGCTGGTGATCTTTGCTTCTTCCAGTATGCTGACATTTGTCCACTTGTCTTCTCAAGAGATTTGCAGGATTTTTGGAGGCAATGCTGATGGAATCGTTCCAGGAGTTGCATGTGACGTCGGTAGATCACATTTCGCAGGCATATAGCAGGGTTGAGAAACAAGCTCCTTGGTATCCCTCAATCACTCTGTGCTTCATTCAGAAAAATGCTGCACTCGCAGAGCTCTGGCAGTGTTGTATTTCAGTGTCAGTGTTGACTTTTGTGGAGAGGTGGCTGCCAAGGTAGTGGAAATGGTCAACATTTTCTAATGTTACACCATTAAGCTTTATTTCTAGCATTGCAGACAGATTGGCTGGTGCCTACTGGAAACGCAGCAGATAGTTCAGAGCAGTATGGACACTATGTGGGATGTATATTCTCATGGGTTAATGAGCTGGTCAGTAAAATAAGACCCTTGTTGCTGAGACCTTGCAGTATTTAACTGATGTAATACAAAATGAGGAAGAGAAAAAATATTTATCTTTGAGCTCCCAATTCTTTCCTCTTCAATAGCGTTCCTTTTCATATCCAGGCTTCCTGTCATGAGCACTTCCTAACAATCTTGCCTTACACAGAAGTAGGCTCTCACCCATGGAAAAGGACTTCTGCTTGAAGAGATCCTGGTGCCTGCTTGATACAGCTTATCAGGAAGAGATTGTGTCTTTGTAAATTCCGCAACCTTAATATTAATTATTAATATTATTATTATTAATACATTGTGTCATAAACATTGAATTGTCCACTGTAATCAATATATCATCTGTCATGTTGGCCTGATAAATGAACAAGTACAAGTATATTTAAATGAAAGTGAAGCAATAAATCTTTGCATTTTGACTAATGTGGTACATACACAATATTGAAGAGCTAACAGTATAATAAGTAAAAATCCCCATACACCGATAGTGAGAGAAGAGTGCACAGCCAAATTACTATGTCTACTTTGGAAATCCTTTCAAATGTAATCTTTTCCTGGCAAATACTTGCTCCAAGGAAATGGTAAAAATAGAACAATTTCCATCCCCTTCCAGGATTATTTTTAAATGTATTCACATGAATTCTATTTACTGTAGGACTTCAGACTGAAGTGCCCTAAAGCAAGAGTGAGAGGCCTATAATGTTCTCTTCGTCTTTGCCTTAACCCCAATTCCAAATGAAAAGATGGTTTTATGGAAATAGCGATCTTAACTATAGTTCCCTGGTAACCACTAGCAACAAGTTTTTGTGGATATGAGATACAATCAACGCCAGTACTCCTCAATAGGAACCCTGCCATATTTTTGGTTAGCTGAATGAAGATAAGTTTAAATGATTTCATCCATCACGAGGCCATCCAGGCCAAGCCGAGCAATCTTTTCCAGCAGGCAACAAGCCTGCAGTACATTGTTGAAAAGGAAGAAATGGAGGAGATCCAGTTCCTTCTCACAAAACTGGGAGGAAAGTGGCATCTCTTGCAGTTATGTTGGATTTTGTAGGTGATCAAAAACATAACTCTTGGCAGAAGGGCTGTCTCCTGCAACCATACTACACTAGTGGTACTTCTACACGTCCCAGGTGCCAGCCATAACCACTACCTGTTCTTTCCGAGCCCTTTTAAAGCTGAGAGCAATTTAAGTGAATTAAGAGATGCTGCACAAAGTGAGGAAGGGTCACAATCAAGACTGGATACACAAGCCGAGGGGGATCTACCAGATAGAAATGCAGAGCACCTGTTCATGTACCTCACTACAGCCGCGAGGATGGTATATGCAAAAACATGGAAGTCAAAAGGAGTACCCCCGATAGAAGAATGGATAAACAAAATACAAGACATTATGAACATGGACAAACTAACATATTATCTAAGTGAGGAGGTAGGAAACGGACTGACCAAAACGGACTGGTCACTCTTCAGAGACTACCTACAGAAACGGAACACAAATCAGCATCCCCAAGACGGCTAACAGGGAAAAGAACTTAGATTGCAGCAACATGTTTGAAATCTCAAGATCTAACTCTTCCCACCCAACCCTCCCCTCCTCACGAGTTCAACTGCACCCCTTCACCCTCCCACTACCTCTCCCCCTGGACTACTGGAAGATCTGAATAAATGGAACTGAAAGGACGCACTGGAAGCCAACCCCCCCACCCCACCCCTTCCCCCCTCTCCTTCTCCTCTATCCCCCCATTCCCCCCCTCTACCCCCAAACCCCTCCCGTCCTATTTTCCCCATCCCCTTCAATTTTCCCCGCTGGTACTCCATGCCCCCTCTCCCCCCTCTTTCTTTCCTACTATTCTATGCCAAAATATTGTTCCCCCACTTTCATTGTCATTTGGAAAATTCTTTAATAAATACATTTTTAAAAAAAAGACTGGATACACAGATTGGGCAGGCAGCAAATAACAGTCTAGACCTGTGGCTCTGTCCCAGTTTAAAGGGACGGTGTATTGAAACGCCGCAACAAATGGGGCGATGAGGAGAGTAGTGTGTTGTGGCTGAGTATTTTTATTTTTATATATTATTTGAGAGAGGCTTGTGTGAGGCTTGAGAGATACTTGAGAGAGATTGGAGAGATACTATGATGAGGTCTGTATGTGTCACTTTAATATGCGTAAACCAATACCATATACTGTATCCAGCTCCAAATGATCTTCAGCCGTCTTCCTGTAGAATATCTTCACTACAGTAACTTGACACAAGTCTTTATTGTAAGAATTGAATAAAGAAATATTTATTTATTGATTCTCAGGCACACAAAGCATATTGGTTACAAAATATTTTCTTCACAGTATTTTTAGATATTGTTACAGTTGACTTTTATTATTGTGAACACTTGAACTGTTACTATATAACTCTCAGAATGGCTTATCTTATGCCAGCTTGGTTTATTAACTTCTTTTTACTTTAAATTGTAATTTCTTTCTCAGTCTCCTGACTAGGCCACTTTAATCTTGTAGTTTCTTCACTTTATCAATAGGTTAACTGTAAATTTATTTCTTAAAGAACACTTTTTTCCTCAGTCCCTCTGACTGACACTTATACACAGATTCTCCTTTTATCCCTTCAGTTTTGCCACTGAAGACTCAATATAATACTGGGAATTCCTTTCCCCTAGCTCAAAAGCTAGTTTCTAATTCAGAACTGGTTCCTTTAGTATCCTAAATATCAAGGCTGAAGACTAAACTTATAATAGGAATGTCCTTGATCCAGCTCTTACATAGCCAGAAACACCTTCCCTTTGGCTCACCTGGCTAAAGACTGGATAATATTTTTGAATGCCCACTCTTTGTATTTTTATTTATTTATTTATAGCATTTTATCCCACCCTTCTCAACACCCCCCCCCCCAGGGGGGGGGGGCTCAGAGCAGCTTAAATAGGCAGCAATTGTATGCCACAATCAATAACATAGTATAAAACCATCAACACATACAAAGTTAAAAACAGTAACAATTAATTATATCCAAATTAGCACAACAATGATTAATTGTCACCAAAGGCTTCTAAATAAGCTCTTCAGCCATGGAATCAGGGGACAGGTCTTGTCCTGGATTGGGCAACAAAGTGGCAAATGCATTTTAACCTAAACAAGTGTAAAGTCATGCACATCGGGGCAAAGAACCCCAACTACACCTACAAATTGATGGGGTCAAAGCTTTCCGAGACAAACCAGGAAAGGGATCTTGGGGTTTTGGTGGACAGCTCAATTAAGATGTCAACCCAGTGCGCAGCAGCAGTGAAAAAAGCAAATTCTATGCTAGGCATGATCAGAAAGGGAATCGAAAATAGGTCAGCAAATGTTGTATTACCTCTCTACAAATCGATGGTAAGGACACATTTGGAGTACTGTGTACAATTCTGGTCTCCGCACCTTAAGAAGGATATAACGGAACTGGAAAAGGTACAGAAAAGGGCAACAAGAATGATCCAAGGGATGGAGCGGCTCCCTTATGAAACCAGGTTGCAACACCTTGGTCTTTTCAGCCTTGAAAGACGGCGTTTAAGAGGTGACTTGATCGAAGTGTATAAAATCATGCATGGGATAGAAAAGGTGAATAAAGAAAAACTGTTTTCTTTGTCACAAAACACTAGGACTAGAGGGCACTCCCTGAAGCTCCAAGGTAGGAAAATTAGGACTAACAAAGGGAAATATTTCTTCACCCAGAGGGTCATTGGGTTATGGAACTCACTTCCAGAAGAGGTTGTGACAGCTGCCAGCCTGGACAACTTCAAGGCAGGATTAGACAGATTCATGGATACCAAGTGTATCGGTAGTTACTGAAAAGGACATTCAAGTGCCACCTCGGAGTTGGTTGAGGTAGGCAGGATTTCCCCGGGTACTGGTTGTGGGGGGGTCGGGAGCAGGTCAGGGTTTTGCCCCCCTTCTGCTCGAGATCCCCGTGTACAACTGGTGGGCCACTGTGTGATACAGAATGCTGGACTAGATGGGCTGAGGTCCGATTCAGCATGGCTCTTCTTATGTTCTTATGTTCTTATGTAATTAAAACAATACACAATACTCAAACTCATTGATAAACAATAAAACCGTCTCATCACATATATTGCCAATCCAATCCATTCCGATCAAAGTGCTGCTTTATGTTTATTGTCCGAAGGCCTGTTCCCAAAACCATGATTTAATTTTTTTCCTGAATGCCAGGAGGGATGGGGTTGATTGTATTTCATTTTGAAGTGTGTTCCACAGGCGGGGGGCTACAGTTAGCGCTGCCCCTTTTTCTCCCTAGCTCTGCTGAAATGGATACATTTCTACTGCAGGCTTCATTACTATGGCAACGCATCAACCAAGCAGCTGTAGCTAAGGCTGGCCTGCACTTGCCATATACCAACACCAACAAACACATTCAAAACCTACACTATAATCAGATATTTCATTACAGGTGGCAACATAATTATTATCTGTTCTACCTTTTACTGTTATATCAACACATCTTGGTATAAGGGGAGAAAAGGATATAATGGATTCTGAGTCTGCTGTATCTTTACTAACGTGGTTAATGGTACAACTACATGTTTGTAGAAAACGTAATAATTCCAGTGCTGTATTTCTGAAGTCAAATGCCTTCAGATCTTTGCAGACGCCTCTCAAGATGTTAATTCCCCCTGCCAACTAAATTCTGAAACCAGACATACACATAATTGTTTGAAGTCAAATGTAGCTATGAGCCAATTCTGTTCTACAGTTATCCCTTACTTAAACTGCACTTTATCAGCACAGCTTTGAGAACATACATTCACAATAACAATACAAAAGTAAGCACTTTATGGCTTGAGATATCACAGCAATTTGGCCAAGATATCCCCACAAAAACAGACAAAACACAAATCCTGCATGTAGAAGTGTCCTTGACAGCCCTGCTTTGAGATATTTTGTGCTTCCAAATGGGGAGATAATGAAGGTGAGGTAGAGCTCTAACTTCAGGAATTCAATAGGAAATGACATCTATACACACTACACCAAAAAAAAAAACATGAATGAAAGATTAAAAGGAGACCAGACTGTTGTGGCTAAACAAAATGAAAACATTCTTGAGACAAGGATGTTAAACAAAGACAAAGAATGGAGATTAATTTACAGGCAGGAAATAGTGTTGGGAGGAATAAAGATGTTAACCCCAAACCACCATATGCTCAACTTGTTGTCCTTGACCTTAGGAAAGTATAAGCAGCAATGGCACCATGGCTCCAGTTGATGTCATCTCTTAAAATGTAGGTTGTAGATAATGTAGTGAGATCCATCATTTTATAGAGTAATAGCTGAAGCCCTATCTAACCACTAGCTTGTTTCTACAGCTGTAAGACACCAGGCACTTTTCAGAACCAGGCAAAAGCTGTTTGCTTTTACTCAGCCTCAACATCAAAGCATTCTGTCAATTACAATTTATCGGAGGAAAGTACCATAAACTATACTTGCAAACATAAACAGTACTAGAAAGGTTCTTACAATACTGACTAAAGAAGGGTTTGATTATCCTAGTAAACATCAGGGACATATAATTTTACTTTTCCAGACAAATAACTCCCTTCACTAGGCTATACTCCCAACATGCTAAAGACACCTGTGATCATTGGCCAGGATGGCTAGAACTGATGGGGAGTTCACCAACATCTGGAAAGATACATTTTCCTGTTTCTCTTTACATGGCTTGGAATTTTCCAAAGTGCTGAAAGACATCTGGATTTAGATATCTCCAACACGATGATAAGGCCTTAAAATAGAAATTATGTGAGACAAGGAATTGTGAGGAAATTCTCAGTATTTTAAAAGGTTCTTACTTTATTCAAGCTGATAACTTTTAAAGAGCTGTTAAACATTTCAAATGGTTGACATTAATTTGCTGGGCAACATACAATGCTTACAAGATCTTCCATGAAAGATCACAAGAATACATAGCTTATTACATCTCCTGACTTACAATGAAAAATGAATAGTCAGTGAATTGCGAGAAAATGTTTTGTTGTCTAGTAAAAAAATAGTTTGACTTTTGTTATTGTTGTCATTTTATTTTTGCATGCTGAAATATGCCCTGTAATTTTGTATTTCTATACAAAGAATATTGGATTTTTTTTCTGGTTATACTTGTAAAATTGAGATATCCCAGTATGGCTGTGGCTCTTAATGAGACATGCCGCATTATCACAGGATGTCTACACTCAACACCACGGGAGAAATTATACTGTTTAGCCAGTATTGCACCGCCTGACACCTGCTGGGAAGTAGCAGCCAATAATGAAAGGACCAAGGCAGTGACATCTCCAGCCAAGCATGTAGCCGGGGGGGGGGGGGGCTTGAGGGCTCCAGCCCCCACCCCCCCCAATCTCAGGGAGGTCCACGAGAATGCCTTACTGGCACATTATTTAAACTGTTATGTTTATTCATATCTTGGTCTGATCACCATGCTCAATCTATCCCATATGCATGGGGGTATTGGGATAACGATGCAAAAGGTTTGCTAAGGTCGACCCCCTCCCACTCCGACTCACACCCCCCCCCCCGACTCAAACTCACCCCCTCCCGAATCAAAAGCCTGGCTACGGCCCTGTCTCCAGCCCATCCTCTGTTAGGAGATCAGTCAACACTCAATGCCTTAAATCAGTGCTGTCCAACTTCTAACCGGCCAAGGGCCGGACTTGAGGTCACTGATGACCTGGGGGCCGTTCGGCCCCGCCCCAGCCCCTCCCAGCCCTGCCCCAGGCCCCGCCCCAGCCCCGCCCCGCCCCGCCCCGCCCCTGGGCGTGCGGAGAGAGAGAGATGCCAGTCAGCTGACTGGCTTCTCTCTCTCTCTCCTTTCCCGCAGCGCATGCCGGCGCCTGGGCGCGGGGAGAGAGAGAAGAGATGCCAGTCAGCTGACTGGCTTCTCTCTCTCTCTCCTCCTTCCCAGCGCGCCGACGCCTGGGCGCGCGGGAGAGGGAGAGAGATGCCAGTCAGCTGACTGGCTTCTCTCTCTCTCCTTCCCCGCGCGCCGACGCCTGGGCGCGGGGGGAGAGAGAGAGATGCCAGTCAGCTGACTGGCTTCTCTCTCTGCTTCCCGCGCCCTGGCGCCTGGGCGCGCGGGGAGAGAGAGATGCCAGTCAGCTGACTGGCTTCTCTCTCTCTCCCTTCCCACGCGCGCGACGCCTGGCGCCTGGGCGCGGGAGAGAGAGAGAGAGAGATGCCAGTCAGCCGACTGGCTTCTCTCTCTCTCTCTTTTTTCCCGCGCGCCGACGCCTGGGATCGCGCGGGAGAGAGGGGAGAAGCCAGTCAGCTGACTGGCTTCTCCTTTCTCCCTCTTTCCCCGCACGCGTGGCCTTGCCCCGATCCCGAGCGCCGGCGGAGGGGAAGGAGGAGAGGCGAAGGAGGAAGAAAGCAGCCAGCTGACTTCCTCCTCCGCCCCTCCTCCTCCCCAGCGGACGTGCCGCGGCTCAATCGTGAGCCGCGGTGCAGGGAGGAAGGAGGAAGGCGAAGGAGGAGGAGCCAGCTCTCTTCCTCCTCCCTGCCCCGCCTCCCCCCCCCCCGGCCGCCTTTTTAAAAAATTGATTTTTAAAAATTTAAAAATGGCGGCTGAGGGCATAGGTGGGGCCGTGTCCAACAGGCTACGGGGCCGGATCCGGCCCCGGGGCCGCCAGTTGGACAGCCCTGCCTTAAATCAATAAATAGCTTTCTAAGATCTACAGAGATACTTGCAGGAACACCTCGGCAAGCGAGAGTCCAAAAGTGGCAGGCTAAAACTAGGAACCTCAATCAGTGGCTGACACTGGATGAGAGACTCCCCCGGGCACACAAAAGACTGGGTGATCTCAGCAAGCAAGAGCCCAAAAGTGGCAAGTTAAAACCCAGAACCTTGATCAATGGCTGATACCAAATGAAAGACTCCCTGGGTGACTTGGAAGGCACTGAACAGACTGCGCTCTGGCACCATGAGATGCAGAGCCAACCTTAAGAAATGGGGCCACAAAGTGCAAGTGTGAAGAAGAGCAAACCACAGACCACCTACTACAATTCAGTCTGAGCCCTGCCACGTGCACAATGGAGGACCTTCTTATAGCAACACCAGAGGCACTCCAAGTGGCCAGCTACTGATCAAAGGACATTTAGTATAATGCCAGAAGTAAAAATAAAAACTTGGCTGTGGGATCAGGCTTTTGGAGAATAGTACAGTGCAGTAAGATTTGGAATATGTGCGATGACTATGGAATGGCTTGGACAACGATTATGGATGGTGTGATTTTAATATGAAATGTAATGTTTTTAAATATTTAATATGTATTGATTTTGGTTTAATTTTAATTTTAGTATTTTGGAGTTGTATGTGTTTTAAGACATTGAATAATGGTGTCTTTGTAAGCTGCCTTGAGTCCCCTTCGGGGTAGAGAAAGGCAGGGTATAAACAGAGTAAATAAATTAATATATAGGCTTTTTAACTTTGTGTTTTTTAATACGAACATTATAACTGAACACTCAATTTGCTTTTGACACAATAAATAAAATACCCTGGCTATTTTAAAAAATGCTAAATGGGACTGAAAGTACTGTCAGAAAAGGAATACAAAACAAATCTGCCAATAGTCACACAGATCTATGGTATGAGGACACTTGGAGTAACAATTCTGGTGGTTACAAAAAGTGCCTCTCAAAATGTATACAGCTGTACAATGATCAAAGGAGTAGAGTAACTCCTCTAAGAGGAAAGAATATGAAGTTTAATGTATTGTCGAAGGCTTTTGAAACATGGCCATACAGCCCAGAAAACTCACAACAACCAAATATGAAGTTTGGAGCTGTTTTAAGTGGGAGGGTGAGGGGAGAAAGTAAAGGGAGAGATGCTGAAGAGGCATAAAATTGTGCTTGGTGTGCTAAATGTTGATAGGAAGAAATGTTCCTACATGCGGATACTAGAACCTAGGGTCACTCACTGAACCAGAAGGCATTCTTTCAAGGAGTGCACATCCAGACATGGGCCAACTTGGGCCCTCCTTTCAGGTGTTTTGGACCCCAACTCCCACCATTCCTCACAGCCTCAGGCCTCTGCCTTTCCCCCCTCAGCCACTTAAGGATGTTAGAATGGTGAGGCTGTCCAATCAGAAAACACGTGCAAATTAGTAGGTTAAGATAGCTCATGCATGGGCCAACTTGGGCACTCCTTCCAGGTGTTTTGGACTCCAATTCCCACCATTCCTCACAGCTTCAGGCCAATGCCTTTCCCCCCTCAGCCACTTAAGGATGTTAGAATGTTGAGGCTGGCCAATCAGAAACCACATGCAAATTAGTAGGTTGATAGCTTATGCATGGGCCAGCTTGGGCACTCCTTCCAAGTGTTTTGGACTCCCACCATTCCTCACAGCCTCAGGCCCCTTCCTTTCCCCCCTCAGCCACTTAAGGATGTTAGAATGTTGAGGCTGGCCAATCAGAAACCACATGCAAATTAGTAGGTCAATATAGCTCATGCATGGGCCAACTTGGGCCCTCCTTCCAGGTTTTTTGGACTCCAGCTCCCACCATTCCTCACAGCCTCAGGCCCCTTCCCTTTTCCCCCTCAGCCACTTAAGGATGTTAGAATGTTGAGGCTGGCCAATCCAAGCCACATGCAAATTAGTAGGTTGATCGCTTATGCATGGGCCATCTTAGGCACTCCTTCCAAGTGTTTTGGACTCCAGCTCCCACCATTCCTCACAGCCTCAGGCTCCTTCCTTTCCCTTTCCTTTAGCCGTTGAGGGGGGAAATGAAGGGCCTGAGCTGTTGGAATAGTGAGACTGAGTCAAACCCTGGAAGAGGGCCCAAGACCCATGCTAAGATAATAGAATAATGCATTTTGAGACCACTTTAACTGCCAATAGCTCAATGCTATGTTGTCCTGGCTGTTGTCCTGGCAAAGAGTCCCAACACTCTTTGCCAGAGAAAACCTTGCAAAACAGCACCCATAATCCCATAGTATTGTGCCATGGCCCATGGCAATTCAAAGTGTCAAACTGCCTTAATTTTACAGTGTGTAGACTAGACATGATGCACCCCAGCAGGCCCCGTTCCCTTTCGGGCCCGTTTCTTCTCTCCGCACTCGACGAGGGCCTCTTGAAGCTTGATGCGGTTGCCTGCTTCCGAGGAAACGACCAGCAGCAAAGCAACCCAAGCATCGCTATAGAAGCTACAACTGCAGGCGGAGCCGGCAAAGAAACTTCCCCGCCCGCGCCCACCGCTCTCCCTCGCGGCTTTGGTTCCGCCTTTTTTGGGTCTCCCTCCCTCCCAACTCCTGGCTTCGACACCCATTCAAGTCCAGCTTTGGCGCCATGGGAGGTTGCGGTCATACACGCGGATGCCCGCAAACTCATCGCATGGACTTCAGTGGCTTCTCTTTGTAGCCTGGCACGGTGGTTTGTTAGAGGTCCAACGTTTTCTGTGTTCTCCAATAATACTAGGCTGCCATCGATGTGGGCGAAACCTTAGGGAGAATGCTTCTCGAACATGGCCAAACAGCCCGGGAAACTCACAGCTACCCAATGGGAGATGAAGTCAAACACCTGGCTGGAGGGCCCAAGTTGGCCCAGGCCTGCTCGATCAAATATTCATTGGAAAACGAGAGCAAAATGTCCTGCAGGATGTCCCACAGGAACAAAGCTTTATGCACTTTGATAAACTTTTTCCATGTTTTTAATGATAGAACCAAGTAAGGAAGCAACCATTATAACTCAGGATCAAAAATCATGTGACAAGAGTGCAATTGATGAAGGTTGAGCGCCCTCCTTCCTTCCTTCCTTCTTTCCTCCTTCCTTCCCTTCCTAATTTCCTTTCCTCCTCTCCTTCCTTCTCTCCTTCTTTCCATCCTTCCCTCCTTCCCTCCCACCTTCTTTACTTCCTTCCTTGCCTCCCTCCCTCCTACCTTACCTCCTTCTTTCCTTCCTTCCATCATTCCCTCCCCTAATTCTTTCCTTTCTTTCCTCCTTCCTTCCCGCCTTCTTTACTTCCTTCCCTCCCTCCCTCCTACCTTTCCTTCCTTCCCTCCTGCCTTCTTTACTTCCTTCCTTTCTTCCCTCCTTCTTTCCTTCCTTCCATCATTCCCTCCCCTAATTCTTTCCTTTCTTTCCTCCTTCCTTCCGCCTTCTTTACTTCCTTCCTCCCTCCCCTTCCTTTTTTTTACTTCCTTCCCCTTTTCCCTTCCCCCCTTTTTTCCCCCCTCCACCTTCCCCCCCCTTTCCCCTTTCCCCCCCGCCCTTTCCTTTTTTCCCTTTTCCCCTCCCTTTCTTTTCCCTTTCCTTCCCTTCCTTCCCATTTCCCCAACCCCCCCCCCTTCCCCCTTTTTCCCCCCTTCCCCCCTTCCTTTCCCCTTCCGCCCCCCCCTTTCCCCCCCCTTTTTCCTTTTCCCTTTCCCCCCTTTTTTCCCCTTTCCCCTTCCTTTTTAAAACCCCCCTTCCTTCCCCCTTTCCTTCCCCCCCTTCCTTCTTTTTTTTCCCTTCCCCCCTTTTCCCCTTTCCTTCCCCCCCTTCCCCTTCCCTTGCCCCCCCCCCCTTTTTTTACTTTTCCCCTTTTTTCCCCCCCCTTTTTCCCTTTCCCCTTTCCCTTCCCCCCCTAATTTTTTTTCCCTCCTTCCTTTTCCCTTTTTTCCCCCTTTCCCCCCTTTTACCTTTTCCCTTTCCCCTTTTTCCTGCCCCTTTCCCTTTTTCCCTTCCCCCCCCTTTTTCCCCTTTCCCCTACCCCCCCAATTTTTTTTTTTCCCCTTTTCCCCTTTACCTTTCCCCCCCCCTTTCCCCCCTTGGGCCCATTTTTTTTTTTTTTTCCTTTAACCCCCCTTTTCCCCCTTCCCCCTTGCCCACCCCCCTTCCCCTCACCCCCCCCCCTTCCTTCCCTTTCCCCCCCTTTTCCCTTGCCCCCCCCCCCTTTTTTACCCCCCCCCTTTCCCCTTTTCCCCTTTCCCCTTTTTTTCCTCCCCTCCCTTCCCTTTTTTCCCTTTTTCCCCCCCTCCCCCCTTTTTCCTCCTTTCCTTTTTTCCCTTTCCCCTTTCCTTCCCCCAATTTTTTCCCCTTCCCCCCCCCTTTCCCTTTCCCCTTTCCCCTTCCCCCCCCCTTCCTCCCTTCCCCTGGGCGCTTTTTTAAATTTTGTTCCGCAAAAACCCCCTTGGGGCTCAGGACAACGGGGGGCCCCTTTTGGGGGTCGCGGGGAGCCAAAGGGGAAGGGGGCCCCCCCCCTTTTTTCCCCAAAAAAAACCCCAGTGAGTTTTCTTTTTGGCAGCCTCGACAGGGAGGAGGGGGAAAAAGGGGGGGAAGGGGGGGGAAGGGGGGGGGAAAAAGTGAAGAAGTCGGGCGGAAAGTGAGTGGGAGGGGGGGGAGGGAAGGAGGAGGGCGGGCGGGGGCGGGAGGCCGCCTCTGCCCTTGGGGGGGGGGGATGCGCCCCCGGGGCCCCCGAGGAGGGGCCCAGGAATGATCGAGCTGCGGGGCTGCGGCCGGAGAGGGCCCTGGACCCGACGGAGCCGCGCCCCCCCCTCCGCCTGGGGCGGGGCCCCAAAAAGCTGCGGATCTCGCCCAAGGGGAAAAGGGGCCCCGGGGGCCCCAGCCGCGTCCGCCGCATCCGGCTCCGCGGCGGGCAGCGCGACCCCCAAACCCAGGAACTGGGCGAGGGGAAACCCCCTTTTCCCCCCCGCCCCCCGAGCCAGCCCCCCCCGGTGCGACCTCTGCGGGGTTTATCTGGGGGGCCCCAAAAAAACCCTCCAGTGCCTCCGTGAAATATACCCCATCCCCCCCTCGGCGGCAGGGGTGTTAGGGGAAAAATGGGGGTTTCCGTCCAAAACACCCGGAGGGGGAGGTTTGCCCCCGAGGCCTGGGTACCCAAAAGCATCCCCCCAAAAATTTTTTTTTTGGCCCCCGTTTCTCCATTTCTCCCCCCAGCTGGCCGAGATCCCCCCTGATCTTGGCAGCTAACAGGGTCATCCCCTTGGGGTTTTTTTCTTGGATGGGAGACTGCCAACCAATGCCAGCTGCTGTTGGCCTTATTTTTGAAAAAGATCGGGCCAAAAAACCCCAGAGTTGGGGCCTTTCCCCCGAATCCTTAAAATTTATGGGGGGGCCATAAGTTGACAAGTGGCTCCACTGGAAGGCATATACAAACACACCTATTACAGCCTCATCAC
>JARBWK010000001.1:57790981-57811348 GCA_030556195.1 Anolis apletophallus
CCCTGTGTTTCATCGTTCTGTGCGCCGCCCGGGGTGCGGCCTGATGTGACGCAGCCGCCCCCTCCCTGTGATGCGGGACGGGGAGGAGGAGTTCGAGTACAGGACATCCTGGATGCACGCATCAGATACCGGAAGCTGGAGTATTTGATTGACTGGAAAGGTTTCGGGCGGAGAAGAGGCGCTCCTGACGCCGGCTCGAGATGTTCATGCCCCGGACATTGTTGCTCATTCACCGCAAGTACCCTGACAAACCCAAGCCTCGCGGAGGCCTCGGAGGGGCCCTGAGGGGGGATAGTGTAGCAAAGCAGTTCTCGCAGCCTGGAGAGCAGGGCCAGGGACCCAGGGTTCCATTGGCATTGGGGCCATACAGCTGCAGAGACAGATTCAGAAGAGGATTTGGAAGGGTGGGAAGGACAGTTTCCCATCAGCGGGCCTCCTTCGCCCACAGAAAAGTTTGGCATGGGAAGAGCTGTGTTTTGGCCCTGACGTAGACATAGATAACCAGGTGCAAATGGAGGACAGCGATGAGTGGGAGTTATGAGCACCTCGGGGGGGAGGGTCACAGGAGCTTCTGAGTGAAAACATGGATGAAAGCGCCTGGGAAGATTCTAGGAGGAGAGCTCTCATGTAGATAGTGACCCAGCTGCTGAGAGACAAGGCTCGAACCTTTGATAGGAGAAGTAGCATTGAGTCTGGGAGAAGGGGATGGCACCGCAGCCTAGACAGGCCGAGGTCCGTCAGAGATTGGGACGGGGCCTAGAGCGCCGGGGACCTCGGCCGAACGATTAGAAGAGCAGGCGTGGGAACGCATCCCCAGTGCTTATTACGTCTCTTCTGAGTAGACGATGTTAGCGAAGTGATCTACGGAGCTGAGCTGGCTCGTGGTCACCAAGTCTTGCCTTGCATTCACCTTGCCTTGTTCCTGTTTCCGCATTGCCTTGAAGCCTTGCTCAAACCTTGCATTAGCCTTTGGATTGTTTTGCCAAGCTGTTTTGGACATTGTTGCTTCAAGCCTGATTGCATTTATCTCTTCTATGGACAATTTAATTTTTTGGACTGTTTTTATATTCAATAAAGTAGTTAGCCTTCAGTCCGTCTCTGTGTGTGTGATTAAGGGGCCGGTCAAGTCCGTGCATCGTGACAGACAGCCCTGCTTGGAGATATTTTGTGCTTCCAAATGGGGAGATAATGAAGGTGAGGTAGAGTTCTAACTTCAGGAATTCAGTAGGAAATGACATCTATACACACTACACCAAAAAAAACATGAATGAAAGATTAAAAGGAGACCAGACTGTTGGGGCTAAACAAAATGAAAACATTCTTGAGACAAGGATGTTAAACAAAGACAAAGGACGGAGATTCATTTACAGGCAGGAAGTAGTGTTGGGAGGAATAAAGATGTTAACCCAAACCACCATGTGCTCAACTTGTTGTCCCTTGACCTTAGGAAAGTATAAGCAGCAATGGCACCATGGCTCCAGTTGATGTCATCTCTTAAAATGTAGGTTCTAGATAATGTAGTGAGATCCATCATTTTATAGAGTAATAGCTGAAGCCCTGTCTAACCACTAGCTTGTTTCTACAGCTGTAAGACACCAGGCTTTTTTCAGAACCAGGCAAAAGCTGTTTGCTTTTACTCAGCCTCAACATCAAAGCATTCTGTCAATTACAATTTATCGGAGGAAAGTACCATAAACTATACTTGCAAACATAAACAGTACTGGAAAGGTTCTTACGATACTGACTAAAGAAGGGTTTGATTATCCTAGTAAACATCAGGGACATATAATTTTAATTCTCCAGACAAACTACTCCCTTCACTATGCTATACTCCCAACATGCTAAAGACGCCTGTGATCATTGGCCAGGATGGCTAGAACTGATGGGGAGTTCAACATCTGGAAAGATACATTTTCCTGATTCTCTTTACATGGCTTGGAATTTTCCAAAGTGCTGAAAGACATCTGGATTTAAATTTCTCCAACACAATGATAAGGCCTTAAAATAGAAATTATGTGAGACAAGGAATTGTGAGGAAATTCTCAGTATTTTAAAAGGCTCTTACTTTATTCAAGCTGATAACTTTTAAAGAGCTGTTAAACATTTCAAATGGTTGACATTAATTTGCTGGGCAACATACAATGCTTACAAGATCTTCCATGAAAGATCACAAGAATACATAGTTTATTACATCTCCTGACTTACAATGAAAAATGAATAGTCAGTGAATTGCAAGAAAATGTTTTGTTGTCTAGTAAAAAAATAGTTTGACTTTTGTTATTGTTGTCATTTTATTTTTGCATGCTGAAATATGCCCTGTAATTTTGTATTTCTGTACAAAGAATATTGGATTTTTTTTTCTGGTTATACTTGTAAAATTGAGATATCCCAGTATGGCTGTGGCTCTTAATGAGACATGCCGCATTATCACAGGATGTTTACACTCAACACCACGGGAGAAATTATACTGTTTAGCCAGTATTGCACCGCCTGACACCTGCTGGGAAGTAGCAGCCAATAATGAAAGGACCAAGGCAGTGACATCTCCAGCCAGGCATGTAGCGGGGGGGCTTGAGCCCCTCCCCCAAATTCTCAGGGAGGTCCGCGAGAATGCCTTACTGGCACATTATTTAAACTGTTATGTTTATTCATATCATGATCTGATCACCATGCTCAATCTATCCCATATGCATGGGGGTATTGGGATAACAATACAAAAGGTTTGCTAAGGTAGACCCCCTCCCACTCAGACTCAGCCCCCCCCCGGAATCAAACTCAGCCCCTCCCGAATCAAAATCCTGGCTACGGCCCTGTCTCCAGCCCATCCTCTGTTAGGAGATCAGTCAACACTCCAATGCCTTAAGAAAGCCAACCTTAAGAAATGGGGCCACAAAGTGCAAGTGTGAAGAAGAGCAAACCACAGACCACCTACTACAATGCAGTCTGAGCCCTGCCACGTGCACAATGGAGGACCTTCTTATAGCAACACCAGAGGCACTCCAAGTGGCCAGCTACTGATCAAAGGACATTTAGTATAATGCCAGAAGTAAAAATAAAAACTTGGCTGTGGGATCAGGCTTTTGGAGAATAGTACAGTGCAATAAGATTTGGAATATGTGTGATGACTATGGAATGGCTTGGACAACGATTATGGATGGTGTGATTTTAATATGAAATGTAATGTTTTTAAATATTTAATATGTATTGATTTTGGTTTAATTTTAATTTTAGTATTTTGGAGTTGTATGTGTTTTAAGACATTGAATAATTGTGTCTTTGTAAGCTGCCTTGAGTCCCCTTCGGGGTAGAGAAAGGCAGGGTATAAATAGAGTAAATAAATAAATATATAGGCTTTTTAACTTTGTGTTTTTTAATACAAACATTATAACTGAACACTCAATTTGCTTTTGACACAATAAATAAAATACCCTGGCTATTTAAAAAAATGCTAAATGGGACTGAAAGTACTGTCAGAAAAGGAATACAAAACAAATCTGCCAATAGTCACACAGATCTATGGTATGAGGACACTTGGAGTAACAATTCTGGTGGTTACAAAAAGTGCCTCTCAAAATGTATACAGCTGTACAATGATCAAAGGAGTAGAGTAACTCCTCTAAGAGGAAAGAATATGAAGTGTAATGTATTGTCGAAGGCTTTTGGAACATGGCCATACAGCCCAGAAAACTCACAACAACCAAATATGAAGTTTGGAGCTGTTTTAAGTGGGAGGGTGAGGGGAAAAAGTAAAGGGAGAGATGCTGAAGAGGCATAAAATTGTGCTAGGTGTGCTAAATGTTGATAGGAAGAAATGTTCCTACATGCGGATACTAGAACCTAGGGTCACTCACTGAACCAGAAGGCATTCTTTCAAGGAGTGCACATCCAGACATGGGCCAACTTGGGCCCTCCTTTCAGGTGTTTTGGACCCCAACTCCCACCATTCCTCACAGCCTCAGGCCGCTGCCTTTCCCCCCTCAGCCACTTAAGGATGTTAGAATGGTGAGGCTGTCCAATCAGAAAACACGTGCAAATTAGTAGGTTAAGATAGCTCATGCATGGGCCAACTTGGGCACTCCTTCCAGGTGTTTTGGACTCCAATTCCTACCATTCCTCACAGCTTCAGGCCAATGCCTTTTCCCCCTCAGCCACTTAAGGATGTTAGAATGTTGAGGCTGGCCAATCAGAAACCACATGCAAATTAGTAGGTTGATAGCTTATGCATGGGCCAGCTTGGGCACTCCTTCCAAGTGTTTTGGACTCCCACCATTCCTCACAGCCTCAGGCCCCTTCCTTTTCCTCCACAGCCACTTAAGGATGTTAGAATGGCGAGGCTGGCCAATCAGAAACCATATGCAAATTAGTAGTTTAAATTGCTCATGCATGGGCCAACTTGGGCACTCCTTCCAGGTGTTTTGGACTCCAGCTCCCACAGCCTCAGGCCCCTCCCTTTCCCCTCAGCCACTTAAGGATGTTAGAATGTTGAGGCTGGCCAATCAGAAACCACATGCAAATTAGTAGGTTGATCGCTTATGCATGGGCCAACTTAGGCACTCCTTCCAAGTGTTTTGGACTCCAGCTCCCACCATTCCTCACAGCCTCAGGCCCCTTCCTTTTCCCCCTCAGCCACTTAAGGATGTTAGAATGGTGAGGCTGGCCAATCAGAAACCATATGCAAATTAGTAGTTTAAATTGCTCATGCATGGGCCAACTTGGGCACTCCTTCCAGGTGTTTTGGACTCCAGCTCCCACAGCCTCAGGCCCCCTCCCTTTCCCCCTCAGCCACTTAAGGATGTTAGAATGTTGAGGCTGGCCAATCAGAAACCACATGCAAATTAGTAGGTTGATCGCTTATGCATGGGCCAACTTAGGCACTCCTTCCAAGTGTTTTGGACTCCAGCTCCAGCCTCAGGCCCCTTCCTTTCCCTTTCCTTTAGCCGTTGAGGGGGGAAATGAAGGAGCCTCTAGGCTGTTAGGAATGGTGGGAGCTGGAGTCCAAAACACCTGGAAGGAGGGCCCAAGTTGGCCCATGCTTGGTGTAGAAATAATGCATTTTGAGACCACTTTAACTGCCACGGCTCAATGCTATTATGGCTGTTGTAGTTTGGTGTGTCCCAACACTCTTTGCCAGAGAAAACCTTGCAAAACAGCACCCATAATCCCATAGTATTGTGCCATGGCCCATGGCAGTTCAAGGGTGTCAAACTGCCTTAATTTTACAGTGTGTAGACTACACATGATGCACCCCAGCAGGCCCCGTTCACTTTCGGGCCCGTTTCTTCTCTCCGCACTCGACACGAGGGCCTCTTGAAGCGATGCGGTTGCCTGCTTCCGAGAAACGACCAGCAGCAAAGCAACCCAAGCATCGCTATAGAAACGCAGCTGCAGGCGGAGCCGGCCAAGAAGCTTCTCCCCGCCCGCGCCCACCGCTCTCCTCGCGGCTTTGGTTCCCGCCTTTTGGGTCTCCCTCCCTCCCAACTCCTGGCTTCGACACCCATTCAAGTCCAGCTTTGGCGCCATGGGAGGTTGCGGTCATACACGCGGATGCCCCGCCAAACTCATCCTTGTGGACTTCAGTGGCTTCTCTTTGTAGCCTGGCACGGTGGTTGTTAGAGTGGTGCAGCGTTTCTGTGTTCTCCAATAATACTAGGCTGCCATCGATGTGGGCGAAACCTTAGGAGAGAATGCTTCTCGAACATGGCCAAACAGCCCGGGAAACTCACAGCTACCCAATGGGAGATGAAGTCCAAACACCTGGCTGGAGGGCCCAAGTTGGCCCAGGCCTGCTCGATCAAATATTCATTGGAAAAACGAGAGCAAAATGTCCTGCAGGATGTCCCACAGGAACAAAGCTTTATGCACTTTGATAAACTTTTTTCCATATGTTTTTAATGATAGAACCAAGTAGGAAGCAACCATTATAACTCAGGATCAAAAATCATGTGACAAGAGTGCAATTGATGAAGGTTGAGCGCCCTCCTTTCCTTCCTTCTTTCCTCCTTCCTTCCTTCCTTCCCTTCCTAATTTCCTTTCCTCCTCTCCTTCCTTCTCTCCTTCTTTCCATCCTTCCCTCCTTCCTTCCTTCCTTCTTTCCTCTCCCTCCCTCCTACCTTACCTCCTTCTTTCCTTCCTTCCATCATTCCCTCCCCTAATTCTTTCCTTTCTTTCCTCCTTCCTTCCCGCCTTCTTTACTTCCTTCCCTCCCTCCCTCCTACCTTTCCTTCCTTCCCTCCTGCCTTCTTTACTTCCTTCCTTCCCTTCCCTCCTTCTTTCCTTCCATCCATCCAGCCTCCCCTAATTCTTTCCTTCCTTCCCTTCCCGCCTTCTTTACTTTCTTCCTTCCTTCCCTCCTTCTTTACTTCCTTCCTTCCCTCCCTCCTTCCTTCGTTCCCTCCCTCCTTCCTTCGTTCCTCCTTCCCTTCCGCCTTCTTTACTTTCTCCTTCCCTCCTTCCTTCCTTCCCCCCTAATTCTTTCCATCCTTCCCTCCTACTTCTTTACTTTCTTCCTTTCCTCCCGCCCTCCTTCCTTCCATCCTTCCCTACCCTAATTCTTTCCTTCCTTACATCCTTCCCTCCCGCCTTCTTTACTTCCTTCCTTACATCTTTCCCTCAATTCTTTCCTTCCTTCCCTCCTGCCGTCTTTACTTTCTTCCTTCCCTCCCTCCCCTCCTTCCTTCCCCCTCCCCTCCTTCCCTCCTTCCTTCCCTCCTTTCCTTCGTATCGTCCCTCCTTCCTTCCCTTCCCCCCTTTCTTCCTCCCTTCCTCCTTGGCGCGCTTTTGAGAGTTTGTTGCCTGCGAACCGCATTGCGCGCTCAGGACAGACGGGCTCCTCGTGTGGACATCGCTGAGAGCCAGGGAAGCGGCCCCGCTCTCATCTTCCCAACAAAGACCGCCAGTGAGTTTTCTTTCTGGCAGCCTCGACAGGGAGGAGGAGGAAGGGGGAAAGGCGGGGAGGGGAGGGAGAGAGAAGTTGAAGAAGTCGGGCGGAAAGTGAGTGGGAGGCAGGCAGGGAAGGAGGCAGGGCGGGCGGGCGGGCGGGAGGCCGCCTCTGCCTGGGAGCGGTGGGATGCGCCCCGGCCTGTGAGGAGGGGCCCATGGAGATGATCGAGCTGCGGGCGCTGCGGCCGGAGAGGGCCCTGGACCTGACGGAGCCGCGCCCCGCCGTCCGCCTGGAGCGGGCCAACGCGCTGCGGATCTCGCCCAAGGGGAAGGTGCCCGAGATCCTCAGCCGCGTCCGCCGCATCCGGCTCCGCGGCGGGCAGCGCGACCCCCGCCTGACCGAGGAACTGGGCGAGGGGCACCGCTTCCGGCCCTGCGCCCAGAGCCAGCCCACCTGGTGCGACCTCTGCGGGGAGTTCATCTGGGGCGCCTCCAAGAAGACCCTCCAGTGCCTCCGTGAGTAGTACCGCCATCACCTCTCTCGTCGGCAGGCTGTTAGGAATGGTGGGAGTTTCCGTCCAAAACACCCGGAGGGCCGAGGTTTGCCCTTGAGGCCTGGATACCCAAAAGCATCCCCCAAATTTCTGTTTTGGCTCTGTTTCTCCATTTCTCACATGCAGCTGGCACGAGATCCTATCTGATCTTGGCAGCTAAGCAGGGTCATCCTTGGTTAGTGCTTGGATGGGAGACTGCCAACCAATGCCAGCTGCTGTTGGCCTTATTTCTGAAACAAGATCTGGCAAAACACCCTCAGAGTATGCCTTGCCTAAGAATCCTATGAAATTCATGGGGTCACCATAAGTTGACAAGTGGCTCCACTGGAAGGCATATACAAACACACCTATTACAGCCTCATCACACTCCAGCATTTATCCACTTTCTGGTTAAGGTTTCACCTTCAAATTATTACTAGTAATGTCCAACTCTGGGGGGGGGGGGGGGTGCTGATCTCCATTTCCAAGCCAAAGAGCTAATGTCCATAGACACCTCCGAAATCATGTGGCCGGCATGAATGCATGGAGCGCTGTTACCTTCCCGCAGAAGCGGTACCTATTGATCTACTCACATTTGCATGTTTTCGAACTGCTAGGTTGGCAGAAGCTGGGGCTAACCGCGGGAATTCACCCTGTCCCATGGATTTGAACCGCCAAAGTTCTGCAGCTTAGTGGTTTAACCCGCTGTGCCACCATGGCCCCTTTATGCAGAGGTCTGGGGTTTGTAGATTAGGAATGAGCCTTGAAATTGCTCATCTAGAGAAGCCCTGGGCCTCCCTAAACTACAAACCCCAGAATTCTGCAGGAGACATTCACAGCATTTAAAGTTGATTAGATTGGATAAAAGCTCAACTATGATGAGGCTCTAAGGCAGAAGCTCAGCAGGAACCGCCCCTTTCATGTTTTCTTCACTAGAGGAAGAAATGTGTGTGTCTGCCTTGCAGCAGTATGAAAAGATAGCAGAAATTGTACTTGGTGTGCAATCGGTCATACAAGCTGTTTTATTTTTGTAGCAATCCAAAATGAAGTTTATGATTGTACTTTGGGGTTTGTTTTTTTTTTTAAAAAAAGGAATGTCCATAAATCCTATATTACAAAAGTGTGCCTTCCCTAATTCTTCTGATATTTGATAGTGTTGGTATACTCAGGAACTGAAGTTTTGTCTCTTTTGTAGTAAGTCTATACTTTTTTGTGCATTCTCTTTTTGCAACTCCTAGTGACAATGCTAAGTTAGCACAGGGAGAGAAATGGTAGTTGGAGTTGTTTTCAAAGGGCATTATGTATTGAATCAAAGTTTGCATGAAAGGGTTGCTTGCAAATTTTGGAAAATGTTCAGCTTTAGGAGGAAAAGTGGTTAGATTCGCAGTGGTTCTCAACCTGTGGGTCCCCAGATGTTTTGGCCTTCAACTCCCAGAAATCTTAACAGCTGGTAAACTGGCTGGGATTTCTGGGAAATGTAGGCCAAAACACCTGAGGACCCACAAGTTGGTGCAAAACTCTGCGGCTGGACTGCTAGTTGGTGCGGCACTATCGTGCCACATCATTCCAGTCCTACAGCAAGTACCGGATTGCCTTCAAAGTGCTGGTGTTAACCTTTAAGGCCTTGCATTGCCTAGGGCCAGTGTACCTGAAGGACCGCCTATCCCTGCACATTCCCCAGAGACCACTACGCAGAGGCGGCCCCAGCGATTCCGCGATGTAAGCGGCCGCGTAGAGCGCCACCGGCTGGGCGGGCATCACCAGCTGGGAGGGGCGCCGCGGCACCACCTCGCTCCGCCCGCCCTGCCCTGCCGCCGGTGCCGCCGCACAGCCATTTCTCGCATGCCCAGCGCCTGTAGTTTCTTCTGGGCATGCGCGAATGTTCGCGCATGGGCACTGAGTCCCGAAGCGCGCCTGCGGCTTTGGAGCCAGCGCTCAGGTGCGCTCGGGCCGCAGTGTGCATGCGCTGATGTTCGCGCATGCGCAGAAACGTAGTGCTGAGGCTGCAGCACGCCTCCCGAAGCATAGACATTTCTGCGCATGCCCAGAAGCAACTACAGTCCATGCTTCGGAAGGTGTGTGCGGAAGCGGCGGCGGCGGAAGTGGCGGCGGCGGCGGAAGTGGCGGCGGCGGAAGCGGCGGAAGCGGCGGCGGCATGATGCGGCGGCCGGGGGGGGCGGCAAAATTTACCTCGCGTACTCCCCCGGAAAAGGTCAGGCCGGCCCTGCCACTACGGTCCATGGATCAAAACCTATTGGAGGTTCCATCACTTAAGATCTGCTGTCTGTCCTCGACACAGCAGCGTACGTTCTCTGTAGTAGCGCCTACCCTTTGGAACGCCCTCCCAGAGGAGGCTCGAGCAATAACTGATGTACAGGCCTTCCGGAGGGACCAATCTCTTCAGACCTTTAACCTTTAAGGCTGTTAAATTCCACTCTTGCCTCAATCTGTTTTATTATGTTTTTAACTATGTTGTGATTATGTTGTTCACTGGTGTGAATCACCCTGAGCCTCTTTGAGAAGGGTGGTATATAAATCAAAATAATAAATAAATAAAGTTGTGAACCACTGCTAGAGCTAAAATGAAATACAGTATCCAGAGTTGGCCCATGGTCTTAGCCACCCCACCATAGTCAACCCCAAATGGCAGAATGAGATACTTCCTCCTCTGCTTTGCCCATAAGCTTTCTGGCATTTTTGCAACTTTGGGGATGGTACATTTTGACAGGGTTTTCTTTCTTCTTTTTTGTGACAGGTAGAACAATGATTTGTTTAGTGATTCTGAATGTAAGGTTCTTCAAAGTCCCTATGACCACCTGTGTATTAGTCCAAAATATGGCACAGCAGCCCTGGTACATTTGGAAGCTGTCCTTCTCATTCAGCTAAGCAGTATCCTCGGCTTCCACCCAATCTCCTTCCTGGAGAACGTCACTGATTTTGGCTGAAATGTCCCTACCTAAGTTTCCAAAGTCTGTGCCTTCTGATACCACAATTCAAAGCATGTTTACACACCATGAAGTACAACTAATGTTAGTGGGGCATACTTTTAAAGACGTATACACAGGCTTGCAACTTTAAACAAAAAAAGGAGCCTACAAATATGCTTTTTAAAATACATTTTTAGACATACAGAATTATTTGACAACTGACTTTTTCTGTGTGGACTTTAGCACATGAAAGGCTATATGAATGGGAAGCTCAATTGTATTTTGGATGCATATATTTAGAAAATATGATGTTGTTACTATTATTACTATCTGCTCTTTGGAGCAGTTCAGGGGTCTTTTCCACACATGCCCAAAAAAGGAAAATCCAAACCACTCAACAACTTGCTTTGCTCTTTGCAGATCTAGTCATTTAGATCTGCTCTGACTTGGATGCTGGAATTAATATAGATTCAGTGGATGTAACTTTGGCCTCTGCTTTGTCCAGTAGCAATCCGTATTTTTCAATTTGTGTAATCCAAGAATGTGAACAGGATTCTTGGAGATGTGAAAACCATCACATGGTTAGATCCTTGCCCTCACTGGCATATTTAAACAAGGTAGTGGGGACTGACTGGGGGAGTAAAGGGAAAGATTAATGCCTATTTAAGATAAAGCAGACCTCCAGCTTGCCTGAAGGAGGCTGATATAAAGTCATTCATAACAACAACAACAACAAGCCCTCTCTAGATTCCACCATTCTAAATAACTATTAGCCAGTTTCGAATATTCAATTTCTGTGAAAGGTTCTGGCATTTGTAATGGTCCCTCAGTTCCAGGAGTTTCTGTTTGAGCAGATCATGTAGATTAATTTCAATCTGATTTCAGGCCTGGCCACAGGGCAAAGACAGCTTTATCACTTTTGTGGATAGGCCACGCAGGGAGTTAGATAAGGGGAGTGTTTCCCTCTTGGTTCCTTCAATGGATGACAAAACTGCTCTTCAGGCAGTTAAGAACAGACAAGAAGGTGACAGAAATAGTCAGAATTCTGAATGCAACAGTTTAGCAACTTGTGTGCAGGTACTATAATAACACTGCTTAACAAAATGTGAAAAAAATATGTTCCTGTTTGAGCGAGTTATTTCATGTTTAATTGTGTGGTAGTAAAAGTCAAGGAAAAGGTTTCCCCTTAAGTCTAGTCGTGTCCGACTCTGGGGGGTGGTGCTCATCTCAATTTTTAAGTCGAAAAGTCAGCATTGTCCATAGATACCTCCAAGGTCATGTGGCTGGCATGACTGCATGGAGCGCCATTACCTTCCCACCGGAACACTACCTACTGATCTACTCACATTTGCATGTTTTCAAACTGCTAGGTTGGTAGAAGCTGGGGCTAACAGCGGAAGCTCACCCCACTCCCCGGATTCAAACCACCATAAGAACATAAGAACATAAGAAGAGCCATGCTGAATTGGACCTCAGCCCATCTAGTCCAGCATTCTGTATCACACAGTGGCCCACCAGTTGTACACGGGGATCTCGAGCAGAAGGGAGGGCAAAACCCTGACCTGCTCCCGACCCCCCACAACCAGTACCCAGGGAAATCCTGCCTACCTCAACCAACTCCGAGGTGGCACTTGAATGTCCTTTTCAGTAACTATGTCCTTTTCACCAACCTTTCAGTCAGCAAGTTCAGCAGCTCAGCAGTTTGACCTGCTGTGCCACTGGAGAGTTACTTTGAAAGTAGTTGTTCTACTCCAGAAACTTCAATTTTGTGGCTGCCAGAAACTATGTTGAATTGGTTGTGACTCAACAAGATATTAATTGAAAAACTATATATTTATTATTATCATATTTATTTATACCCTGCCTTATCTGCAGGATGTCCCACAGAAACAACATTTTTGCAGTTTAATTAATTGTTCATGTTGCCATGTAATACAACCAATTAGGAAATGATATTTATAACAATGCAGAAAAATAGAAGGTAACTACAAAAAGGAAGAACAAAAAAACCTCTTCCACAGAATCTGAGAAATGAAAGGAAATTTTAAACCAAAAGTGGAGGTGCTGTGTGACATATTATATGGTGAAGTAGAAACAAAAGAATAATGGAAATAATAAATATAGAAGAACTATCTAAATGATATGAAAAGTTGACAGATTCATTCAAGGAGGAACCATATGGAAATGAACCTTCAATTTTAGAAAGTGAAGTAGAAAGTGAAGTGAATCAGCACTTTGGAGAAATAAATCACTAGGAACAGGTGGCATACAAATAGAGCTGAATCTATTCAAATTTTAATGAAAATATGTCAATAAATACGAAAAATAAAACAATTCCCCACAGATTGGAAATACGTTAATTTCCCATGAAAGCAAAGGTGCTCAAATTTCTTCAACAAAGGCTTTTACCATGTAGTTTGTGTTTTGTAGATTACAGGAAACCCTTTGATTATATAGACAAATCATGAGAAACTATAGACCAATCTTAAAGAATAGGGCAGAAAATGGAGACACAGAAGGTTTTCCAGTTGAGAAGCGGGTCAGCTAAATCTGCATGTCCGTCCCTAGGTATTTAACTTTCATGCTGAGCATATAATATTTAAAACTTAGACTTGGAGGATGGAGACATGAAAATTAGAGGAAGGATCATCAACAATTTAAGACAAGAAGATGACACCATATTACTAGCAGAACATAGTAAAGATTTGGAACAATTTCTGAAGAAAGTCCAAGAAGAAGCACAAAGGCTGATGATTTACATCACTTTAAATAAGACAACGAAGACCCTGAAATAGTTTCAGATTTTCCATAACTTGGCTCAGTTATTAATCAAAATGGAGAGTGCAGTCAATAAATCAGAAGTGTAGCATTTGGCAGGAGACTATATATATACGTAACTAGAAAAGATCCTGAAGCGTCAAGATATTATAATTTAATACTAAAGTTAGGATTTTCCGGGCCATCATATTTCCCATGTCTATGTATGACTGTAAAAGCTGGACAGTGGAGAAAACCAGTGGGAAGAAAATCAACTCATGTGAAATATGGTGCTGGAGAAGAGTTCTGAGAAGACTTTGGACTGCGAATAAGACAAAGAAATGGGTCCTAGTACAAATAAAACCTGAACTGTCCCTAGAAGCCAAGATGATTAAACGGAGACATTTGGCATGTCACGAGAAGACTTACTAGAAAAGACAAGAATGCTTGGCAAAGTAAAAAGCAGAAGGAAAAGAGGAAAGCCACATTGCAAGCAGATAGACTCAATGAAGGAAACTATACATCTGAGTTTGTGAGACCTGATCAGGTTGTTGATAATAGTGGGGTGACTTGTAGGTCTCTCAATCATAGGGTTGCCATAAGTCAAAGTTGATTTGACAGCAGTTAATAACAATGGTTAAAATGTAATTAAACTGTTTCTAGAATGAAAACTATTTTTTAAATTTTGATAAAAGGCAAAAGAGAACATTTGATAGATCAGGACACTGCTAATGTAGCAGTTAGTTCCCCAAAGTCAGTTGGGATAGATTTAGAAAAACATTCATCTGCCCATGAAGGGTCAATAAGGGAAAAAGAACCCTTGCTTCCCAAGACTGAATTCCAAGGAACAGTTATATCAATGTCTATCTAATTTAGTATTGAGGTTTAAACCAATACATTAATTTTGTACTATATTTTTTATGATCTGGATCTTCTTATGATTTGGGAACTGGTTCATAAGAGTACTGGGAGGCCCTCTCAATTTCTTCTTTCTATTACTGATGATTTCTAATGAGGTATCTGTAATACAGCAACACATCACAGTGTGGACCACAATTCTAGTGTTTCTGTAGTAGGATTGAACAAAATACAGCTCTTGTGATACCACATGCCTCCCTCCCAAGTTTTTCTTTTGGAGCCCTTGACTCCTGCAGACAGGCCAGACAGTCCCTCTTATAGCCAGAAAGTGAATGTGTGCAAATTGTTTTTTTCCAAGAGCAGCAATTCATCTTTCAAGTAATTTGCAGGAGACCTCTCCTATGTTAACATTTTTAAAAAAACATGTTTGTTTTTTAGAAGTAGGCTTCCAGCCATATCTGTTATCTTTTGCATTTTGGCAGTATTTGCAGCTTCTGGAAGGTTCTGGTAGAAGAGAATATTTACTCATTTAATAGATTGTTGCATTTATATCCTGTCAGGCATGTAGATGGGGGGGGGGGGCTTTGAGGGGCTTCAGCCCCCTCCCTGAAATTCTCAGCGTGTTCTGCAAGGCCTTACTTGTACATACCCCAAAGCAAGATATTTTCATTGTGCAAGTCATTGACTGAACCTTGCATTGAGTGGTGCATTTTCAAACTCTTGGAACAATAAAAGAAATAACGAATTTCTTCAGAAACAGTTTAAGTGCTAAAAATATTTTGCAGATTAATATTAGCGTTCATGTGCCAAGAACAAAAAAAAGACTGACATGTTTATGCAAGACTTGTTTTATTGAGAGGCATGACAGTGTATTAACATTCATTGAATTATTTAAGCCAATTGTAGTTACCTTAGAAGAAATCTCAGAGAAACCATGGGAAATCTCTTCTTCAGCTTCAAACTTTTTGACTGCAATTGAAAAAAAGTGATTCAATTGTTTGTTTGTGAACAACTCTTCAGCCTTACTTTGCCCCTATCAATTTTTCTTCAGGAAAAAAAGGATTTATACGGCATCTGCCATAAACCACGCTAAGTCACTGTTAAAGTCTTTAGACATTTTGAGAGCAGATGCAAAAGATCATTTAGTAAAACTCTTGGACTTAGCAAGAACAACATCTGAAAAAATATTTCAAAGCAACTTGACTATTCCAAGGCAAAGTTCAAGACAGGTGCATCAGGCAAATCCAGGGACTAATTCTGTAGAAGATTATTTTAGAGTTGTAGTGTTCATACCATGTGTCGATTCACTCATACAGAACATTACTGAAACGTTCATGTCAAATGAAGACATTTTAACCAGTTTCCAGGTTCTCCTCCCTGGGTTTTCAGGTCTAGAAAAAGTTCACCACATGGAACAACTGTCAGAATACTTTGAAAATGACACAGCACTTGCTTCCGTCAAGGCTGAATACATAATGTGGTGTAATATTACATCATCAATTAAGACTGACTGACTGACTGACTGACTTTATTATTTCTGAGTCGCCCTCCACGTTAGTGCTCCGGGCGACTTACACACAACAAATTCCACAATTAAAACAGAGTATTTAAAACTAGATTAAAATATTCAGTGGTTAAATGCAGGGGCCAGGCTCGGTATTTGAGTTCCTGGTTCTGCATTAACCATGGGCTTTCCTAAATAGCCAGGTCTTCAGAGCGGTCAGGAACTGGGGCAGGTCGAGGAGGCTCTCTGGTCCGGTGGCATCGAGTTCCAAAGAACGAGGGCCACAACGGAGAACGATCTCCATCTCGTGGTCTCCAGGTGGGCCTCTTTCAAGCCTGGTACGTGAAGAAGGTTCTTGTTTGCTGGCCGCGGGGTCCTTGAGTAAGCAGGCATCAGCAAGCGGTCTTTAGGTATGTTGGGCCCCGGCCCGTAGGGCTTTGAAAGCCAAGGTCAAGGTCTTGTGTAAGGCTCTATACTCAACGGGCAGCCAGTGCAGGCGCTGCAGAGATGGTGTAATGTGGCATCTCATCGATGTTCCTGTGAGAAGCCTGGCGGCCGCGTTCTACACAATCTGGAGCCTGCGGGTTAGTGACCGGGGTAGACCTACATACAAAGCGTTACAGTAATCCAGCCTTGATGTAACCGTGGCATGGATTACTGTAGCTAGCGCTTCCGTCGGAAGATAGGGCGCCAATTGTCTCGCTTGGCGCAGGTGGAAGAAGGCCCTTTTGCTCGTGGAGGCAACCTGGGCCTCCATCGACAATTTGGAGTCCAGGATAACACCAAGGCTTTTTACTGAGGGGGACGGAATCAGCGGTTCCCCTTCAAAGGGGGGCAGCGAGAAAGGTGGTTCTGGGCGGCCCGGCCATAAGATCTCCGTCTTTGATGGATTTATTTTAAGTTTGTGGGCGCGGAGCCATTTTGTCACTGCTTCTAGGCCTCGAGTGAAGTTTTCGGGCACCGGTTGCGCCAGGCTCCAGTTTCAGTAGGAGCTGGGTGTCATCGGCATATTGGTAGCACCCTAGGCCGAAGCTCCGGGCTATACCAGCCAACGGCCGAACATAGATGTTAAACAACGGTGATAATATGGCGCCTTGGGGCACTCCGCACTCAAGGAGAGATTTCCTAGATGTTTGGCCTAGCCATTCAACTCGCTGACTACGTCCGTGCAGGAAGGAGTTAAGCCAAGCTAAAGCTGTTCCTTGTATCCCTATGGCGGCAAGTTGTCGTATCAGCAGATCATGGTCCACCGTGTCGAATGCGGCGGTAAGGTCCAGCAATACTAGAACTACTGAGCCTCCCTTGTCTAGTTGGCAGCGGATATCGTCCGAGATGGCCACCAGGACGGTCTCGGTCCCGTGCCCGGGCGGAACCCTGATTGAAAGGGGTCCAAGCCCTCTGATGTCTCAAGGAAGTTTTGTAGCTGGGTTGCTGCTGCGCGTTCAATCAACTTACTGAGAAACGGGAGGTTTGAGACGGGACGGTAGTTCGCTGGCATCGCTGGGTCCAGATTGGCTTTTTTCAAGAGTGGGCGGACCGAGGCTTCTTTCAAGGCATCCGGAAAATTCCTGCTCCAGGGAGTGATTTATTATCTGCATCAGGGGAATCGAGAGCCCTCTGCGCAGTCCTTAACTAGATGGGATGGGCAAGGGTCCGTGGAGCAGGTAGTCGCCCGTGCTGTGGAGATGATTTTATTAACTGCCTCCAGGTCCAGGGCTTTGAAGTGGTCAAATATCTGGTTAGTTGGTGTATGTAGTTCTTCTACCCTCTCACTCGTATCTTCAGGCACGGATAGCAGGTCTAGCCGAAGAGCGGTGATTTTCTCTATGAAGAATTCCTGGAATTCCTCTGCTG
This sequence comes from Anolis apletophallus, assembly GCA_030556195.1. Taxonomy (NCBI): domain Eukaryota; kingdom Metazoa; phylum Chordata; class Lepidosauria; order Squamata; family Anolidae; genus Anolis; species Anolis apletophallus. Next base: position 57,808,294 of record JARBWK010000001.1, read on the forward strand.
AGATGGCTGGAAGATACTGAGGTACTTAAAGTGTTGGAACTGTGTGACAAAACCTTCTATCGGTCAATAAATTTCCTTTTGACTGTGTTCGCTACTCTACCAGTAACAACATGCAGTGTGGAAAGATCATTTTCAACCATGAAGAGAGTGAAAAGTGTATCTAGAAGTTTAATGACAGACTAGAGACTTAGTGGACTAGCAATGATTTTCATCCATCGAGACATCAGTATCAAACCAGAAAAAGTAATTGACAAAATGGCTGGGGAGAAAAAAAGAAGACTGTTGCTGTAAAGTAAAAAATAAATCAAAAAGTATTCTAAATATTTTGTTAATGAAAGTAAATAAATAATATTTATTATTTAAACTTTTATGTTTATTCATATCATGATCTGATCACCAAGCTCAATATATCCATATGCATGGGTGTATTGGGATAACGGTACAAAAGGTTTGCTAGGGTAGATCCTCTCTTACTCAGACTCACCCACCCACCCCCACCCACCCCGAATCAAAATCCTGGCTACAGGCCTGTATCCTGTGCTTCCTCCAATTAAAAGAAGCAGGATACATGGCTCTCTTCTTCCTAACTGATTTTACAACAAGCCTTTCGGTTATCTTTAAGTGTGAAAAGCTCACAAAGTAGGTTTGACTGAGGGTTTGAATCTAGATCTCCCAAATCCAAGTCTGATACTCATAAGAACATAAGAACATAAGAAGAGCCATGCTGAATCGGGCCTCAGCCCATCTAGTCCAGCATTCTGTGTCACACAGTGGCCCACCAGTTGTACACAGGGATCTCTAGCAGAAAGGAGGGCAAAACCCTCACCTGCTCCCGACCCCCACAACCAGTACCCGGGGAAATCCTGCCTGCCTCCATCAACACAGAGGTGGCATTTGGATGTCCATTTCAGTAGCTACTGATTCCCTTGGTATCCATGAATCTGTCTAATCCTGCCTTGAAGCTGTCCAGGCTGACCGCTGTCACAACCTCCTCTGGAAGTGAGTTCCATAACCCAATGACCCTCTGGGTGAAGAAATATTTCCCTTTATTAGTCCTAACTTTCCTACCTTGGAGCTTTAGGGAGTGCCCCTAGTCCTAGTGTTGTGTGACAGAGAAAATATTTTTTCTCTATTCACCTTTTCTATCCCATGCATGATTTTATACACTTCGATCAAGTCACCTCTTAAACACCGTCTTTCAAGGCTGAAAAGACCAAGGCGTTGCAACCTGATTTCGTAAGGGAGCTGCTCCATCCCTTGGATCATTCTTGTTGCCCTTTTCTGTACCTTTTCCAGTTCCGTTATATCCTTCTTGAGGTGCGGAGACCAGAATTGTACACAGTACTCCAGATGTGGCCTCACCATAGATTTGTAGAGAGGCAATACAACATTTGACGACCTATTTTCGATTCCCTTCCTGATCATGCCAAGCATAGAATTTGCTTTTTTTACTGCTGCTGCGCACTGGGTTGACATCTTCATTGAGCTGTCCACCAAAACCCCAAGATCCCTTTCCTGGTTTGTCTCGGAAAGCTTTGACCCCATCAATTTGTAGGTGTAGTTGGGGTTCTTTGCCCGATGTGCATGACTTTACACTTGTTTAGGTTAAAATGCATTTGCCACTTTGTTGCCCATTCACTCAATTTCAAGAGATCTTTCTGGAGCTCTTTACAATCAGTTTCATTTTTAACTACCCTGAACAATTTAGTGTCGTCTGCAAACTTTGCTACCTCAGAATTTACTCCTACATCCAGGTCATTAATGAATAAATTAAAAAGTAACGGACCCAAAACTGAACCTTGGGGTACGCCACTTCTCACCTCTTTCCACCCAGAGAAATGTCCGTTTATTACCACCCTTTGTTTCCTACAGTTTACTCCAACCACAGCACTGCACGAAGTAAATGGGATACTGACTTCCCACACTGAAAAGTGTTATTTGTGCTGATAGTAAATGAAATAGGTGTTGTGTCATGGCTCCAGAGTGTAGAAGAAACTCAGAACATGAGGATTTTGTGGTATTGGCAAGGGAAACATCAAACTCAAGCATTACTGAAGAAATCAACCCCAATGAGAGTCCTGAGATCCATGAGCCTGGACCAATATCAGTTTGACTCCTGAGATATCTATGGACAATACTTATAATGGGGCTATATATTATACTAGCTGTACCCGGCACGTGTTGCTGTGCCCTTTTTAGGAGATGTGAGAAAGTCCAATCATCCATGGTGTGACTCCTCTAAACTGCAGTTGGATGGAGTGTGGGTCATGGGGGGCATGGTGTGCCAAGTTGGGTCTTTATTGGTTTTGGTTCTGGGCCACAGTGGTCTGTGGGGAATGATGGGTTTTGAAGTACTACAAATCCCATTTTCCATGGTGGTCCTTCAAGTCCCATCATGCATGGTCGGGGCTCTGTGTGCCAAGGTAGGTTACTGTAAATTCAGGCCATACACAATGTCCCATGAGCTGAGGCCTAGTTAGGAACAGCAAGTTAATGAAGCCTTACTGTCAATTCAGACCATACACAATGTCCAATGAGCTGAGGCCTAGTCGGAAGAATCAAGTTAATGAAGCCTTACTGTCAATTCAGAGCGTAAACAGCTTCCCAGTAAGTGAGGGCTAGTTAGGGAAATCAAGTTAATGAAGCCTTACTGTCAATTCAGAGCATAAACCGCTTCCCAGTAAGTGAGGGCTAGTTAGGGAAATCAAGTTAATGAAACCTTACTGTCAATTTTGGGCGTGGTCTGTGATTTTTTGGGGGCGTAAATTTTCGGTTGGAAGTGATTTGGGTGTTTGTGTTGGGGATTGGCTCAGGCCTTTTCCTTATTCTGTTTTGGTAGTTTTTTATGGATCGGAATTTTCATGTTGGCTGGCCAGTGCAGCAGTTATGCAACCGCCCCTTATAGGCAGCCAATCATGTTGTTCAGAATGTAGAGGCTGGGTGAGTCGTTGGCTGCCCCGGAGGATGCTGGTAAATGTAGTTTTATTTTTACTCGTTGTTTTGGGGGCCTTTTAGGTTTTGGGGGAAGTTTCTTTGCTACAAACGTACCTTGCTT